>JADLZK010010783.1:0-330744 GCA_015847255.1 Hyparrhenia diplandra
AATAATTAAAGTTATATGAAAAAGTATTATAGTACTAACATTCTTATATAAATTAAGTATCATTAGATTAGCTATAGATGACGTGTTTATTTAGAAACATGCTTCCGAGGGCTCACGTCACACATTAATGGACGCTAGACAAGGGTGATGGTTCTTTTTAAAAATCTCAAAACAAGCTAGGCACAATTAGTTCCGTTCCCAAAAAATATCTTGAAAAGGAGATCACAAAACCAAACAACTTAATTATTACAGCTATATATACTCCATCAAGTGTACGTAGAACCCAGCTGCCAAGTGGAGGTGTGGTTGTGGTCATATTCAGCATCTCCAACTACCTAACGATATTTACTAATTTTATTACGTGTTTATTTATTTATGTATTGATGTCTCCCGAGAAATGTTTGTCCTGATTCGGAACAAACCTACGGAAGAATGAATTGCAGACGCGAGGCGTGCGTCAGGGATGACGTATACCATAAGCACGCGCGCCCAGCGGCGACCGGGCCCGCGTGTCAGGGGTCGGCTTATCTTATCGCCCAAGCTATAAGGCGTACGTCGCCGTCGCCGTCGCCGTCGCCATCCAAGACCGCGCGCCGGCCGGGCTTGCTGGACACACGTCCGACCGGTCCCAATGCCGGTCCATTGGTCGCATCGGAATCGGATTCAGCAGCTAGCTAGCACATGCTGGCCTCCCTCCTGTGGTCGCTCGGCTCCGTACCGTCGGCATCGGCGGGACTGCGACGGCCTAGCTACTGGCCGGCCGGCGGCCGACCGACTGTGCTTCATCGGCTAGCTTCCTGCTCCTGCCAGCTGTCTGCCCGGACGACTCTGGATGATGCATGCATGCCATCCATGCATGTGATTGCCATTTCCACATTTCTAGCTACGCCCGGCCGGCCGGGCACAACTGGCCGGGAGCATGCAGGTGCTAGCTAGATACGTGCGTCGGACATCCAGCGTGGCTGATCCATCAGTCCTCTAGCTGGCCTCCGGCACCGGCACCGGCGCAGCAGGGCCCGGACCCCGGGCCATGCGTTGGTCTTCGGCAGCTCACTGTTAATGTTCCCGTGCGCGGGAGCATCGCTGTCTGTCCCATAAATGCTATGCTACTATAATCTATATAATCATAGGACTTGATTGCAGGCGTCTTCATAGGACCCACATGTATCTGTTGCTAGTCAATCGTCGTAAATAATAATAGGACCCACAAATTATCTTTCTTTTTTAGGTGCTAGACTCTACTACTCGTTCTTTAATCCGTCCATGAGGATTCTATATGTAAAGCATTCTTGAGTTTAATTATATTTATAGAAAAAATAATAGGGTTAATACGAAAATGTATTCCATGCATGGTTCATCTAACGATACTTATTTAATCCAATATTATATAAATATTAGTGTTTTTTAGCACAATTGATCAAGTTCATAGTTGTTTGATTTGTTGGGAAAGTGAGAATTACACAAGATAAACTTTTTTTTGATAGTGCCTGGCCTTAGCACACTTTTCACTCTGATGAAATAAAGGAGTGTTACTACAGTGTATGTGATCGTTGATCGAACAAGAGAGAGTAGCGACCTAGCTATCGATCACAGACACCCGTGCCCATACCAAAAGAGCCACAACGTGATTTATGGATGAATTAACGATTTCACGACTCACCCTAGCGTACACGCAAAGGTCGGCACACACAGTTCGATGCATAGGCTCATTGAGCTCGCGCACCGCAACATAGACATATTGGCCTTTACCATAGATCCAAAAGAGAAACATAGACATTTTGTTGCGTTTCTGGTCCCAGTTACAGCGTGATGAACAAGACAAGAACACACTCTCGCAAATTAGCAGGAAACTAGAAGTGATTACTTTGGAGGTTTCCAACAGAGGGTGGAAGCACGTTTATCATCTGCTTTAGTACTCGTTATTCATTTAGAGACTTGTCTTGGGCTTTTGATTTTCGTCCTCTTGTAATAATTTGGCTGTGTACATCTAAGGATGTAGAGGTCGGATGTTGTTGAACTCATCCATTATCTAAAAAATAGATCCAAAAGGGACGCGATGACACCCACGATCCTCTTATGTGGCAAGCATATGGTCAACCTAGATGGGTTAATTGACCTCCCTCTGAAAAGCACCTAGATCGCCTCCTGCACTTGTACATGAATAATTTGGGAGCCAATTAAAGATCATCTTGAACTCTCCTCAAATGTCGCCACTTTGTGTAGTCTCTGTCTAGATGGCCAACTTCTTCATCACTACTTTTCTAGCTTGAAGCTCGATCCTTGAGGTGCACTATACTTGCTTTTTGTTGAGACACGCTCACTCGTTCTAGGAACAATGTTGTTGTCCACATCTACCTCATATGTCTGAGTGACGGGCAGGTGTGGGTAGGAGAAGGAATAAGATTTAGTTCAAGTGGGAGCCTGATGCAGTTGACCAGGTCTGAAAGGCGTTATGAGCATATATAATTAAGATCCCATAGGCTAGTGAATATATACGCTCCTTATCTGAACATTCGGTGCCATGGTCCATATTCGACTCAAAACTATCTAACAAGGGTGGCCTAGAGCCAAAAGATAGTGGCAGCTTGGCAAGTATCGACATTGGCTTAACCCACAAGCCCATCTTCAATTACTTGGCCATTAAAAAGTTCCACCTAGGATGCACACCCCCACTAGCGACGTGTTAGGCTCACGCATGGCTTTTAGAAAAGAAATAAAAAAGATACCACTGACATAGTAGCATTTACTTGCTTGCATTGTCCCCAACCAAATAATTGCCCATTGATCGAGACATACTACTGTGTAGATGATGACCATGATGCCGACTAGTTGAAAAGAATGTAAATCTAGCTAGTGCACCCAAAGTTTGTTGCAAAGAGGAGAAAAACGATCGGCCGGCACTATATGCTATATACTTTTGTGTTATTATTATGATATATATGAGATCATAGCATATCATATCAGATCGATACTACACTATAGCGTACGTCTGGCTAAGCTACGCTCGCTAAAAGTATCTCACGATCGGCGGGCCGACCGTTATCTAGATAAACCAGTGGCCCCTGGACTGTGTGTGTGTGGTCACCGTGTATTACATCGTCGTGTCAACAACACGCTCGAGAATCACATGCTGCGCACAGTCTCGCTTCGCATCGACGCTTCCTCCCTCGGTTGATCGATACGGCATATATTGTGTACGGAGACGGAGACCATTTCCCTGAAAACAACCAAATAAAATCAAGCGCGGATATATATTGGATATATGGATACAAAATAAATGTGACGTCGATATACTAACCGTAGAACTACAAAAAACTATTGAGGAAAGATAGGTGGAAAATATTGAAAAAAAACTCTATTATATATTGTTCCATGTGTTTCCACTTTCCAGGACCAGTGGCTCAAAAGCTATTTCTTGTAGTATTTCGGATGGAATTGCCACCTAACTCCGGCCGGCGGCGTTAAAAAGATCTGCCGACGTGGATGTCCATGCCGGCACGCCGCGTGCCGACCACAGTACCTGGCGTCCTGGCCCTCCGGCAAGGCGGGCGCGCGGGCGAATGGGAGCGCGCGACGTCGCCTCTCCACCGACCGGTCAACTCATCATCAGTTCCCGCCCCCGGATCTTCCATCCCCGCCATCCCCGCGATAATATCTCCGGCCTCCACCCTCCGCCGCACCTCACCTCCCAACCGTCCCCGCGTGCGTGACGCTGACCGCCGCATCCGCATCCACCATCCACCGGACAAAACCGCCCGCCGCTACCGCTAGGCAAGCTTCCCTTCCACTATCTGTCTCTCTTCCCTGGAGGCCTGCACCTTCCAGCTACTCCGCGGCTGCGAGTTGGTTGAATCGGTGCATGGTCGCAGCAGCAGCCGGAGGAGGTCCATGAAGGTGCTCTGCTCCGCCTGCGAGGCGGCCGAGGCGCGCCTGCTCTGCTGTGCCGACGAGGCCGCTCTCTGCGCGCGCTGCGACCGCGACGTCCACGCCGCCAACCGCCTCGCCGGCAAGCACAACCGCCTCCCGCTCCTCCCGCCCTCCGACGTCTCCAAGCCCAACTGCGACATATGCCAGGTACGTCCTGCCCTGCCCTGCTCTGCCACCGGCAATTCTAGCTGACGGCTCCTCCTCCCTCCCGCCGGCCGCCGGCTCTCCAGGAGGCCCACGCCTACTTCTTCTGCGTGGAGGACCGCGCGCTGCTATGCCGGGCATGCGACGTCGCCGTGCACACCGCCAACGCCTTCGTCTCCGCGCACCGCAGGTTCCTCCTCACCGGCGTCCAGGTCGGCCTTGAGCCCGACGCCGCCGCAGGCGCCGCCCCGGACGCTGACCCGCACCCGCCCACCGCCACCGCCACCGCCGCTGTAACGGATCCCCTCAAACGCCCCCGCCGCCCGACAGGAAGGCGGCGGCCGGCAGCCCGGCGCCACTCTACAGCGACGACGACATCGACTGGGCGGCCGGCGCGGACGCTGGCGTCGGCCTGCCGGACTGGGCGCTCGTCCACGAGCAGTTCGGCGCCCCGCCGGTGCCCAGGCTCACGGACCCCGCGCTCGTCAGAACGCCCGCGTCCAAGCGCAGCCCCCGCCGGTCGCTCGCCGCGTCGTTCACCGTCCAGGGTCCCGGCGGCTTCGCGGGGGCTTGCCGGACTGGCCGCTTGATGAATTCTTTGGCTTCTCCGAGTACAGCGCCGGTCTCGGCTTCGCGGAGAATGGCACGTCCAAGGTCAGTGCATGATTTTCATTTTTCAGCAATGGACACTGAATGTCTGAATGGACGGATGTGCACAAATTTGTTTCAAATTTATCTGCATACTTTGCTTGCCACGTAATTTCCGCAGCAATTCAGTCATCTTTCAGCATAATTTAGCTTGTTCATGATATGTAGCTTGCAGAAAACTATGCAACTGCCTGCCTCATACATGTTTCTGAATTCTGATTACAGACAGAGCAAGTTGTGTTCACGGCCAAATTCTGAACATCTGACAGACGCACATATTACACCTGTTCCTGACACTGACAGTGTTCCATCTTCCATTAGCAGGCCGACAGCGGGAAGCTCGGGAGCACCGACGGCTCGCCGGCCGGCCGGTCGTCGTCGGACGCGTCGCAACACATGTTCGGGGAGGTGCCAGAGTTCCACCAGTGGTCCGTGCCGGAGCTCCCGTCCCCGCCCACGGCCTCGGGGCTCCACTGGCAGGGCGTTGGCGCGCGCCACGGCGCGATCACCACCATCACCACCGACGATAACGACACGGCCGCCGTGTTCGTGCCGGACATCTCGTCCCCGGAGAACCCCTTCCGGTGCTACGCCACCGCCGCTGGACAGCTGCCGCCGGCGAAGCGCAGCAGGAGATGTTGACGTGACAAGTAGGGGAGATGGAGTGTGTCTTCAGTTCTAAAGAACGTACTGGAGTGGTGTAGGCTTGCAAGAAACAAGGACTTGCTGGTGTGTGTGGAGTACTTCCATGGTGACGTACGCAGCAGCGTGCTAGCTCGTAGGCAAAGTGCAGTGCTAGGATGCTACGACTTATAGCTAGGAGACGAACGAGGGTTGCTCGATCGGAGAAGACGAAGCAGACTGCAGAGGTACGACTAGTATACTAGTAGTAGTAATTTCTTGGTTTCAGCGTGCATGATAGTCTGTAACTACGTTGGTTGTGTTAGCTTGGCTCGTGCTGTCAGGAAAATGAAAAAAAATCTCAAAAAAAGGAAAAAGTAAAAAAGGTTGAAGATGCCCGGGTGCCTCTGGACCCTACATGGGCCATGTTTGGAACATCTTGTTGGCCAGTGGGCCAACCCATATAGCTTCTTAACGGATGGGCTTCTCGAGCCTTTTCCCCCTTCCAGGCCCAAGCGTCTCTCATTCAGTTCACCTCTGTCGCGCAAACAAGTTATGTGTTATGTCGACGCCACGCCGTTCCACTACGGCTCCGGGCGTCGTGAAGACCCTGGCCTGGTCTTAGTTGAAATCCCCTAACTGTTTCTGCAAGACCAACATACTTTCCTGGAGAACCGGTAAAAACTTCTGCCACAAAGAACGGTTGTGATAAGAACCGCTCGATTTTTCGTGCTCTTGCTACAGTTAAACGATCCTCCTCCGATAATTCATCCAATCCAAGAATTGCGATAATGTCCTGAAGTTCTTTGTAACGTTGTAAAGTTTCCTTAACTCTTTGTGCAGTTTCATAATGTTCGTTGCCAACGATCCGAGGCTGTAACATAGTTGAGGTTGAATCTAAAGGATCTACTGCGGGATAAATACCTTTGGAAGCTAATCCTACGACACCACGCCGGCCGGCGGCCGGTCGACTACACCGCCTTCCTCTGCTCGCTGGAGCCGACCATCAGGCTGCCATCTCCACCGGCAAGAAGGCGCGCGCCGTGCACGCTGATGAGCCGGAGCCTTCTCCGCCTCCACGAGGACCCTGAACTTGCCTGCTGTCTTGGTCACGGAGCCCGCGGGGGATCAAGCAGGTCACGGTGGTGCCCGACGAACTGGACTTCAAGGTCGGAGAGGAGAAGGGATCGATTCAGGGTGAAGCTGGACGCTGTCAATGGTGGCGTCCTGGCGACAAAAGACTACGTGTACGTTCGGCACCATTGTGTGGTTGGACGTGAACGAGGAGCATCACCTCCGGAGCCCCATCGCGGTTAAAACGGACGTGAACGACGAGCATCACCTCCGGAGCCCCATCGCGGTTAAAACGACGTGAACGACGTGCATCACCTCCGGAGCCCCATCGCGGTTAAAAACCAGCTAGCAGACACCGGATCTCCGTGTTAGCGTAAACCACACCATGTTCGTCCATGCATGGGTGTGTCGGGCTAGGTCGTCAATGGTGCGTGAGTTGCGACGAGTGTGTGGAGATTCGAAGGAGTGTACGTGCGCCTGATCTCAAGCATGTGTTGTAAAGTTAGCTAAGTTTAGGTGGTGGCCGAAGTAGCCTAAGTGTAGTGACCGAGTTGCAAGGGTGGCCATCGTCGTGTGGCAACGGAGGCATGCACAAGAGGCGCGCAGTCAAGCTGGAAACCAAGTCCTGTGGAGAGCAGCGGCTTGGCGAGGAGTTTGCGTTCGTGCGTATGGTGAGGTCAGCATTTTGTTGCGTGTGTGGTATGTTGCCAAGGCTATAAATAGCCGGATGTGTGTTCTTTGTCCCGAGTTGTGTCCTTTTCATAAATAATAGCCAAGATACACGCGTTCGTCGTCGAGTTTCATTGTCTGTTGTTTATGTTTTCGTGTCGATCCTCGGTTCCAACAATTGATATTCAAAGCCTAGGTTAGCGAGAGGTGTTTGAGAACTAGGAAAATGGCCGCTGATGCTGAGAAGGGTGATGGGAGTAGCACACCACGTACAGTCGTGGTGGAGCGCACCTTTAGCAGCATGGGATAAATCTCAAACCTGACGAAGATCAACTACCACGTGTGGACGCTCGAGGTTTAGGTCAACCTGGAGGGAGCTCTAGGATGCCGTGGAAAGCGGCAAAGACAAGCGCAGCAAGGATCGGTAGGCACTAGCCGCTATCCTGCGCATGTAAGCGGCAGTCCGCGAAACCCCACATATAGGCTTAATTAAGTGGATTGCCGCAATAACCCGCGAAAGTTTAGCCTATATGTGGGTTCGTGGGCTAGCCCACTTACATCCCTAGGCTGTGCGGCGTGCCGCCAGAGATGATATCTGGGCTCGCCACGAAGAAGACTGTCAAGGAGGCTTGGGCAGCAATCAAGTCGCTGTGCATGGGTGATGCGCGTGTGCAAGAGGCCAAGACGCAATACCTCCTCAAGCAGTTCCATAATGCATCGTTCAAAGACGGTGAGGTGATTGACAACTTCGCCATGCGTCTCAACTCTCTCGCCGCTGAGCTTCGTGAGCTAGGGGAGAAGATGTTGGAGGGACGTGTCATGAAGAAGATGCTTCGCGTGGTTCCGAAAGGTACAATCAAGTCGCGTGCTCCATCGAGATGTTTGCATACTTGAAGGCGACGTCGATGGAGGACCTCGTCGACCGACTACGCATGGCGGACGGCTGTTGTTGCTCACGGAGGAGCAGTAGGAGGCTCATCGGCGTGAGCATCATGGCAAGGAGTGTGCACGCAGTGGCAATGCACGACATTGTGACGGTGAGAAAAATGGAGACCGTAGCGGCGGCCAGGAAGACTACGACGATGGAGGGAGCAGCGTCACTTCAGGCGCAAGCAGGCGATGGTGCAGCTCTGGCAAAGGCAAGTGCTTCAATTGTGGCGTTTGTGGCCACTTCTCGAGGGAGTGCCCAATGCCAAAGAAGCGCTGAAGAGGCAGCGCTCATGTAGGGTCCGACACAAGGTCAGATCATGTAGGGTCGAACGCGTGGTCAGATCATGTTGATATTGTCCCTAGGTCATTAGACTGTCTGCACTAAGATCCTGGATCACATCCTAGAGGACGCATATAGCGTAAAAACGCCCACCGCGAGGATGTTGTGCCATCTAGGACAAGTGTTCCATTCGCCAAATTGCTGCCACAAGTGTTCGTGAGCGGGAGGTCGTGACGCTATAGCAGACACACAAGTACTCGATGATTTTTAGGAACGGTTATAAAACCGTCACTATATATGCCATTGATTACAAAGGTGAATTGGGCTAATCTAAAATTTTATCGCAATTAATAAACCTATCAACCCATATTCACCCACTTGTACCTAGAAGTGTTTCTCTAATCTACCGCACAAAAGTTTTACACCCTTTGTTCCAATTCCTACTGTAGCATGACAATTCTAGAAATGTAAAGACATGTTGAATTGCTTGAAAGTAAATGCTCAAAGTAAAGAGAGGAAGAAGAATGTGGCGATGTTTTCCGAGGTATCGGAGAGTCACCACTCCCCA
The DNA here is from genome assembly GCA_015847255.1 of Hyparrhenia diplandra. Classification (NCBI taxonomy): domain Eukaryota; kingdom Viridiplantae; phylum Streptophyta; class Magnoliopsida; order Poales; family Poaceae; genus Hyparrhenia; species Hyparrhenia diplandra. Next base: position 8,862 of record JADLZK010010783.1, read on the forward strand.
CTAGTCCTCGTTTGAGCACCCTCGCAAGGGTATTGCTCCCCCTTGATCCGCGCAAGGATCAAGTGCTCTCTACGGGCAGATTCTTCGACACTCCGTTGCGGTGAATCACCCATAACCGCTCACACCATGGCTTGAGTTATCCACAAGCAGCACCGGATGATCTTCAAGCACCGAATCGCCACCAAGCCGTCTAGGTGATGACGATCACCAAAAGAAACAAGCACAAACTCTCACTTGAGCCAAACAAACCTAATGAGAAGAGTGGGTGCACACTTGCTACTCCCTAAGCACTAATGAGATCCTTAGTCTTGCGATTATCAAATCTACATCACCCCACTAGGCTCTTGCTCTCCCTTGCTCTCCAAGGTGATTCTTCAGCTGAATAAATGGGCAAGAGACTTGAAATGAAGAACGTGAAGTTGTATTTATAGGCCCGACCCAAAAAGACAGTCGTTGCTCCAAATTTCAGCACTTTCAAGGGCGCCAGACGCAAGGCGACGGACACGTCCGACCCACGCAACAATTCAAATCCGCAGTTAGCCGTTACAGGCGACGGATGCGTCTGAGGCCAACACGTCGGACGCGTCCGGTGGTTTGGCCAATTGCAGGCCTCTCTGTAGAGCGTCCGAGGCGGCGCCGGACGCGCCAGTCAGTGAATAACCTGGCATCCGGCTCTCTCAGTCTTCGGTACTGCAGACGCTGCAACGGGCCGGACACTGACGTCAGCGTCCGGCGCACTTCTGACCAGCGTCCGATGCAACTTTTGAAGTCCGTTTCACTTCCGATTCAAACACTTTGTGAACGGCTTCAACTCCAACCAATATCTGGAACATTTTGCAGCTACCTAGTGCTAAGTTTGACAAGTGTGCACCACACCTAAACCATTAGACTCATATAGGTCAAGCTACCCGTTCGCACCCCCTTAATAGTACGGCCAAAGGAAAAACAAAATCCTAACGACTAATCTGATGTCACTCAACACCATCGACAATCGGAACTAACCGTCCTTAACCTTGTCGTCCATCCTTTGAAAACCGAAACGATTTCCATCGACAGGGGGCATGCAAACCATCATTGTGACCTAACTCAATTAGTTTTTGCAAAACACAAGTTAGTCACAATAATATTACATTGTCATTAATCACCTAAATCCATTAGGGGCCTAGATGCCTTCAGCGCGACAGCCGATTCGGCGTCGCCGTTGGCGTCAGACGGAGCAGCGCCAGTGTCGCCGTCTGCATCGAGGTCACAATAGGGCACGGGACGAAAGGGATGGGGGCAAGGATGGGGCGGGGTGGAGGCGTGCGGCGGACGGAGGCTTTTCTGCATGGCGTCGACGGTAGAGGACGGCGATGATGGAGGCAGGGTGGAGGAGTGCAACGGGCGGTGGACTTCGGTTGGCGACAGCGTGCTGGAGGCATCGGGAAGTTTCTAGAAAAGGTCCGGCGTCTGTTATCGTGTTTGGGGTGGATCAGACAGCTGCCAATGGTTTACTGTTAATGTACAGTATGCAGAAGTGGGATCCGACGGCTGTGGTGGGCATGCCGTGGGAATTGGACGGTGGGGACTGGTGGGCGACTGTTAATGTACAGGAACTTTGACTCACCACGTTTAAAGTATCTTTATAGATATAAGAGGTTACCTCACATGCTTGAGCGTATTGGAGTGCCCAAGGTTGCCTGAAGTTAGATAAAGTGTTTTTACTCTTTATCCATCCTCTCATGACATTCAAGATCATGTCCGATCCAAGACTAGGATGGACACAGTATTGCTCCCTTGTTAGATTTAGGCGTTAGAGCTTGGCAGCTTTGAGTGATTGGGATGTGGGGATGTGTGTTGCCATTTTATCTCGACGATCCGAAGCACTTGAGATCTTTGTGGCCTTCCAGGGAAAGCATGGTGGCCTTCGAGGCATTGACCCTCCATCCTTCGTGTGGAGGGACGACGTATTGATGTGCAGAGGACAACAAGCAGGAGAAAACCTCCTTGTCTTTGGTGTGGAGAAACTCTGTAGTGGACATGGCGTCAAGGTGACGGGAAGAGCCGGTGGTAGCGGTGAGACTGTGTGACTCACATGCTAGGAGAAGGGGACGTATGTGGGGAATCCTACAATGCTGGCAATCGATAACACGGGATATATCGCTGCGTCTCCCCTCTTTATCTATAGCTCTTTATGCACCGTGTTTATTGCTTCCGCACGTGCTTTGCTTGTGTGGCGTTTTACACCTTCCTAAATTAGCTTTTGGACTAGTTAAGAGGATTCGTTTTAAATTGGAAAACTATTTATGGGTAATTTAAAGAATCCTAGGAAAAAACAAACTCTTTGTAAAGTGTAAACCAAAGATTCCAAATCCTAGAGTTTGGACGCTTAGCACTAATTTCCTTTAAACTGCAACAGATCTGTAGGCTAGAGAAGATAACAAAAAAAAAAAGTGACGGCCTTTCTTAATTCTTTTCATTCACGATCGATCCTTCTCTTTCAATGCAGCACACCATTCCCATGCATTCTTTTCCACATCTTTTTTTCGTTGCTCGCATCTCCTTCAGCCTTTCTGCGTAATGAAGATGCCTCAAATTGTCCTCAGATTGTTGTTTGTCCAAGAGCCGCGGCAGTGGCCATAGCGGCATATTACAATTGACTCCAGCAGGTGGCAAAGAGGGCAGCGAGATAGTTACCAGGATGATTGCCGAAGTGATTAGAATCGTACTCTCTGTACAGCGGCTAGCGAAGGGCCTGGAGGAAATATTCCCTTCGCTTTGAGATCATTGTCGATTGTAACATGTGTTCTGGAAAGTTTTTTGCCACTCCATTTCAATCCACACAATGAGAGAAAGCCTTTGCGAAGGAATGCGATTCGTTCCTATGCTTTTCCTCTGATCCGAGCTCACCCGAACATATACTTATTTGTAAGTGTCGTATACCTACGCTTTTGTAAATTAATTTGATTCCTATACACATGTACATATCTCTCATAAAAAGGTGAAGACGCAAATTCTATCTGAAAGAGCAAATGTTGCGATGACAAAATCATTGATTACTACTGTTACATTATTGATATATTATTACTCATCACTAATAAGAAAACTAAAATATTTACTTGCCTAGCACTAGCAGCCTCTCTGATTCCTTTTTGTTAGCATTGTACGTCTCTCTGATTCCTTTTATATCCTCGGTACATTCATTCAGCACCGGATTCTGTCCCTTTTTGTTCGCCTTTAGCCACGCTGAAACCTGAGACTGATGCACTTTTAAAATGATGATAATTTGTCACCTCAACATATGTTTGTCATTGGGAAGTGGGATGCAACCATGTAATTCTAACTATATAATGCCTACTTTGTCACGAGCATGTACCTATTTTCTGTCTACATTATAAGGCCTACATTTAACAAGGCATGCATGTTCCGATCCTATACCAGAATTAATATGTTTTTTTTAAATGCCTATAGCCACCAAACTCTGGATTTGTATATCAAAACTAAGGGAGTTGTTATATCCCGAACATCTAGGAAAAAAGCTAGAAGCCAAGTGACGGGCACAAAACATCACATATACATTATGCAAACATCACAGAAAATGTAGTAGAACATCTCATAGGGCACGCCGGCACACAACACAAGTAACAAATACATATCAAGAAGTTTTTTTTATTATGGAAGAACAAATGACAATTTCTAGCTATATAAGCACAATCACAAATGACAAATAGACAATTTTTTAGACAATGACAACCTATATAAGCACAAACGCAGAGGACAAGTCGTAATGTTCGTGTAGTATAGAAACGATGTTCTACGATGTTTTATGTGGTGTTCGAGGACAAGTCATAATGTTCGTGTAGTATAGAAACGATGTTCTACAATGTTTTATGTGGTGTTCGCATAATATATATGTGAGGTTTTGTGCCCGTCGCCTGCTTTCTGGCTTTTTCCCAAGCGACTAGGAAAAGTGTATTTTAAGCCCACGCCGGCCTCCACGTCATGCATCTTCGTGGGTGCAACTAGCGTCGGTCCCTCTACGACCGTCATCCTCCACCAAGAAGATGCCAAGTCCTCCAATCACTGCACTAATGCCCTCTTCCTAACCACCTTCTGACACCATACCACTCGGCCCCGAATCCTCAAATAGGCCTCTACCATTTCATCAACCACCATGACTAGCAAAGCACAAGTTTCGAAGCGATGCCTCCAATGAGGGGAAACGATGCCTGGCGCGTTGTCGCCGCCTAACCAGAAGGTTAAGGTTTTACACCACCTAAGAAGAAAGCACCACACAAGGGGGAAGGGTTCATCAATGGACGCTTCCAACAAAGTAGCGACGCTCGGAGGCTTCGCCGTCCTCGCCCGAGAGCACTAGGCTTTTTGCCAAAGGCGCCCAAACCCAGCATTGTCGTTGCCAAATGTGGGTTGCCGCTTGTCATTGTTGTCCAGGGGAGCGGGCAGCCGCAACTAGTGGCCCGGACAACAAGAGGGTCACCCACCGCGCAGCAGGCCGGCCACCATCACCGGCGGTCTACCACCATGCCGCGCTTCTTGAAAGGTCCTAAATAGCTAGAGGGGGTCGACAGTGGCGTAGCTAGGATCTTAAGCTAGGATGGTCCAACTTATATTATGTTTTTAATGTTGAAAATGTAGTGTGTTAATTTATCATAACAAGTACCAAAGCTAAATAAACTGCCTCATAAAATACCTTAAAATCTCCTTATTGTATCTAAAAATTGTCTCTAAATAAAATTAGATATATTAGGATTAATATTGAAAAGGTATTTTGTTGAATTCTAGTGTGGTCCGTGGCCCACGGTGCCACCCATCTAGCTATGCCCCTGGGGGGTGAATAGCCTACAAAAATTTCTGCAACACCGAGCAACATTGTTAGAACACTAAATGGCGAAGCGAATGTTGCGGAGCTCTACAAGAGTTGCTAGCCACCTATACCACAATTTCTAGTTTAGCTATTGTCTGTATATCACACAAAAGGCTATATCACTAATTTACTCCTAGGTGATCAAGCTACACAACTAGATAACCAATTGCTACACAAGCTAAGCAATATATATACTTCACTACTCAAGTAGAGATAGATCAATGGAAATGCAAGAGAAGAGTTGATTGCTTATACGCTGGTGATGAGTAGAGGAGTGAACCATTCAACCACAATATCAATTCCAATGAATACAAAGCAAAGAGATTGATACGATGATTTTTACCAAGGGTTAGTTACCTGCCGGCTAATTAGTATTCATTGTAGGGATTCACCCCACTTATAGGTTCACGAGCGAATTGTTTTAACAGTCAGAATGCGTACGATGTAGAAACGTTGGCCTCGGCTTTTTTTTAGGCTCGTCCTGTGGTACAACGGACGCCGAGGTTGTGTGGCCAGCAAAGGCCATTCCGGCTGGGATCCCTGTGATCTTTCCTGGACACTGCGACGGCCATTCCTTTGTTATCTAGGCACAAAATGCTTGGCAGCCGCAGATTCATCGTGCTCAGCATTATTGATCGCCACGAATTCCGAGAGCACAAAAACACAAAGTGGATTCGAAGGCCAGCATGCACCTTTGTACTTGTCCGTTGTAAGGACAGAATTAAACTATTCTTTCATGACACCGGCCGTACAAGTGTTAGCTCGCTCGGCTCATATATAACAAGTCATGATTGACGCACCATGTCAATTATGGATGCCATATATGAAAAATGCATCGTATATTTGTTCTTGGTTTATTCTAAGTCAACCGTTAAAAAAGTGTGCACATGCGCGCACATAATTATATCATGTGAAAATATCATAAAAGTTGAAAAAAGAAAATTCATCCAAAAACATTATACTCCATCATTAATAAACAACCAATTCTTAAAGTTATTTTTAAGTCAATTTTTATGTATATATTTGACCAAAATTATAGAGAGAGTATAAATATTTGTGACACCAAATTGTTATGTGACAATATAGTTTATATTATGTGAATCTAATGATACTAATTATGGCGTATCTATAAACTCCGCCAAACTTTAAAAGTCTGACTCAAGCTAAGTCTAGAAATCAATTTATTCTGATATTGAGAGAGTATCTCTATATATGATGTTTTGAAATGAAAAATTGGAACACTCATAGTTCGTCTCAAGACACACTTTAAGAATTGGCTGATTATATTATAGTTATATACTCTGTGAAGGTATTTTTCATAATGAATCTAGTAGTAATAATAATAATATTCATAAATTAAGCTATTATTTTATATTTTTGAATATATTATATAAAGCTAATTTCATAATGAATTTAGTATTGTGTTCGGAATGTATATAAAATATTAGATATTCTTAGATGAAGGTGAAAATAATGTTCTTAGACAAATCTAGCTAGATGGATTTTGACGAAACAAATTGAAGTTTTGTACAAGAGAGTCTAGAGTGCATATAGCATGCATCTAGCTTTTTGGACAAAAGCGCAATATAACTTGGTTATATTGGCTTTTAAAAAAATATTCTTTGTTGTCTGCATCAAGCGCATGCGAAGATGAGATAACCCATGCTCCCTCCACTCCATTAAAAATGTCGTTTTAGACATGTTAGACTTTCTCTTTGACAGTTTGTCTTATTTAAAAAAAAATTATATAAGTGTTATTTATTTTGTTATGTCTTAATTCATTATTAAAGATACTTTGATTATGATTTATTTATTTTATTATTTACTTAAAATTTTTAAATAAGATGAACGGTCAACACAAAGTAAGTCTAAAATGACACTTTTAATGAAACGGAGAGAGTATACTACACACTCATAGGCACAGACTGCGAGGTCACTAGCTTGTGGACACTGAGGCGTAGGCCGGCATATAGACGATGGCGACTTGATGAGAATATGAGAATAAAGCTTATATGCTTTGTACTATACTACGTATATATAACTCGACAAGATAGAAGGGGTTGGACCATAGGCTTTGCTAGCTTCCAAATAACAAACAACTACGTACACAAAGCTCTCGATGTCGACGACGTCAAGGGACAGCCTGGTGCTGGGGCGGGTGGTCGGCGACGTGGTGGACCCGTTCTCGCCGACGGTGGCGCTTCGGGTCTCCTATAACGGCCGGCGCATCATCAACGGCTCCGACCTCCGGCCGTCGGCGGTGGCAGCAAGGCCTCGCATCGAGGTCGGGGGCATGGATTTGAGGCATTCCTACACACTAGTAAAGTGTTGTTCCAACACACACGCATCTCTCTTATTAGTAGTTTTTTTTCATTTAAAATATATGGCCTTGATGTGTGCATGTCCGATTGTCATTCCTAGCTAAAAATTAATTAAGCTAACTGATGATGTGTTCATATATGCCGTACATGGCTTTTGGATCATTGGATCAAAAGGTTATGGTGGATCCTGACGCCCCCAACCCGAGCAATCCGACGCAGAGGGAGTATTTGCATTGGTATACATTCTCGTACATATATTATAACCAAAATTCTAGATTTCTAGGTGGACTTCGCCAAGTGTTTTGGCATTTAAAATTTATTATAATTTTTTCCGACAAAATGCCTCATAGTGATATTCCTATATGCTATGACTAGTGGTACTGTTTTTATTACTAACTAATTAAGAACACCGGGAGAAGTTCACCATACGGTTTGTATTTTACTGTAGAAGCTATGCATGGCTTGAATTTCATCTAACACACCTCTCATTTTGCAGGTTGGTGACAGATATTCCTGGGACAACTGATATTGAATATGGTGAGTAGAAAAGTAGAAGCTAGAAATGCGCTGTGCATGTCAGAATTCAGATCAAAATCATCATATAATTAAATTGCATCTATATTACACCATACAATTAGATAATATTCTATGTTCGAATTTAAAGCTTAAGGGAAATATCGGACAGCGTCAATTTAAAATTGTGTCATGCCATGGCTGGGCCGCACTACATCTATTTTGTTCCTGGACATTTTTTTAGATTATTTTGGGCCTGGACTTTAAGCGCTCCGTGTTCTTTTAGAAATTAAAGCCTAAGCTAGAGTGGTTAATCATTACTGTGTAGTGTACTTATCTAATAATTGGCGACACAAAAGAAAATGTTGGATCGGCTAGTACGCTTGATTTGATCATATTAGATAATGCAGGTCAGCTCAAACAAATGCTAGCTAGCACAAAATGAAATATTCTAATTTCACTTACCTCTGTTCATAATCTTATCAAGTGAGGTTTGTCTGTGCATAACACGTAGATTTAGGCAAGCTTAGATTACACTACCTCTGTTCCAACTTCCAACTTATAAGTCGTTTTGACTTTTTTTGGTACATTCACTTTGCCAGCAACTTATAATTTGGAACGCAGGGAGTACTATACAAGTCTAGTGCAGGCTAAAGACTAATGCAAACAACCAATCAGACCCTATATTATGTGTTATGAATGAACTGAAGAACAAATTTACAACTTATATAAAATGGTTCCTTTAATTTCACATTATACACGAATATGATTTTGTACAAACTATGGCCTCAATATATATTATTTTATATTGTATAATCATATAAAGCCATTTCGATTGTCTCTGTCTGCCTAGCTTCATGCTTTCATTATATTGACCGTTATTTGTTCTCCTTCAACTCTCACTAAGTTGAAATTTATAGTTTAGTCTTAATTATTTATCGATATGAGCTAGTTTAGCCCCGACTTACTTCAACACGGTTGAAACATTGTCTATTTACTCAAAATGACATGCTAGCTCCGTTCTACATCTATGTATAGGTACCACCCTTTGTGCATGTACTTCCTTTGTGTCTATCAATGCATATATAAGTTGGGACCGCCCTTTGTCCTAAATTATATGTTGTTTTGAATTTTCTAAATACTTTTATTTTACTAAGTATCTATAGATATATAATATATCTAAATACATAATAAAAGTTATGTAACTAGAATTACCAAAACGACATATAAATTAGAAATCCGGAAATATTATTTATATATCCATTTAGATCATTGCATACACATACAACCAATGCAAAAAGCAGTACTATAATCAGACTAGTGGGCCTTTTTATTTCTCTATTTCACTCCATTTAGATCTAAGAAAGAACCCAATTAAGATGTTTGAGTTTTTGAGCAGCAAGCTGTCTTTCTTTAGTGAATTTCGTACCTTAATTTTTATATTATATGTAATTAAAAGTGTCATACAGAGTGCATGTCACAAATATTATTCTACACTACACTCATTACGGTAGAGACTGGTAAATTAAAAGATGTGCATACATAGAACGGGACGACTAAATTCATGAATGGTGAGTTTGCTAAAGAAGGAAAGAAGTTGATGAAATGAACAGTATGCACACGTACTGTCAATGGCCAATTAGTAAATTTTACTAATGTACGTGTAACCGCATGGATATGATATGACATCTGTGTTCTTGTAAGGAATACTGCCCTGTTTTGAAACCTGCAGGTTAGTTGATGGACACCGGCCCGGAGGCCCTCAATTCTGTTTAAACACTTTCAAAAGTCGCGAACTAAACAATTTCTGTTTGAATATCATTTTAATGGAGTGATTTGCCTGGGCATGGATTTCCGGTTCCAATTAGCTGCATATATACACGGATGCAGGTCGGGAGGTGATGTGCTACGAGAGCCCCCGGCCGCCGGCGGGGATCCACCGCGTGGTGTTCGTGCTCTTCCAGCAGATGGCGCGCGCCTCCATCGACCAGCCGCCGCTTCTCCGCCACAACTTCTGCACCCGCAGCTTCGCCGTGGACCACGGCCTGGGCGCCCCCGTTGCCGCCGCCTTCTTCACCTGCCAGCCCGAGAATGGCACCGGCGGCCGCCGCCATGTCCTCCGCCAGCCAAGGACACCGCCGGCGTCCTAGCCAGCTAGTTAGCTGGAGAATGGCCGTATGTACGTACGTGCAGTGCCACAAACTTGCACAGGCTATATATATGACGACGACATACGTGTACTCAGTTTATCAGCAACAACCACGCCGATGATATACGTATATATATACATATACACATGGCGTATGTGTATTTATGCAAGCAAGCGACAACCTAACGACGTGCCAAGACTACGAATCTAGTGCGTATATATGCTGCGGTTTGTGATTGATTATGTTGAATTATGTTAGCCTGCTGTATTTCACGGAGCTGCATGAAATAACTCTTGCAGTTAGTGCATGCATGCGTGTACTGAGTATGTAGTTAACCTGTGATCACCGAGAAATGAAATAAATGTCGTCCCAGTTTATCAGCAGCCTGTTGAAATTACCCTTTAGCTTCTAGTCTTTAAGTCAAACTTTTGCTTTATCAAGTATAATAATGTAGAAAAGAGCGTCGAGATGTGAAACCAAATTTAATCATTAATATGTAGTACACTATAAATATTTTATATAATGTGCTCTTTTCTATAAAGTCAACTAAATATAAAAATTTGGCTTAAGGAAACTCTATATATAAACTGATTTGTTCTGGATCGACGGATAGAGTAAACAATTTATGACGTATTTGGAAAAGCTCTAACTCAAAGATTGTATGCGGGATTTGAAACTTTTTAGATAATATAAATTGGTTTAAAAACATATATGTGTTTAATTAATAATCTCAGAAATAATGACACAATGACTCAAGCAGTACTACAATACATATAACAATCGACTCTACAGTAGGATGACCGGTTTACAAAGTTTTTGTTTTCAAAACTAGAACTTGTTAACCCAAAAAGTGCTACAGTTCTCCGTCACATCGAATCTCTTAACGCATGCATGGAGCATTAAATATAGCTAAATAAAAAAACAAATTGCATAATTTAGTTGAAAAAGTACGAGACAAATCTTTTAAGCTTAGTTAGTCTATGATATGACAATAATTACCAAATACAAACGAAAAGTGCTACGGTTCCCAAACCCAAAATATTTCATCAACTAAACACTTCTCTCGCTAGCATGGACCCATAAATTCTTCTACTGCTTCCTCGGTCTATTACTGGTGGACCCATCATCTCTGTACCAGCTGACTTGTGGCGTGCAGCGGTCTAATTAATTTGTTGAAGCCAAACACATTTCAAATGACAAGTTGTGCAAACAATAGTGACGCGGGAGACAACAATGGCTTTCGGTTGTCACGGTATATATAGTTGGTCACCCAACCAAGGCCTTGCTAACCTTAGTGTCTGTTTGGAAAACGTTTTTTTTTTCTTGTTTCTGTATTTCATCTTTGAATTTTTAAACTAATTCCTGTGAAATTCCTACGAAAATCTTGCGAAATTCCTGCATTTTAGACAGCTTATGACCCTAAAAGTGACGGGTCATGGAAAAGCGCCTCTTACTTGCCGCTTGAAAATAGAAATGATTTTCAACGTGGCCCGCCCGTCACTTTTTATTTGTCATTCGAGAGATTTAACTATTAGGTCTTGAGATTAGCGAGGCATCACATGCATGCACACATCGGATCACCTACCGTTAATTGTTTACCCCTTGAATAAATCTAGAAAAATATGAGTGTCGATGCTAAGCCTAGGACTTCATCACATCAACTGAGGTCCTAAAATTATTATAACTTTAAGCTAACAAATTAACCAAGATGTACGAGTTATGGATACCTTTTTCGCTCACAAGAAATTAGGAAAGTAGATTGAAAAATTAAGAGTACAACAAAATGCTAAACACGTAGTTCATAGCTAGTTCGGTACTTGCAGCAGCAGCAGACGCATTGGAAACATAGTAATTAGCCAGCTTTTTTTTTTTTTTTTTGAGACAAAAATGAAATAATAAAATAGCACAGATAAGCATCGTCCAGCGAGGAGGTGTTAGGCGGTGCGGCCCGCGGCCCTGAGGAATGAGCCGCTCTTGGTGATCTCGCGGAGCGGCTTGTCGGTGAAGCGGACCAGGTTGTAGGCCCACGCGCCCGTCACCGTCCCGCACACCGGCCCAACCATGTACACCCAGATGCTTCTGTACCGGCCTGCCACGATCGCCGGGCCCAAGGTCCGCGCCGGGTTCATCGATGCCCCTGTGATGGGCCTGTGGGCCAAATTAAACTCAAAGTCAGTTTTACGACTTCCGATTGTGAATGAGTTTGAAGGCAATCTCGCGGCTGCGTGCGTACCCGGCGAAGAGCACGTTGAGCAGGACGGTGGCGCCGACGGCCAGCCCAGCGAGTTCACCGATCTGCGTCAACGCGAACACCAAAGCGTCAGCTCAGCTGCTTAGACAAATGGAACATCAGGTCGGTGATGGTTGGGTTACCGCTCTGTTGTCGGTGGCGACGCCGGAGACGACGAACATGAGGTAGAAGGAGATGACGAACTCGAGCACCACCGCCTGCGCGTCCGTCCCCGACGGCGCCGTCCCGAAGAAGTGCTCGTGCGCCGTGGCGCCGCCGAACACCACGCGCAGCGTCAGGCTGGCCAGCGTGGACCCCAGCACCTGGGCCACCGCGTACGACGGCACCTGCATCAGAGAGGCGCAGAACATTAGCGGATGCCGGATTGGTTTGTTCTGCTCTGAAACTGGTACAGTGATTCCATTCAGAATTTCTGATCTCCAGGCGATCTGTAAGATGCCTCTGAATCCGATGGTCTACTGACCTGCTTCCAGGGAAAGCGTCCACACGTGGCGAAGGCGACGGTGACGGCGGGGTTGAAGTGTGCGCCGGAGATGTGGCCGACGGAGTAGACCAGCACCATGACCACCAGGCCCCATACGGCGCAGATGCCCGGGAACGTCACCGTGCCCTTGGTGCTCAGGTTCACTACCACGGACCCGCACCCCGCGAAGATCATGAAGTATGTCCCCAGCACCTCCGCGAAAATCTGCTTCAAATTTTCATCAATCCATTCATTTGTTCATTCCACGCACGCATTCATGCAGTGCAGTGTGGGTTAATTTGCATCAATCAAAGTACTACCTCTGTTCCAAATTATAGTTCACTTTGGCTTTTCAAGATTCATTTGTTTTACTATGTATTTAGACATAGTGTATAACTAGATGCACAACAAAATCAATGTATCTAGAAAAGCCAAAGTGAACTACAATTTGGAACGGAGGGAGTATCAGTCAACAGAAAATGCACGACATTACTGATGGAGTGATGGTACTGAACACTGAACGGGGCAGTGACATCAATCTTGCATTGGCCGAATGAATTCATGGCCGGCCGTACCTTCTGCATGAACTGCACGGAGATCATGTCGTCGTTGCATCTGTTGCTGCCACTGCCACTGCCACTGCTAACAGCGCTTCCATCTTCTGAGCTCTGATAACCTGCGTGCCCTTCTTCCATGGCTCCGGCGGCGCTCCCTGTCCCTGACATCTCGCCTCCCCTACCTCGCCGGCATCCTTGGACCTTTATTTCAGGCCTGCACTGCTACTACACAGCAGGCTAAGTACAGCTAATGCTAGTATTTAATCGGAAAATTGCGATGCACCCTGCTAACACGCACGAAATCTTCTCGGACTGACCACCTACTCTGTGTCTGTATCTTGTTCTTGTGCCCCAAAACAGACCAACCGAACTAACTGGGGATATACATAAATTGTTCATTACAGTACTTGAGAGTAGGATTCACATATTGTGCTACCGTTTTTCTCACCTAACTGATCGAGCTCATCCCAGGCCAAATATTTTTCAGAGTTTCACTGTCCTAGCCTCTTCTGACGTGTAGTCAGTCGCTGAATAACGTGCTGTGCTTTGGCCACCCAGCCAGACTAACTAACGTGCAAGGGTACGAGTTCCCCTGAGATGCTCGTAGTGCACCGCAAGTCTGGACCAGAATCTTTTTTTTTCTTTTGAAAAAAAAAAAATGGAAAGGTTTAGGTTTAGGCCTAGGCCAGCATCACCACGCGTGCACGTCGCTCTCACCTGTCTAGCCAACAAGAGCAAAGCAGGCTTGCTCACTCGCACACGGCCGGCTGAATTCCCGCGCAAGTTTGGCAACCAACTTGTTTGTCTCCAAGCCAGTGTTTGGTGACCATTGCAGCTATAGCTAATCTATCACTATCACAACGTACTGTACGTGCATTTGATCGGGTCAAACAATCACAGCAAATCCGTAGTGTGGTGTGGTGTGGTGTTGTGTGTAACGGCGCATCGTTTACCAGCAGCAGCGGCACGTAGCTGTCATCATCAGCTCAGCTGATCCCGCGCCGCGACACTTGGTCCTCGAGACGGCAACGGCAGCGAGCAAGCGTGTGTGGTGGACTTGTGGTGGCCCTGAACGCGTCGTCGTCAGGTCTGGCCGCACGAGAGCAGGAAGTCCGGGCCAACGACTGCCGACCGCGGGAGAGCCGCCATCACACGGTCGTGGACCCGGTACCCCCGGTTCAGTTACTCCAGGCAGCGACGGGCCGACGGCGAACGCACCGCACCAGCCGGAATAGTCAGGCAGACAAGCAGGAGAGGGCGCAGACCGGGCACACCACGTCGTGAGTCGCCGCCCCGGCAGCGGTGCGCAGGCGGCAGCGCCCGGCTTCCCTGTTGGGCAACAACGCGGCACCGTCCGTCGCGATCGCCGGGGTCATCGCGACGCGGCCCGCATCGCAATCACCGTCGCCCGCTGACCACGGCAAGAGGCGACCAGGCACCAGTGGGTGCCCGTGCGCGGTGCCGACTGCGGTCAGCACGCGTGCATGCGCCACTCGTGGCCACGGTGACAGTGCAGTGGGAGAAACACAAATGCCCAGCTGGGCAACAAGCTTCACAGACAATTTTCTGGATGATTTTGACATTAATTTACAGTTGTCACAACAACAGCACAAGGAGCTTATGCAACAGCCAACATTAGACAGTCAGCTCGCTGAATACGGCTCCGGGCTACATTTTGAGCTAATTTTGCCCGAACCTATCAAGTCTTTCATCTCTAAACACTCCCCATGCATAAATAACACCACAATTATCATCACAACAGGTGAATCTATCCGATCAGGAGCCACACCGATCAGCCTCCATCAGGAACTAAACAAGAATAACAAGTACACTAAAACCAACAGCAGCAATTCCTCGTGTTAGCGATGTTAAGCATCAGCGCCTGTCCGCCAGCACGCCTGCACTAGAGCTTCAGTGTCAGCTCCAGGTCGTCTGAACCGAGTCCTCGTGGATCCGCTCGCCTTCCCACGCCCTGACCAGCCCAGCAGACTGCTGAGCGCCGTTCGTGCTGCTCCCGAACGCAAACTCGTCGGAGACCACATCCATCATGTGAATGTCTGAGTGTCGGGGCATGCCCGGGATCGCGGGGGAGCAAGTGCCACTCTGCCCTGGCGTGCACATCCTCGAGGACGAATTGCCGACCGGGATAGACTCTTTGAAGACGCTGAATGGATTAGTGGACACGAGGCTGAAGGTCGGGGAGTTTGGACTGGTCGATGAGATTTGGATGCCAGCAAGCCATGCTGGGTCTGGAGCAATGGACCGCCCGGGGCTGGGCGGGGTGGAGTTTACTATTGTGGGGCTGTTTGCACCGTGCCATGGAGGCTGGATGGTTGCTTCGTCCCAGTCTGTTTTCATCCGTGGTGTCCGGGCTGATGGTGAGCTTAGAGGAGGGGTTACTGGGGCACTGATTGAGCCACCGTGGATCAACAGTGGTGGGAGAAGCGGGTGTTTCTTTGATGGGGTGCCATTGGAGAATGTCTTAAGCCATGGGAGGATTGGATTGCCATCGATACCACCATTGACCATTTCGTTGGGAGGAAGGAAGGGGGAAGATGCGCCACTAGGGAATGAGGAGGAAGTAGGGCTTGCATTGTATGATGCTCGTGGACTGACTTGGTATGATGAACATGGGCTTGGTGAAACAGAGCATCCGATATGATCCATGCGTTCCACAGGCTTGCTACCCTGCAGGAGAAAAGGAAGGCATTGATTAGTTGTAATGTAATGTCACCAAAACCATTCGATTAACTAACAATGGAAGCAATCTCCTAGAACTACTAGCAATAATCCATGAATCTGTTATCATCAGCTATGCCAATTGTGTAATATAGGAACCAAAATGCTATTGATATGTACTGTAAGTCCAACAACATAGTTGAGAATGGAAAATACTTTGACAAAGCCGTTACAAGAAGCAATTCAGTTAACGATCACACGTGCAACAGCTTGTTCACACCGCGAATCATATTTTGCCAGTCTCCTTAGCTGGAAGAGCATTAATACACGAGTGCCAAGCAAGCAAGAGATGATCAACATTGTGCCTCAGGACAGTCCACACACGACACAAGCAGCAATATAAATTGTAAGCTACTACTAATATAAAGCAATGGTGCTGGCAATGGAGACTTGCTGTTGCATAGAATTGATTATCTAGGTGCATATCAGTGCAAGAGCAACCCCAACAAGCAATCAACCTATTTTTTTTTTTTTTTTTTGATAAGTAGCAATCAACCTATTCGTTACTGAAACTAAACACAGCACATCGCCCTGCTGATCCGATGCCCGCGCGAAACAGGGCTGCTGTACCAACAGCGAAATGCTGGAACAGCTGCGCAGCAGGGTCGGAGCAGTAGCAGAACTGGATGCCAAATCCAAGCCAGACTCCTTTCCAATCCCCGGAGAATCTTAACAAGCACACATCTCATCTCCAAAAATTTGCAGCTACGCGAAGGGGATTCTCCACGAACGCGTCAATCACTCCCATCCCTCCCCACCCACCGCACACCACCCGTGCGCGGTCCAGACTGGCATCCCGTACCTTTTTGCTGCCCATGGTCCACGTGCAACACCCACCCACCCACCCAAAAATGGAGAAAAAACCAACAGGCAGCTAGCAAGCTAGCTACACAGTTCACACCACCGTACAGCAGGCACCCACGAATCCACGGCGCACGCCGAGATGCGCCCCGCGCCCGCTTCGGGCTCGACGGAGTGGGTGGGATCGAGAAGGGGAGGTCGCGAATCGGCGGGTGCTGTGGCTTGAGGACCGCGGGGACGATGTTGAGAGACGAGATCTGCCGTCGCGGCAAGCCGGGGAGGGAAAGGACTAGACAGCAGCGGCTTTACCTTGCGGTAGGTGGTGCCGTCGGGCTCGACGACCCATCCGGCCTCGTTGCAGAGCGCCTTGAGCACCTCGTTGTTGTCGCAGTGCTTGGGCAGCTTGTACCCGCCGTGCGCGCGGAGGCCCGCGAAGATCTTTGCGGCGATCGCGCGGCGCCGGCGCTCCCTGCGCTTGTTGTTCTCGCGCTCCCTCCACGTTGGCATCCGGCCCGCCGCGCCCATGCCGCCCCCGCCTCCACCACTCTCCATGCGACGAGCCGCGCTCTGCTCGGCTGGCTGGCTCCGCTGAAGGAGGGGAGCACGGGAAAGGAAGACCGGCCGGACCGAGGTCGCCGCGCGCGCTCGTCTGGGTGCGGAGGAGAGAGCGAGCGAGGGAAGGAGAAGGGGAGAAGCGTGAGGCGAGAAGAGATCACACGGGAAAAGGCAAACACGGCGCGCGAGGCGAGGGAGACGGGGGTGGGTGGGTGGGGTGGGGGTGAGGGGAGCAGTGGCGTGAGCCTTGAAAGGCTCTTCTCTCCGGTCCGGGCCCGTGGAGAGGCAGACGAAAATGCCCCTAAACCTCCGGCATGTATTTCCGCGCCTGCCACTGGCGTGGCCGTGCGGGGCGTGCGCCTGAAGCAATGCCACCACGGTGGGGGCAGAATGGGGAAAACGGCCGCGGCTACTAGCACTACTAGCAGACAGCGGCAGGCAGGCCACGAAGCGTGTCTCCGGCGCGGCGCGGCTCGGTCCACGTCGAGCGGCGCTGCACGTGGGCGCCAGTGGGATGCGGGCCCTACATGGCGGCCGGCTGGAGGGGGCCGCCGGCCGCACGGCGTGGTGGGGAGCTGTACGACGACCGAGCTGGCTGGCCCACACCGCGGGCGGGGAAGGGACACGTGAGCGTCGGGCCCACCGCTCGCTTTTACGGATCTCGCCTTTATTTTCTTTCTTCTCTCTCGGTCCCCAGCGTCCTATTTTAATCCAAAAAATAAATTATAATCCCGTCTCGGCGTGCGGGGACGGGCGGGCACCGCCGCCCGGCGAGGCAGCGGCGGGCGCACGCCTGAACACCGTGCGCGCGGGAGCCGGTGCTGGACAACAGTGGACAATGGACTGGACGGAGCGCGAGGCCGAAGCGGCGACGAGGCCCCTCTTGGCTCTGGCGGTCGACACGTGGGGGGGCGGGCGGGGCCCGGCAAGCAGCCACGGCAGCGGCCGAGGAGGCGGGGGCGTGTGGGAACGGGGGCTAGCAGGGTCTCGCGTCTAGAACGGCGTGTGCGGCGCGGGAGGCGATTTTCTTCACAACGCAACGTGGAAATGTCATAAAGGTCAGTCGTCGTGGTGGTGTTTTAAGATCAGGTCGAAAACAAAATCTTAAAATCTCTGAGCTTGACTCGGGCACTCAGCGCACTGACGAGACGAACGTGTGCGTTAGCCAAAAGTGCATCTGTCACTGTCAACGCAGTGGTTAATTTCTCTTTACTGTCTACTATAGTATCAGAGGTACAGTAAGTCTGTACAAAATGCAAATCTCGTTTTTAAGTCAAATAGCTCAAACATAATGCAGACAGTAAAGTATTTTCATAGTGTCGGCAGATTTGATGGAGGTAACCCGGTGGTACCGTGCAAGTGCCTAGTGGTCTTGGTACGCCCAGTCTAGCGCTGTTGTGGGGGTTGGGCTCGGCTGGGGAGGCCGTAGTACGCACGCACGCGCACTGTGTGCCCCTCTCGCCCGCGCACTGTGTGCCCCTCTCGCGGAACAGCGCGGCGCTGCTGCTGCTGCTGCTGGGTACGAGTACGAGTATCTCGTCAGCGTGGGCGGGACCCAGTGGGCCACTCCACCCACTCCACTCCAATAGAGCTACGGGTGTGGGGCCAGGGTGACAGAGTGGGTGGGTGACGACTGACGCCACGCCACGGCAGGAGTGGACACGGACAAACGCGGTTACGGGCGTGCGGAGCCGGGGCCGGGGGCACTGCCACTGCCACTGGCTGGGGTCGCATGCACGTGAGCGGCGGGGGCCAACCGTCCCCATCCCATCGGTTCCGGTTCCGGTCAGGCCGGCGCACGGAGCCAGGCGGTCCGGACGCCGCAGCAGCAGCAGCCTGCCAACGTGCTGCGTGTGCTGCCACCACGT
Source organism: Hyparrhenia diplandra (assembly GCA_015847255.1). Taxonomy (NCBI): domain Eukaryota; kingdom Viridiplantae; phylum Streptophyta; class Magnoliopsida; order Poales; family Poaceae; genus Hyparrhenia; species Hyparrhenia diplandra. The sequence goes on from JADLZK010010783.1 coordinate 27,944, forward strand.
GATCACGGAAACCTGGGGACCCCACGTCATCCTCATCCATCCTCTGCGGCCCGCCCTCCCCTGTGGCCTGCCCTACCAAGAACTGGCAGGCACAGGCACTCCCTGCTGTGGCCCCTCTGTGCCACTGACCAGCTATTGTTGTGGAATCATGTGACGCCGTATTTGTGTCACGCCGGTCATGTCACTGGCCTCCCCCCGCCCGTGCCGCAGCCGCTGCGGCGGCGGGGGCAGCGGGGGCGAGATGCTCCTTTCTCTCCCTCTCTCCACCAGAGTCCACAGTGACAGTGCGCAGCGCACTGACGGACAGGGGCTGCTGCTGCTGCTGCAGCCAGCCACCGTAGCAGAAGAGCCAGAGCCACGGCGGCGCCAGCTCCGGGAACGGACGGATCTCGGGGATCGAATCGAAACGAGCCCGCCCTCGAGGGACGCCGGTGAACGCTGCTGGTACCGTACCTGTACCATATCATCTCATGCATGTTACGGCCGGCCACGGACGGAGCACCGTTATTGTTCAGTCAGTCAGTCGTCAGTCAGTGATCGGTGGTACTACCCCGTTGGACCTGGACGTCGCCCTGGTGGTACCCAACCCAACGGAGAAAGAAATCTGACCAGTCTGAAACCGAGCTACTAGCTGCTCGATCCGTTCCGACTTCCGACCGCCCAGTCCAGGATTCCGGAAGTGTGTGTGTGTGGACTCTTTCTTCAGGTTGAACGAGCCCATGCGAGCGAAATAAAATGGTGTGGAAAGCATCCACGCGGGGGAGAAAGTGACGCTGCATTAGCCTGGGAAAGGGCGTCAAACTTTCTCAGTGTTTCCTTTGGTAAATACAGGGCCATAAGAACCTGTTGATTAAGTTTTTTTTTAAAAAAAAAAATTGTAGTACTACCAGTTGCTGGCCATGACAGGGTACGACACGACACGGGCTGGGGGCTCCATGCCAATTGGAGCTGCTGGAGCACGCCGACGGCTTGTGCTACCATTATATTAAAAAAATCGCTCAGCTCAGCCAGACACGGCATTGCCTGCCGGCTTACTTAGTTTAATTAAAAGTGTTTTTACTACTGCTACTTTCATTACAGATACTGGCGGTGACAGTGTTATAAACAAACAAACAATGGCTATTATTATACGGATCGTGACACAACACTCCTGCCACTACTCTAGTTAAAGATTGGATTTTTATCGTAGAGTACAGGAAAACAACGTCACGTGGAGATCAGACTGATGCTGGACGGACGACCTGGGTGGGGCCCCGCCCGCGGTGGTGATTGGTGAAACACTGGAACCTTAACCCTAGTACAAGCAGGCTTCATCAGGGGAATATGCCTCTGCACTGGGGCGTGCCAATCAATCACTCACTTACAGTAGATTCCTGACACCGAAAGTGTAAACCCAACACGAGGAAACAAATCATATGATATCCATATTGGAGGATCCTTATACGATCTCAGTACGCACCGTACAGTAGACATCAAATACAAACGGCAACAGCATGGCAACGTTAAGGCCCCACAATGCGAAAATGTTCTACAGTATGTAAAATCAAATTGAGAACCAAAAAAAATAATATCTTGCATGATTTCTGCAAAACTCCTAAGATTTTTTTTTTTTTTTTTGAAGAAAACTCCTAAGAAAATGATAGTGTAATATCTTGCATGATTCCTTTTGTACTCATGATAGTGTAATAACTACAGTTTCCTGTAGTACAAGAAAAACGAAGAACAAGTCATATCACATATACGAGGATACAGTATCCCTTTTTTTCTTTCTGACGTCGTGTAAGGTCACCGAAACACTGAAATTGGCACGATGACTTCCAAGTTCCAACAGCAAGTAACCTTAAAGGACGAGTTATCAAGTAACCATAAACAAGAATTATCATCTTCCATAAATAATTGCTGTCAAACATGTGATGCTTCAGAGACAAGGAACTTTGACAAACGTGCGGATCAGCATCTACCAAGGGGAATGAACTATTGTGTCATCAAATTGTTCCATCTTGAGGTCGCCCTCAGCAACCAGAGTTCCTATACATCGTTAGGCAATTCAATGCAGATATAGCTGCAGATATAGCGAGATTGTCGGGGCATCAACCAAACATGAGACCTGATGCTTATCCAAGATTGCTGGGCGTTATTAGCTGTTGTGTCTTACAGTGTTCACTCCTCAGAACCCCAGAGGCCAGATGCCAGCTCAATGATGTGAGATCTCACCGTTTCATATCCCTGCCAAAGCAAACCAAAAAGGACTGTCTAGTGCCATGTATAATAAGTAAAAGCACAAAGTTAAATGACGCATGTCTCTTATTTGTTTTATTTAACCTGAATTCATGATCATCATTGAACGAAATGGAAGCAGGAAATTATATTAGTACTACAGTACATATCAAAAAGAAAAGAAGCTACAGAATGGAACCAGGAAGTCAGTTGTACAGTAAATATCAATAAGAAAAGAAGCTGCAGAGCGATATGTATGCATCTTAAGTCCCTATACATAGTCTACTTCATCATCTTCATATAATTGCTCAAAAGAAAACACAAATCAGAAAAAATCACTGGGGTTCACCACTCTAACCTTGATAGGGAGCGATTGCAATATCAGAGTCAAACATGGGCCTCAGCTATTTCCTCCAAATAAATGCTTACAGTGTTCTGCTCTGGATGCTCAGCAATTAACTGCTAAGATTTATGGCGTCCTTTAGCAGCTTGCAGACACTGGCTTTTAACTCAGCAGTAACCTGGAGTTGCTGCGGGCAAGCATCCAGTACAAACAAAGAAATAACTCTCATCGTATCTGATAGAATCACTTTATTATGCCTAGGCACTTCCTGGTTCACAAACTTACACGAACTTCTCAGTTTGCAGGAGCTGCATATCTGAAATGAGGCCAGGAGTAAAAGTTAACCTCGAGCATATGTTAAGGGCACCTTTGGTTTTTCTCTCTGAATGTTATGTGTCAAGACTTAAGCCAACTACCCCAGCGTGCAACACTATGTAAACTTACTTTCTCTTCCTGGATGTTGAAGAAGGCTCGTAATCTTTTTTGATGCTTAAAACCGTTCTCCGCTCAACAGTGGGACACCCAAACAAAGCAACCTTCTTCAAATCACTCCCTGATAGCCATCTGCCAGCAATAGAGAAAATGTTAAATAGCAAACATATTTTATGACAACCAACAGTTTTGCTACTTCCTTCTTCACTTTAGCTAATTGAAAAATATTATGTTCATATTAATCCGCACCCTGTTAGCAACAAAAACCTGGCGACTCACATTGCAGAACTTTCAATACTTGTGCAAGTTTTCAAATCAAAGACAGGGATTTATCATTTACCAAGATCTGTTTGGTTCAAAGACAGAAATTTATCATTTACAAAATCATGACTTGGCAGTATCCAAAGGATTATACAAGCTGTTTGGTTCGAAGTTTGAAGCCCGTCATCCGTTTAAAGCTTGAATGGGTAACGATGTTTCCTATTTGGATGGATAGGCCTGTAACGAACTGTAGCGTTAACGAATCCAGCCCAGTAGAACTCGGTTGCCACTCCCTTGCAAACGCTAACCGCTCCAGCCCTAACTTATCAATTGAAAATCAGAATGCCATCGTCACCGCCCCTGTCCACGCCCAGTCGCCCCCATGCCGTCCACCATCACGGACACATCCCCAGGGGCGGAGCCAGGATTCAAACATAGGGGGGGCATGGTGTCCGTGAAATTTAGAATTCAAAACTTGGGATTCATAACGATTTTTAGAGGCTCATAGCCAATAATCTTTAGTTATTTGCTAGCTAAAGAATCATAACATATCCACATCAAATAGAAACTATAAAAGTGCCCAAACAAAAAAAAAAATAGAAACTATAAAAGTGATAAAGTATGATAACAAGTTAAATAAAGACTATTTAGCTACATAGTCATTCAAAAAGTACATTTATCCAATGAAGAAAAATTTCAAGTTATTTTTACAAGCACTGGTGTGGTCGTTAGTGAATAAAGTGAAGTTGCATGTTAGAAGCCATGTAAATGGAGAGAGGCCCCATGCAGGCTATAATAAAGTTTAAAACGGAAACTACATGCACTAATTATATAATTAGTTACTAAATATAGGCTATAATGCAAACAAAACAAAAATGTTGGGGGTGCCTGGCCCCTCCAGCCCCTCCCTCCCCTCCGCCACTGCACATCCCTGGCCAAGTCCTCCATGGCAGCCCAGCACCAGCCGCCGCACTAACAACTCCAGCTCCTGCAGCAGAACAAGCCAAGGCCCCATGCCTGCACTCCCAACAAGGCCAGCACCCAAGCCCAGCCACCCCTGCGCCCGCCACCACTTCTCCCATGAAGACACCACCTACTGCTGCAGACCAACGCCAGCTCCTGCAGCAGAACAAGCCAAGGCCCCATGCCTGCACTCCCAACAAGGCCAGCACCCAAGCCCAGCCACCCCTGCTCCCGCCACCACTTCTCCCATGAAGACAACACCACCTACTGCTGCAGACCAACGCCCATGCCCAACGTGCTCGCCACAGCACCGAGCTTGGAGACAAGACTATGCGGACGCAGCCCCCACGCCGGTGCTCAAGGTGCCCGATGCAGCGCTGGCCCCAAAGTCGAGGCCCTCACCCCTGCCTTGGCCAAAATGGAGAAGTTGTCGAGGCCCCTGTGGCCCGCTCCTGCCCCAGCAAGAAGTTGTCGTCTTCCCAGTGACAGTAAGAAAGAGGAAAGGCAAATTGGAAGCGCTCCCATCCCGACAACGTACCAAACAAATAGCGCTTACAGTTCCCATGTAAATGCTAATGCTGTCAGCGGATTACATTACCGTTCCCATCCCCACTGCTAAACCAAACAGCACCATAGATTCAATGAAACTGTTTATATGATATAATATAATAATATACTAATGTATTGTAAATAATTTGCTTAACAATTCATCCTGTACAATACAAATATATCAATTCTTGAACGACATGTAACTAAGAAGTGTAATAATAATCAGTTTTATGAAGAAACACGAACGTCCTCCAGGAGACAAATCATCAACAGAAGAATCCAGGCCCCCATCACAGAATTCTAATACTCATTATGCAAAGATTCAAACAGAAGGTGGGGCATTATCCATTACCAAGATCTGTTTTGCCTCAAGAATCATGACTTGGCATCATTCAAAAGACAGAAAATTTAATAAGGCAGTTTTGTATAATATTGATGATTGCAAATAGTTTCCTCAACAGTTTATCCCATAAAATACAAATATATTAAAGATCGAACCACATGGATGAAACAAACAAGTGAGATGCTATGAAGATGAAACAGAAATTTCCTCCATGATACATATGTTTAACAGCAGACAAATTTAGTGCCAACCAAGCAATTGCTCAGCAACTTATTTCTTTTTCACATTAGATAATAGAAGTTAATAATGAGTTCATACAAAGCAAAACAACTATTCATACCCTGATAACTACAAAAGCTTCGGCAGTAATATTGCAGAATACTTATGCAAGGATTCAACTTGAAAGTAGGGTCTTATCATTTACCCAGATCTGTTTTGCCCCAAGACTCATGAATTGGCACCATCCAGAGGAAGGAAAACTCAATGCGGTGGTTTATATAATATCGATGTAAACATCATAAAGCTTAAACTAAGAACTTAAGAAGTGTTTTTAAACTGAACTAAGAAGTGTAATCAGTTACAGAGAAGAAAAACATGAATGTCCACCAGGAAGCAGATTGCAAAGGCTTCACTTTGGAAGTATTTGAAAAACAAAATAGCAATTCACTTTTGATTAGTTGTTTAATTACATTGGATTAAATGCTTAATCTAGTTGCTTGCAATATGAAGCATCAGCAAATGCTAGCAGAGATGCATCCAGAGGAATAAGTCAACACTACCAACTAATCCATTCTACAAATTCTATGACGAGTTACGACATAACCCCATTAATTGCTAAGTGGTGTAAAAATTTGAAAAAGCACATCTTATCCCCATAATCAATGTATAACCAGCACACTAGAACATAAGAACTCATGAGATACACTCAGTGCAAATGAATTCAAAGCTATGCGTGTAAAACGTAAACGCAGCTACTTATCCCAAGGCAGTGGAATTAGCCAACACAGTGAATGTGCTATTCTAACATAACCTACCAAATCAACAGCACATTTTGAAAAATTCTCCCTGGTTTCGCAATCCACATGAACAGGACAAGTTAAATTTTCAATCTCAGTTACTTGCAGACCTAACCAAATTGTGAAAGAATACCATTGATACACAAATTTCTTCCAGGAGAAAAATTGCAAGGGCTTTCCTTTTGAAACATGTAGGAAGTATCTGAAAATAACATATGAGCAAATTTCTCCTCCAATTAGGTTATTTAAGTACATTTTATTAAATGGTTAGTCTAGTTGCTTGCAATTTGAAGTATATATACTAAAACCGAGCAACAAGTCGATACTTGCAACTATTCCACTTAGCACACTCCATGACAACATAACCCTACTGATTTGCTGGAGTGCAGCGTGAAAATTTAAAAGCTCATCTCATCCGCAATTGCCCATTACTGATTCATACCCAATAAGCCTTGGCTTGCAATACTAGAAGAAACACTAGATAGAGCTCGTCAGATACATTCAGTGCCAACAATTTCAAATCTATGAGTGTAAAATGTACGCAGAGCTGCTCCCCAAGGCAACGGAATCAACCAAGGGGGCCAATATGGTATTCCACAGTCCAGAGGAAAAAATAACTTTCCACGCGCAGTTACTCGCACCGATCTGACCAAAGCGAGCTCCGCAAGAGTTTGTGTGCGCCATCGAAACAATAGTATAAGCTTAGGAGCAACAAGCGAGGCGGTGGTGGGGCTCACTTGGCGACGGGCTGGTGGTCGTGCCCGAACCGCTCGGCGGCGGTCTTGACGGCGTCCGGGGAGACAGCGTGCGGCGCCGACGAGAGGTCGGGGCCCGGGAGGTATCGCCCCTCGTGGAGCCGCCGCAGCAGCGCGCCCGCCTCCTCCTCCCACGGCTGCCTCGGCCTGGGCTTGGGCCCCGCCGCGGCGCATCGACGCCCTGGTCCGGCCGCGGTTGAGGCTTCGGGTTGCGGAACAGCGAGGAGAGCTTCGGCGGCGTCACGGCGGCGGAGGCGGTGGCGGTGGTGGAAAGCCGGCGTGCGGCGGCGAGCGTCATGGGTTTAGTTAGGGTTCTCCGAAATTTCGGGGTGTGGGATGGGGAGAACTGTCACCACTGACGATCTCACCGGTGAACAGAACAGTTTTGTTTTCCAAACTTTCGAACTCCAACTTTCTCGTATCAAATCTTATCTTTTACCTCATGCAATGCATGGAGCATATAATGTAGGTAAAAAAAAACTAATTATATAGTTTTGATATACTTTTGCGATATGATTTTTTTTGAACCTAGTTAATTTATGGTAGAACAACAATTACCATAAACAAACAAAAATTGCTAAAGTGCCAAATTCATCGCTACAAAGTGTCGAATTTCATGTAACTAAACATAGCTTGGTGACAAGAACAGAGTATGGGTGGTAACCGAATGTAATTTGGGCGCCACCGTCATTCACCTAGACTTTCTTGTCATCCAAGCCACTTCATTATACCCTTTTATATGATTTGTAACGTTTTTACAAGACTGATATATCTTTGTTGTGAAACATGTCATCACGGTTAGGACCTTCCCCTCTCCGTCTCTCACGATCACATAGTAGATGAAAGTAGAACAACATAGACACAAGGTGTAGGGAGACTATTCTTTATTCATCCGAAACTTCGTTATTACAACATAGAGCTCCCATTATATATATAGTCCCGCCAAGGCCTAAGAGTTTTGGTAAGAGCCCACATGCAAGCGGACTAGGATTAGGATTCATCCTTCTCCTTTCCTTCTAGGAAAGAGTCCGTGTGTTTTACAACACTCCCCCTTAGGCGATTACCACGATATGCATATGCCTCGTCAAAACTCCATCCCGAAAACCCGGTGGGAAAAACGGTTCTTGGAGAAAAGAGTACATCACATTCGTTAATTGCATTGCACATGTTGTCTCATTAAAAACCTTGTGTGAGAAACCTTCGAGTAAAAACTCACATAGGAAAAAGAGTACAACATTTAACCTTCTTGGTCTATATTCTTCAAAATATTTAATTCTTCATGAATAAAATACTTCAATATTTTAGCAAATAAAATCTACTTGATCTTTGTAATTCTAGTGGTTTACCTTAAAGGCAGATTCAATAAAATATGCTCCCCTCATAAAGCCAAACTTTGAACTTTATTGTTCAAAACACACTTTTTCATAAACGTGTGTAAACTAATGGTATCAAATTACCACAATACTATATCTTTCAAAAGTTGGCTCATAATTCTTCTATGAATTACATGAGTATAAATAAGAGCAATATGCTTCATGCATAATAACCACCTATTAGTTGTGCAAAAACAAAATATTATCCTTCGAGTAATAAATCCTTTCGGAGGATTATGGAGAAATAAATTAATATTCAAAATCTTCTAGATAGTGTATCAAACTTATACTAGAGTCGGATACTCATATTAATCCTTAGTGGATTTTCAAATTGTATGTTTACTAATCTTGAGATTTGATTGTACTAAAATACTGACCTTGTATTTGGCATTTAGGGGATAATTCAATTGCCAAAACCACCATTATTCTTGTACCTTCTATGGTATATAGAGGATATCATTACTACATTGCTAGCTTTTCATACACTTTCTAAGTGTTTCGATGACACCTTCATGGTGTTTCGATGACACCTTCCTCATTTTCTCTCTGGGTCTATATTCACTTCGAGGGGGGATGCATGGTGTTCATTCAAGAATTGTGGTAAATCCTTCATGGATTAATTCCTTCAAGAATATACTTTCATTCTTAGTGAATTATTAATTCTCTTCTATGAGATATATTCTCTCTCTTTGCATGAGAGATGAGTGATATACACAATAACATTGAGTTATTCACTATAAAATCATTCAATGATTGTAATCCTTCTAGGACATGCTCTTCTTGAGACTTGAATATTCATTCAGGAATATATGTACCTTAGACTTCAATACTTAGTATGAGATTTCTACAAGTTGCGATTTATATTCTTGGGGAACTATATGGATTTTCATAATCCACTTATTAACCTGCATATTCAATATTCATTTGTTTCATTTGCCAGAGATATAGCGAGTAACATTTATTTCTTCTTAATAGGAGATTCAACCTCAATTGCTTTCTTCATTGACCCGATATAATCGCTACAAGCGATTTTGCCATGGACTTTATTTTTCGGATCCGGGTTCTCACAAGAGAAACATTCGCCAATTAAAGAGGTAGTGTTGTCGACAACCATTTTCTCTTCTCCCAATACTCTCACCTTTGTGAGAATATTTTATCTCTGTCATTTCCCAAACAAGAGATGGTATATTGTTCTACATATCCAACACTAATGATGCGCGGCGCTTAGTATGTTGGATTTCATCTTCATGATGATCCTCTTCATGAGGTGCTCAACCTTCTTCATGAGGTGTTCTCTTCATGAGAATGGAGGAGTTTCATTTTATTTCTATTCAACAAGTATACACAAAACTAGAACCTACAGAGCCCCCGTAGATTTTAGCTTGATAGTATGCAATATTTAGTTTACTATTTGTAAACAAAACTTCCGGGTTATAACTTCAAGTTACTCCTCTCATTTATAAAAATATCCGGAATATGCTCCGCTTCATGCTTTCACAAGAGCATTAGTCAAACTATTAGTTGACTTAGTGCGTGATAGTATTCTCGCTTCAAGCTTCAAGAAAATTTTCTAGATCATTTTTCTTCTCTGGAAATAATATTTGGCATTCAAAATAGGCTTTCTCTCCCCTAATGCCAATATTAGATCTTTAATAGCATACTTCAATAGATATCCCCTATCATGGGCTTAAAACAATTCAAATTCATATATCTCCAACTACAAGTGGAGGCCCATTTATGTATGCTATGATTATGTTTTATGGGAAATATTCACTTTTTACATATTTAAACATGGGGGTTATTATTCATTATGCAATTGAGCTAGTACTTAAAGTGCACTTAAGAATGTTCATCATTCCTATGAACTCAGGGGTTGTTCTCCCCTGGTATGCACAAAACATAATTTAGAAAAACTATTTCATTCTCTAGCTTCTTTATTATTTAGCCTAATAAATTGATCCAAGTACTCATACAATTAAAAATATGGACCATATACTACAAAAATATAGATACATAACATACAAGTTCACATGGAATTTATTCTAGAATTTTCTAATTGCCATTAATGCAAAAATCCCTTAATGCATTTTCTTCATAAATCCCAAATCATCATAATTGTGTTATCCACTATCTTAGTTCCACAATAATTCATCCCATCAAATGGGTTAGTCTCCATTGAGAAAATTTCATAAACTCACTCCCCCTGATCTTAGGCTGCTCGGCCCTAGATCAATCTATTGCTTATGCATACAATGCATCGAAAGCAAAGCATTCCTTAGTTCAACGGGAACCATATAGACATAGCATGCTAGCTAGTCAATTTGATTATGAGGGAAGCACAAAGATAGCTACTAGCCACAATTATAGCTGCTATGCTAATATTCATGTAAGGGTGGAGATACTTGTAGCTCAATGAGATATATATGCGGTTGTAATGTGAAAGCGTTAGAATTGATCTAACATAATAGATAACAACAAAATGCAAAGCTACAAGCTTACTTGCGATTAGTGCAAAGTAGAGAAAGTTAACTTCGACCAGGAAGGGACGCGCGAACTTCTAGTCCCGATACATGCATTTAAAAGATTGATTTAGGATGGCTATGCCTATTAAATATATATTATCCACATTTTCTTACGCCTTTATCCAAAATTACTCCCCCTTTTCATGCCATAACTATTTCAAGTAGTAATTGCTTCAAGCATTATCTATGAATATCAATTCTAATGCATCCATAGAATCCAAATCATACTTCTAGTATTCAATGATTATGACATGAAATTCGCATATCCAATGTACTATTCGGTGTACACCATAGGACTCGGGGTAGAATATAATTTCTAGCTCTCAAGATTAAAAATTAAATACTTAGGATTATACAATTTCTTGGCTAAATCGATCCTTCTAAGACCGGTTAATATGCCATTATAGTCCAACTATTCATGTGCTTTTAGGAAATTCAGTTTGCCATCTACCTACATGGTAGTGATGCACAAAGAACTATAACCTTTCGTGGCTAATTAAGGCTTCTTTTTGGGATAAAAATAATACAAAATTTATTTTGATAGGCAATAGGTAATTTGTTTATATGTGAAAACATATAAATCTAATTTATTCCATGAGAAGTTCACACATATTACTTCAAGTAAAAAATTGCAACTAAGAATAATAAATATTTCATTATTAGTCTTGAGGGCTAACAAATTAACCATTGACCACGTAATTCAGCGGGAACTAAAAATTTAATGCACCACCACCACTTCTATCAATACTTGAGGATATGAAATTTAAAAGACAAGTCCATAAGCACATGATTAAGTTCTTCTTCATGAAAACGTTAAATGTTCTATGTAAATTCTATTCTCGCATGTCTTAACTTCCGTATACTTGACAAGCGGTAGCTTCATGCTTTATATTCAATAGTTATGATATACGGTCACAAGCCTTCGAGGGGTGTAACATATATGCAAGCCACATATTCAAAACTTATTGCAATCGATAATATCCTGGTTCATAAAGTTGTCTAAAAATTCCAACTCAATTTTCTATTTGAGTAATTTCTAATGGTAAATTCAAATATTTCAAGTATTACATTGCTCTTTGATATTCTATACACAAGAGATACTTCTTCAAAAATATAGATTGATATAATCTTATATATTTACTATCTTGTCTTCTAGACATTTACAAAGCTTCGAGCTATTTTTTTTATAGAGCGGCGTTTAAGCTTACAAGCTTCAAAATTCGACTTTCAATGCAATATGATATTCTATAATCATAATTTAGGATTTTACTCATGCAATGAGTCCCACAATGTATTTGTTACTTCTATCGGCCATATACTCATTTCAGAGAGTAATTAAGAAATCTTGAGTTTACTACACTTCAATGGTAGCAAAATATCCTACATGGATTAAATAATGACCATAACAAATAATTTACTATTGAGTAACTCCGTGGATATTTCTTCTTCTTTTAAGGCATGCATATTAACATAACTTGGATCATGTGCATATAAGTCTACTACATGTAAACAAGTAGCAAGGTGCAAAAAATAGTGGATGGTTACTCAAAATATTCTTAGGAGCATCCTAACATTTTTTTCAGGATTATTGTATGTGCAAATTTTCTCAGAATTTATACCAAATATTCATTCATCCCAAAAATTCATATGCTAGGAAAACCAAATACGAGCCTCTCAATGATGATAAGTCTAAGGTCTGCAGGATTTAGAGAGCTCATAAACATTAAACCATGTTTCTAATGTATTCTTGTTTCCAAAATAAATAAATAAAAATGTATTATAAGCGAAGCTATTATCAACAAAATCCGACACGTTCACCTAGCCGCAAGCTTAGCCATCTTGTGGCTACATAACGCTTCGGCGTTTTTAGTCGGCCCTCTATCTTCGAGGCGTAGGCGTCGCGGATTGTGAACCTTGCCAAATTCCCATTGTCGGATCGGCCCCGCGGCGGCGAGCATATGCGAGTCCTGACATTACTCCAAGTGAGGATCACATTCAATGTGAGCATGTCACGCTTTCGAGAGGTGCGACCACGACACGATTCAGTACCACGCTACGTGTATGCAGAATCGCTACATGCAGGTGATGGGCTCGCAGACGGTTGTCCGCGACATGCAAGCCGCAAGATGAGTCACGCATGACGCGTACATGGGCGGCCGGTGGTGTGCGGGCCGTGTTCGTCTAGGATGTGTTGCAAAGACGGCGGTCAAACGTGCACTACTAGTTGCAGCGGCTCGAGTGCAGCAGCGGCTGAGTGCTTCTTACAGGCGCTCTGTTGGTGCTGACCCGACCGACGTGTGGCTTCCAGCGTGACTCGTTGAGACTCACAGTCCAACCTCGTGTGGGCTTCGTGCCATGGCTCATCAACTGCAAGTTGATTTGCCTTAACGACTCACACGTCTACTCAGTTGGCGATGCATGCGTCTTTGCCAATTTCATATATGTACTTTTCAACAGCAACACGTGGTGCCCTTCTAGGCAACCGGTAGACCTCAGGGAGAACAAAAATTACATTGGCAAGTGCTACTGACACGTTGGCCTGTGGAGAATTTAGCTTCATGCTCGGCGGTCGATCGATTGAATAGCAAAAACACAAATACTTCTATACACTTCTTGTGGTGCTAATTCAATCCAATAATTAATTACTTAATTATTCATACCTTTGTTCTTGAATTCTAGAAAGGCGAAGGCCGTCGCGATAGGACAGTTCGGCTAGGGCGTGGGGACCCTGCCGGCGTGACGATGAGTCGATGCGGTCGCGATTAGTAGCAGGTAGAGGTAGCAGATCCGTTCCGCTAACAACGTCGGGGATGTCGGCGTCGCCGGCGAAGTCGCGGCGGACGTCGGCACGGCGTCGTCGGTGCGAAGATCGGCGGCGGCTTCAACGACGATGTCGACGAAGAGCTTGTCGTCCGATAACGTGTTGTGAAACTTGTCATCGCCGGTTAGGACCTTTCCCCTCCGTCTCTCACGATCACATAGTAGATGAAAGTAGAACAACATAGACACAAGGTGTAGGGAGACTATTCTTTATTCATCTGAAACTTCGTTATTACAACATAGAGCTCCCACGTATATATAGTCCTGCCAAGGCCTAAGAGTTTTGGTAGAGCCCACATACAAACGGACTAGGATTAGGATTCATCCTTCTCCTTTCCTTCTAGGAAAGAGTCCGTGTGTTTTACAACATATGCAACCGGAAAATTAACCATCTTACCCTTTGAGACACATGGCACATATGGAGGGCAAGTTGAGTGGCATTGACCTCCTTCTCACTTCTCTCTTGATTCTTCTCTCTCATCTCCCCCTAAACTCTAGTGGCGGAGTCTGAATCGGCGGCATTGGAGGGTAGACGAATGTGGAACCCTAGAGGCGGCGGTTGGGAGGTAAGATGACCAATCCACCACCCACCCACCCTAGAGGTGGCGGTTGGATTTCACCGTAGATCCAGAGGATTGAGTTGGTAGCTATGGAAACTTGGAAGAAGAAGCTAGAAATGAATAACAACGAGAGAAGTTCTTCCTAACTTATTTTTTCTATATCCACTACTAATAATCGTGGGGTTGAATGACTTTATTTGTCCTAGTTGTCTCGAACAAACCTGTTAGTCACTCGGTTGTTCTCAAGGTTGAATTAATTGCATTTTTATCAGTAATTGTTTGATTAACACGTCCGGATGGCCGAACGGACCTGTTGGTGGGCTGCGCGTCTAGAAACCCGTGCACCTAGAAGCCTCTCATGTCATAGCTTTATTCAAGTCACATTGTATAGATCGGATAAAAAAATCACAAAAGAACATTTCTCGTCTAATCCCCAACCACACACAGCACCCGCCTCGACCACGGCCCTCCACCTCTCTCGCACCTACCAGCGGCCTCCGGACCTCCATATGTGTTGCAATTGTTTTCTAATGTTTCAAATGGTTTTTCATATGTATGTTGCAACTGTGTTTATCTGCATGTTGCAAGCATTTTTTTAATGTTGTGTATATGTTGCAATTGTTTTAAAGTGTTTTCTGAAGTGTTTTTACAAATATTTTAGATGCATGTTTTAAATGTTTCATTTGCCTTATGATGTATGTTGGAAGTGTTGTATTTAAAATGTTTTGAAGGTAAATCAAGTGTTACATTTCTCTCATCGCTTTTCTACTGTATGGCTTTGATGTCTCCTCCTCTTCTGTGTCCTTTCATCATAGGATGAGGCACAACGTGGACTTTCTGGCTTTGGTGCCTCCTTCTACTCCTCTTCTGCCGGCTTGCATCCTAGGATGAGGCACAACGAGGACAGATGAAGGGGGTGTGCCCCGTGGGATTGCAACATGGAAGTGAGTTGTTCCCTTCATTTTTTACATTTTATTACGCAGGATGCTGTGATGGTCCCATTGATAGGTCACAATGCCAGCCCATGGTTCAGTTTGTTAGTACTAGGAGGCGCGTCCGAACGCACTATGAGTGTCTGATGTCCGGACCCTAGTGTCCCCATTTTCTTATAGGACATGGAAAATCAACTCATTGATTATGTTGAGTTGTTGTCGGTCGGTGACCGACAAATGAGTCTATCTATGTGTTATGGATGTGGGTGTAGTGTCAATGTAATTAAAGGGCCCATGTTTTGAGTCATAATAAATAATCAAATCTCTCAGGGCGCCCGCAACGGTGGGGACTTTGCGGCGACGTAGCTAGCAAATATAGTATTTTATTCCACGTGGCGAGAAATTTGATCTCCATTAGCGAAGGTTGAATCGATAGGCTCGCATACACTGCCAGAAATTTTGAGTCACTGACACAATGCTCTCTCTCTCCGCTGATATTTGTATTCTCTTTTTTATATTATTTTTCATCTCCAAATCGCTAGCGACTTCCACAGCTGCGTTGCGGACGCCCTCACTCGATGGTTGTGGCTTTAATGAACTACTAGGCCGTGTGTATGTGTTTTTTTTTTTTTTTTTTTGAAAGGGGGCCGTGTGTAGTATTATGTAGAAAGAAGCGCAAAGCTAAACGGGACGTTGGAGATGTGCTCGTGGAGCCTGCAGTCAGCCAGTAAGCACTGTCAAGCAGAGGCGGCTGCCGGTGGCTAATTACCTACCACTCCACTGCCAAGCTGTCAACTGGGCGACAGTGCCCTTCGCTGGCTGCTACTGGACCTGGACTACTGGAGCACTGGTTGAGAACAAACCGACCCGATGGAGACATAGGAAATCACCGCCACACCAGACGTTTATTAACCGGCCTTAAGCGTCGACTGCAACGATCTGATGGCTACCTCTAGCAAACTCCGAGTGGAAGCTTTTCATGTCGTGCTAGTACACAGGTACGCGCCGTCGGCAGGTAGAGCCGCAGCGCAGAATGAGTCCATCTTCTCTCGCATTCTCATGGAATGAATTAATCAGACAAATCTCTCTCTTGGAATCAAACAAGAAGATACCGTACATCACATGACGAGAAATTGAGCATGTTGATTGCTGCATCGTTGTCCAAGGCACTGCAACTGCACCAGGCCATACGTGACACGGACACATCGTTCTGTTGGTACAGCTTCATTTTTCTTTCTCACGATTCAAACATACTGTAGCCCGAGCCAGGGCCCAGGGGAACCAGCCCTTCAGTGAAGACACAGCTCCTTGATCTGAATATGACCTAGTACTTGATGGTTTTAAGTTTTAGCAAATCGCGCGCGCGGTCGAGAGTGTGTTACTTGTACGCTGCTCCGTTGAAGAAACATGTACATTAGCCTTAACAATGCAACCATGTTTGTTCTGAACATGTTTCGATCCGTGATAAGGGCAGTTTTGCCTCACGCCGTACTTACACTATCTAAGTCTAGGCCGATGAGTAGGTCAATGGCAATGCCATACACTGTACCATGTCGTCTAGCAACTCCAGTAGAATCACCACCGGCGCTGCAACTGCAAAGGCCGGGGCTGGAGCTGCACGTAGCCGGGTCAGTGCTCTCTGCGTGCGAGGTGCGGCGAGACGTATACGTACGCAATACAAGTATCGAGGAAGCTAGACGACGGGCCGGCAGCGTCAGTGCCGGCCGGGGCAAGAGGACAGGCACGTGGGCTGCGCTTGGCGTTTGTGCCACGACGGCAGAGACGCCATCACCGTGAGCAGAGACAGAGCGCCGAAGGCGATCGATCGACGTTGACTGCTCGGTGCAAGCTCGTTCGTCGTTCAGGGCAATCAGCTAGCTGCGGCGGGCGCTGGCCTTGTGAGACCGACAGGGACCAGCGTGTCCTGTCACTCCTGTGCCCTTCCAGGTTCAGTAGGGCAAGTCGTCGTCGAATTCGATCACTATACTAGTATACTGCCTGGCTGCCGGCAGGAACGAACATTCCGAAATGAAGCTTTATTTTCTGTCCGGGGACGACGACAGTGGCCACTACTCGCCACCGTGCCGTCGGCACAAGGAAGGACCGTGGCCAATCGGCTCCGAATTCTTCTCCTCATGACATGGACAGGGCTAGTTCGATTCAGAGTTGGTTGGCGACTTGTCTTCAGAATGACTGGCACGAATAATTCGAGGACAAATAGATCGATCGGTACTAGTAGATGTGTAGGTCAGCATATAGTCACATGTGCCGAGAGTACGTGATACACGGTAAATCAGGTGGCTTGCCTTCCATTGGCCCTGCAACACGCACGCAAAAAGGGTTCTACTGTAGTACTAGTTGAATTAACATGTACTAAAAACAACCTTGCTTGCTTACGGTTTGCTCAAGATGAAGAAAGGAACTCGCGCGATGATTCCTTTTGCCTGCCTGCCGGCCTGCTGCAATTGTCGGTGATGCCGGTAATTCGTTGGTTGGTTCCCATCGAGATGTAGATATATATGTAAGCCAACTTGCATGCATCCGAATCCGATTCATTCACCATGGAGTTATGTACATGTGTACTGTAACGCAGACGTGTAGAGATGGCTCATAAGTTCCAGCACACCTGACCTGACCAGCACGACTCTCCCTCGATCGGCTAGCGCTCAGCGGGGCTATAGCCCGGCCCGGCCGGTGGTCTGCACACTTGGAACCATCAGGAAGCTTTGTTCACGACGCCAGCCATGCTGCCACACCATTTCTACTGAGACACAGGCCTAGCTTAGCTGCCGGCAACGATATTATTACATTAACCTTATTACACAGTGACACGGCGGCAATGCAAGCAAATGGTTAGCTAGCAAGCTCTGCCAGGACGTGTTGTTTGACCTAGCTAGCTAATTAATTAACCTATTAATTAACCTACTCGATCCAGCGGTGTCCTGTAACCCTTCCACGTGGCGCGGATCCGTACGGCGTGACGTCGACCCTGTCCTCATATATACTTTGCGCACGCACGCATATGCACGTACACTTGGATTCGGTCAGTCTTACTTTGATAGTATGATCCATCCGTGTGAATGCACAAATCATGGAATTTCTAGCTTGTTTTGCACTAATACTTACAATTCCTAGCTGCGATCGACGTACAGACTAAGATTTTATTTAATTAATTAATTATTAATTGATCGTCCGTCCAATCCGCCCTGAATTGCTTGCGGGCTCTCGGCTTCGCTGCCTGCACGAACAGCACCGGCCGCCGCCTATAAATTCGCTGCAACGTTGCCTCCAAGTCACACACACACACACACCAGGACAAAGCCAAAAACAGTCACCACCAGCACAGGGAGCTAGCTAGCTGATCGAAGCCGGCCACCGGTCGCCGGAGCGAGAGCACGCGCTAGCTCAAGAGAACGGGCCGGCGAACGGACGCATGCAGCAGTTTGCCAGCATGGCTCCATCGTCGTCGTCGCTACGCCGCCGCACGACTGCGGCCTTCGTCGTTGTCGCGCTCTTCGTCATGGCGTCTCTCATGCCGCAGCTGCAAGCGGCCAGGGCGATGCCAACCGATGGCCATCAGGGACGTGTACAGCAGCAGCAACAGGAGGAGGAGGTGCGCGCCGCGACGACGACGACGACAACAACAAGCTTCGGATCCTCACCTGCGTCAGCGTCGTCTTCCGTGCAAGAAAGGCCGCCCCCGCTCGCGGCGCTGCAGCTGCTGCCGCCGCCGCCGCCGACCACGACTGAGGAGGCATCATCGTCAGCTCCCCGCAGCAGCCGGATACTCGGCTCCGTGCCCAGCCCCGGCGTCGGCCACTAGCTCCACCTCCACCACGCCCATGTTCCATCATCGCCACCGCTTCTTCTCTCGCCAAGTATTGGCGTGCTACATACTAACCATGCGTGCCTGTGCCTACTATTATATTGATTAGTTTGCAATCTCAGTTCCAGTTTTCAGTTTGGGAAATTAACAGAGAGATCTCCACATGCCATGCCAGTATGCCACACACATTCATGTGGACCGGAGTTTCAGATGAGATGGACACTTTTTTATATATATGTATATGCTAATTTCTGGGTTATAATTCCTATATATTGTCGATTTCTTGATAGCACTTTCTGGTTGATCCTGATGTGGTGTGGAATGTTGCGAAAACCAAGTTCAAGCTTGTCGACGTTTTCACGTGGGTTCCCTTAGCTTTTGAGTTGCCATCCAGCCGGAAAATCAAACGAGATGTACCTGATCCGATCCGGTGGATGATGAGTTTTCCATGTGGCGCCAAAAAACAACCTCTTTCCCTTGCGTTTTCTTCTCCTCTTGGGTTGCTTGCCTTGAATCGACGTCCATCATGTTGCGTGCGTGCATTGCTACACATGATCGGTCCATGCATAGGTACCTTCACCGGCAATGGCGGCAACACCTGATGCTTCTTCAATTTTGCTACGTACGTCCATATGCATGTAATGCTATTCCTTCCCACAACGAGATGCGATTTTGGGTTTTTGAATTGATTGGTCAAATTTCCTTAAATTTGACAAACTTTGTAGAAAAGTATTATTAAAAATACTTATGATTCTCAATATGTATATGCAATGAAAAATACACTTTTATATATAAGCACGCTACTATAGATATTAGTATTTATATATAGACTTTTTTTGTTAAATCCAAATGTGAAATTATGTCAAAGGGGTACGCACCGCAACACCTTTTAGAAAAATGCACAAAGTCAACGTGCTTAGATTCTGCCTTGGGCATGTCCCAACAAAACGCATCAATCATCGGTTCAACCTCTGTGATATAAAGCTCACTTTGCCCCTCTAGTTTGTATTGCTTTTCCCTTAATTAATACAGGTATGCTTTATATATAAAAAAAAAGTTCTCCTTTGAGGAAAATTATTTGGAACAACCAAATAATTAAATATTCGTTGAATCCTACATACTCTCTCCATTACAAATTGTAAGACGGGAAGAATTTAAGCTCTTTGAAAAAAAAAAACGGAGTCAAGCATTATAATTCCTAGAAAACTTAGAATTTATCTTATTTCATGCAAATTTGGGAAAAATCAAATCAATCATGAGTTCGAACCTCCTCTTGAAAAAAAAAAATCATGTATGGGGATGTCAAAAGAAAAGGGATTTTTTTTCGCTTTTGTGTAATACATTATCTAATTGGTAGAGTCTAGAGTGTTTCTCGGTCACATGGCTCTCTTCTAGTTCCGGTTTTCTTGATGTTCTCCATCCATATGGCCATTTTTCTCTAGGAATCTAAAAGGCCCTTGGCTCTTACAATTATAATTAAAATTTTAAAGTATCATTTAAGAGTTTTTTTTTATGATGGTGGTTGAAAAATGGATGGCTCACGATGCCCGATCCCGGCTAAAAAGACAGAGGAACCAAGAGGGTATAGAGTAGTTCAAGAACAAAGGAGAGAAAGAAAATACGTGCCAAACAACAATTTACATTTTGATTTGGACCCATAACTCAAAGCTGTGTAAAATCTTGATTTCGCCCTATGAAACAGCAGAGAGATGTCTTTGGTAAATATCAGTTTGCAATATCTTGAATAATTTTTCGTCCGAACTCCATTACGGTTCGATCATCTTTTTGTTCTCCAAATTGTTCAGCACATAAGAGTTAGTATTGCATTCAAGAATGCATCTAAAGAACCCTTTAGTTTGAACACACCTTTAAAGAAGAGATTCTTATTGCATTAACCAATGCATCTAAATAACCGATAGAGAAGATCGAGCTAGCTAGCACCAATAATTGTCACACATGGCAACATCACAGGTTATCTATCAGAACAAACGAACAGATTATATGCAGGTGCATACAAAACGAACAAACGGTTGCCGTGAAAAGCGGGCACTGTGCACAAGTAGAAACATCACATCCCCAACTTTCTACACTGAAATGGCCAATCAGGAATGGATAAACATGGCAAGACCAAGAATGTAGCGTGACTTCTTGTGCATATGCCGGCCTTGAGAGGAGATGTCCACGTCGAGTTGACACAATTCATGGCAATTCCATGGAGAGCCATTCAATGTGTGGTCTCCTTGCACACTTTTAGCTTTTAAGCCACTAGTACTAGATAATTAACACGGATTCACCACGGTGTAAATGTGATAGCAACTGTATTGAGGGCCACTCTTCATTGGAAGAAGAAACTGCAGCTTACTCCTCCGTTTTTTATACATGTCGCATTAGGTTTATCCTAAGCTAAACATTCTTAACTTTGATTAGCATTTTTTAAAAAAAATGTAGGTCACATGTAGTGAACCTCGGATGGAGACATGCTCTACATCAATGTTGTAGTGTTTGATAAGATATAAATTGTAAAGTTTTTCATTTTGCCAAAAGTTTATGCCATGACAAAAAAAAAAAAAAAAGATTAAGCCATGAGATGTTTGATGGCCCAACAAATTGTAGTAATTATTTTAGGTTCAATTAAACCCAAAGTATCTAACTTTGTCCAAATTCCTATAGGAAAAAAAAAAAAAAAGGTGTCATCCCACATGCTACGCGTAGCTTTGAGCGGGAAAACATGAAAAAAAAATATTTGTCTCATCATTTTTTTTATTGGAGCATAGAAAGTAACTAATTAGCTATGTTTTTCCTTTTATATGCCTTTTCAGCTTATTGGCGAGTATACCTTTGCCAAACTAGGGTTTCAACAGCAATCGCACCGGCCGCCGCTGGGCGTGGCGGCGGTCTTCCCGCCTCCGATGGCCCCTTTGGGCTGCGCGAGGTGGTGGACCTTCGCTGCCTCTCCCGGGTCGGTGGTGGTAGACTTAGTAGGTTTAGGTTTTGGTGTCCGACGACGGCGTCGAGGCGGTGGCGGCGGCGTCGTCTTCATGGAGTAAAGGTCCTCTCGTGCTTCTCCCGGCTCGGGGGTGCTCGCTCCAAAGACCGTCGACGAGCACGTGGAGGTGGAGTCCGACTTCCTCGGCTCGTCTACAAGAGTCGGTCGGGCGGCAGTTTCTCTCTTCTCGTGGTGAGAAGGGGTCGCCGACCTTGTGTTTCAAGGGTGCGGAGGATGATGCAGACTTTATGGAAGACAGGAGGATGGATCAAGCTCGCAGCGGCTAGCGGTGGTCGTCAACAATGAGCTTGCATCCAAGGTCGACGAAGTTCAGGCGTGGGCGACTTATGGGCATTCAGAACAGCTTCGCGCTCGTTTGAGCGTTTGAGTATCCGTGGCGGTCCATATCAAAGTCGTTATTGTGTGGTGGAGCTTCTTTAGGCCATGGGCTCGATTGCATCATCTGAGTCGGCGTTCTTCAACGCGTCAAGTTTACGGTTTTGCATGTTGGTTTGGGCCGGTTCCTATATCTTTACGCTGTATTTGTACTCTTCTATCTTTCTTAATTAATATACATGTACATTTTATCAAAAAAAAAAAAAAAAAAAACTAATTAGCTCCCATGCATCATATCCCATGCTTTTGTATAAATAATAAGATCTCCGGGGTATAGTCCAAAAGGTAGGAAATATCTGGTGTGCCTACCCACCCATGCATGTCTCCAGCAGATATTTTACACGGACAGCTGCTTGTTTTGCACTTTTCCCTCCCGTACGTGGTGCATATCATGGATCACATTCATTTAGTCAGCGCATTGCAGTTGTTGCTATCGAAATAAAAGTCAGCCGGAGTGTGCCAAGCACAAACAACACAACATCTATCCGCCTGCTGCATGCAGACCTGCATGATGCCACCTCTCCTCTGCTCAACAAAGTTTCAACTCTCCAAAATGAGTCGTCGACCGAATCTTCTCTTTATTAATTTTGTCCTCCTTTCATAAAGCGTAAAAACAAAAGTGCATGTGTCGTCGCCGTTCTACTGCAAACAGTGCCTGCCTGCATAGCACTCGTGTAGCGTGGACTTGCATTGACCCACGCCAATATCATTTGCAGCCAGAAATAATATTGCAGGCGGTGCACTGCTGCAGATGCAGAGAACGTACCTAGTCCAGACAGCACGACGGTGCGAGAGGAAAGTGGTGGCGTGCAAATTGCATGACGAATTTCGGTTGGAGAATGAGGAATTGCGATGCATGTACTGTAATTGCTGCCGCCTGTGGTAGGGTAGACTAGTGGCAAAATTCATTGGCGTACTGTACTGTACGTTGCAGACCAGAACCGGGTGACGACTGACATGAATGCACTTTGCATTGCATGGAACCAATGATCGATGCATGAGGCGAGCCCCTTCATTATGTTCTATATAATGGGGAAAAATATACGGTGGAAACCACATCTTAGGTGAAAACTTGTAGGCCAAATTCAAAAAAGTCGTATCTTATTTTTTTTCAAAAATTTTGAAATTTGGCATACACATAGTGCATACAAATATGTACTCATATAGAAAAGTTGGGATGTAAACTCAAACTAGAAAAAATTCATACGAAAATGGCAAATTTCAGGTTCAAGTGCACTAAAAAGACAAAATTTAAACCCGAATCTGAAATTTGTCATTTTTTGTATGAATTTCTTAAAACTGAGTTTGCATCCTAACTTTTTTATATGAGTACATATCTGTATGCACTATCGCGGTGCCAAATTTCAAAATTTTTAAAAACATTTAGATATGACTTTTTGAATTGGTTTCCATGTTTCCACCTAAGTTGCAACATCATTCTCTCCACACGTGCCATTTGCAATCGAGGTGAGGTGCGGACGTGGACCTCTCTCAGTAAGTTGACTTCATTTGCAATCGACCGGCCCAAGGCAGATTGCAAGCTAGAGCGTGGAGGTATCTCTCTCACACACACACGCGTAGTGCTGATACAATGGGAGGCTAGCAAGGGCTGTGGACAAGGATCAACTAGACAATTGGTTCCTGTGAATAGTACTACTAGATAGCAATGAACATGGGATGGCAATATGAGCGCTATGCTACCTAAGCTGGCTGTAGAGCACACCCATTCTTCAGAGTTCACAAACTGCATTTCATCATCGGTGAGCAAGCAAACTGACAAAGAACTTGCACTTTTTATTTTAATTTGAAAAGAAGAATAGGCCGGTATAGCAGCTAGCACATCCTCCAAGAGCCATGCTATTTTGGTTGTCTATGCTATATTTAAAATTTTGAGGAAAAAATAGGCCCAACAAATTTATCTTTATCAAGTTTTGTAAAATACCAAGCGTGGTATCCCGTGAATCCCGCTAGGCATAAACAGCCAGCCGACGCCGCTTGCCAAATCCCGCGAAATCGGTGCCACGTTGGATGCCTGCACGCGCGCAATCCTTCCCGCGCGCAGCGATTCCCTTCCCGCGCGTGGTGAACTTTCACGGTCTGGGGAACCCAGCCACGACCTGCGCGGGTTCCAAAGTTGTCATCTCATTCATCGCCTCCTCTGGTGCCCCTGCCGTTGCCGTCGCGCCGCCGGGGCTGGTATGCAAAGCCCCTCCGAGTCTCCCCTTTTCCTCTTCACCGTGAGCCACTTCCCCGCTGCGCTGCTTCGTCATGGACAGGCCGATTCCTCCGAATGGATACCCCGCGGCACCGCCAGAGCAGCTTGCTCATGGACGGGCTGTGCAGAGAGCCGGGGAAATCCAAACTGTGCCGCCGCCGCCATATTATCCCGACCCCTGGCGGATGGGAGCAATAGGCGTAAGGGGCCATCATCAGGTGGATGGGCAGCAGTTGGGATGGGAGCAGATGGCGAATCAGAGATCCCAACTGCGCCGGGGAGATTTCAATTCGTCGTCTCTCCCCATTATCCCTCAAACAGGCGGATTGGAGCAACAGGACTCACCGGTGCTGCCATGGTTGGAGAAGAATACGATGCAAGGGGCCAGCAACGACGAGTGTTTCCTCCCAACAGTGCTGCTGCTGCTGCATCGAACCCATTCCTCGACGTGTGCTCTGGTGAGTCCAATTTGCAATCTGTTGAAATCAGGAATTCCAAATCGACAACTTTGTTTAACTTGGTCGTCAGTTATCTCTGCTACATATGCTACAGAGAGATCAGAGTTTATCTGAAAGTAGAAGCCTGATACTTTGTACCAGTTTCTTGTAGTTCAGGTTTCTCCTGGTTCATGAGATAACTCTGTGTCTTTTTAACTGAAAAATGTGTGAAATTTTGTCATAGTAGTACGTCGTCTTTGAAACCTCATATATGGCTGGTTCTTTCATCACGATCTGGTATCACCTTGTTTAATAGTGCAAGCGCATTGGTGCCTTTTCTGAAAGTAGCACATCTGTTGTTTTGTTTTTACAGCCGAAATGGATTCAGGGAGACCTTTGACCAACATGATTATGGAGGGTTCCACTCCAGGTGGAGTGTCAAACAATATCCCACATCATAATGAAATAGAAGCACGCGAAGAGGTCCGTGCTGCGGTTAAAGGAAATAAAAAAAAAGGTCTAAAAATTTCACTATTCAAGAGGACGAGTTGTTGGTGTCAGCATGGCTAAATGTGAGTTTGGATCCTGTGAGAGGAGTCAATCAAGCAAAAGATACCTACTGGAAAAGAATAC
Organism: Hyparrhenia diplandra; assembly: GCA_015847255.1. Lineage (NCBI taxonomy): Eukaryota > Viridiplantae > Streptophyta > Magnoliopsida > Poales > Poaceae > Hyparrhenia > Hyparrhenia diplandra. The sequence continues at coordinate 53,523 of JADLZK010010783.1, forward strand.
ATGATTACTTTCATTCAAAAAGGATTTCGAATCTGATCGCACACAAAGCTCTCTAATGAGTCGGTGGTCTAGTATACAACATGATTGCAACACATTTGCTGGTTGTGTGTCAAGGGTAGAGGCTAGAAATCAGAGTGGTGCATCTGTTGATGACAAGGTTAGACGATCTATCTGCACATGCTAATTTCCTATATGTTTTTTTTTTGCTGTGTTTCATTTATCATCTTTGTTTCCAATTGCAGCAAGCAAATGCATTAACTATGTATAAGAATGACGACGGATTGCACAGGACTTTCCAGTACATATACATTGCTGGAGAATTCTCAAAGACCATTCGAAGTGGATTAATAGGCCCCAGCCAACTGGACCTCAAAAACCATTTAACAAAAAGCAAAAGACCATTGCCGGTTCAATTCCTCCTACTGATGCAGCAGGCCCTGTTATTGGAACTGCAGCTGAGCCTCCAAACTCACTGACCACAGTGGAGAGGCCAACTGGGACTAAGAAGGAAAAGCAGAAACTAAAGCAGCGTTCGAGCATTGAAGCTTTGGATTATTTATTGGCAAAGAAGAAAGAGCTGGATGCTGAGAAGGAGTTGAAGAAACAGGAGAGGGAGTCGAAGAAAGAGGAGAGGGAGTTGAGGAAACTTGAGATGTGCCAAAAAGCCCTTGCTTTGCAGGAAGAAAGGCTACAACTCGACAAAGATAAATTTGTTTTCGAGCGGGACCTAGAAGAAGAAAGAATTATCAATGTTGATATCAGCACCATGCCAACCAAACAACAACAGTTATATGATGATCTACAGAAGAAAATACTTGCAAGACGGCTTGGCAATTACTAGTACCATGTTCTTCAATTTTTAGAATAGGCGCATAGTGTGAGACATTTCTATGTATCTGTACATTCTGAAACATTTTAGTTGCCTCTAGTTCACAGCATATCGGATTGATTACTGTTCTTGCATGAACCTTGTTATCTATATTATTATTCTGTAATGGAGCTGTTTGTGATGTTTGCACCATGACATGTATGTGTTGACGACATCAACAGTGTATCTGTACATACTGATAGATAGGGGTAGTATCAATGCCTTGAACTATTCAAATACAGATAAAAAATAAATTAAGAGGTCATGATATAAACACAGATTCTTTGTAGTATCTATTAAATCAGACAAAGAAGACAGGTTCATAAAGTAATACAGAATGCCTTGATGCTAGGATAGATAATGAAATCATTCAACTATATTATTTACATATAAATCTGGAAAATTATGCCACAAGTGCTCAATAAGGTCGGCTTGAAGCTGTGTGTGTGTCTCTTTGTCCTTTATCTTCTTGTAGTTCTGCATAAATGCTTCAAACTCAGGTGTTTGGTCGTGTGATACAGTCACCTTCTCTCCAACATCATCATATCTGTTCGTCAACTCCCTCATCTTCAACAATCATGTTGTGCATAATGATACAAGCCGTCATGACAAGTTGAATTGTTTCCTCATCCCACACACGTGCCGGCGCTCGAACAATGGCAAAGCGAGCTTGTAGAACCCCAAATGCTCGTTCGACGTCCTTCCTACAAGCTTCTTGTGCTTTTGCAAAATACTTATTCTTATTACCTTTTGGCTCTGGTATGGTCTTCACGAATGTGGCCCAAGATGGATATATACCATCTGCCAAATAATAACCCATAGTATAATCACTCCCGTTGATGGTATAATTAACTTGTGGCCCTTGACCTTCAGCAAGCCTTGCAAATATAGGAGATCTTTGAAGAACATTTAGATCATTGTGCGAACCTGGCATCCCAAAGAATGCATGCCAAATCCATAGATCTTTAGAAGCAACAGCTTCTAGAATAATTGTAAGTTCCTTTTTATGGCCGCTCCTATATTGACCTTGCCATGCAACGGGACAATTTTTCCAAGTCCAGTGCATACAATCAATGGAACCAATCATGCCAGGAAAACCTCTACTCTCACCAATCGCAAGTAATCTAGCAGTATCATCCTCATTGGGCAACCTCAAATATTCAGGACCAAAAACCTGAACAACAGTTTTGACAAACTCTCTCAGACTTTCTAGAGCAGTACTCTCCGCAATACGAATGTAATCATCCATAGTATCAGCTGCTACTCCATAAGCTAACATCCGAAATGCCGCCACCACTTTCTGCAAACAAGACAATCCTAGGGTTCCGGCTGCATTCCTCTTCTGTTTAAAATATTTGTTATTCTCCTCAACAGCATTCATTATGCGTACAAACACGTGACGCCTCATTCGGAACCTATCGCACCAATATAAAAATTAGCCACACCTCAATGAATGAAATAAATATGTAACTTAATAAAGTATGAGAAATTAACCTGCGCCTGAAATAGGTCGGCCCATACGTAGGATCATCTGAGAAATAATCTTCATACAGTCTGCAGTGTCCTGACTGCCTATCACGATCCACAACACGGTGTCCCTCTACAGAACCACGATGGCCAGCTGGATTGACAATGTCTGATTCTACTACGTGCGATGCCGCAATATATAACTCATCTTCATCATCCGAAGACGAAGACGATGACGATGATGAATCCATCAACTCGTTCAACACATCTTGAGAATCCATTATGGACCTGAGCACCTACACGAAGAATACAAATTATGATTGTCAATTATTATTCCCTATATATTTATACGCAGGCTCATTCTATTCATCTGTGACCTAAATAAATATCTCAAGCAAAGATGAATATATGTGATGATGAGTCACAATTACACTAGCAGAAGCCCGTCGCTGGCAAGATGACTGCCTCCTAGTCCTTGTGCTCGATTGAAGCCGTAACCTGGGCAGGATGTGTAGGTGACGCCGCCGCCGGAAAGCACATGGATTGATCGGTTATTGCAATTAGATAAACATAGCAGGAAGGGAGAGAGACGAGCCGGATGCCTTGCCTGTCAGTGCCGGAGCCGAGGGAGAGAGACGAGCCGGATGCCTTGCCTATCAGTGCCGGAGCGGAGGGAGAGAGACGAGCTGGATGCGGCGGCAATCGCTGGTTAGGGCTTCCGCGGCGGCGGTGGATGCGGCGCGGTTGCGGTGGAACGTGTGAGGAACAAGTCCGAGGTGGGAATCACCTGTTGGTTAGGTGACGTGGCAAATTTTTAATATAGCAAACCAAAAATAGCAAGTCTCTTGGAGCCATCTCGTTTTTTGACAAGCTTTGTAGTTTACAAAATTGCTAAATCACAGGATTTAGCTATTCATTTTACCACTGTCCATTCGCACACAAGATTGATAGCGTATTTGTCTTCTCATTCTCAGTTGTGACAAGACGACGGATTCATTGACAACGCTTCGCATTGCAAAATGGGCCGAGCCCAACCTTCTCTTGGGAGTACTTTTTTTGAAACGAAACGATTTTTTTTTTTTTTTGAAACGAATCTTGGGAGTACTTCAGTTCTAGGGTAGTTGATGCGCTTCTTGTAAATTTATTCAAACTCATTAACGAGTTTGACTTGGTTATCCATATCCACAGTAATAAAGTAAATAAGAGTCGAGAAAGATATTTTCCAAAAACGTATTTCTCTCTCTCTCTCTCTCTCTCTCTCTCTAAGTTGTGACAAGACGACAGATTCATTGACAACGGCTGCCAATGCAAAATGGGCCGAGCCCAGCCTGCTCTTGGGCCTATACACTGAAATTAATAAGCATGGTTTGGGTGAGAATTTACCAAATTTCGCATTGTAGGCCTACAGATACAGCATTGGGTGCTCATGCAGTCATTGAGTCATGCTTGCATTACATACAGAAGAAGGAAGAAAGACAAACAGGAACAGTTATGATGCCAGTATTAGACACCTACCAGCTGCGTTTGGTTGTGCATTGTAACTCTCTTTCTCATCAGCAAACATGTACGTGCTTATATACACATTTAATGACGTTCAGATATGGGGAGGTATCTTGTTTTGTTTGTGTAGTACGTTTTTGTCAGCTGATGAAACATCATGTTTATATACTCTACTGTTGGTTTCATAATGTATATATATGATCACAGGGTACAAAAGCGTATATGTTAGTATGTTATGTAACACTATATGATCTAGTATAAAACCAAATGATAAAACTTGTACTGCATGCCACACTATATATGTGCACATCTATGATACATACTTACTATTCATGATGACGAAGATCAGATAAACAGAAGCACACAGATCAGAGAGTATACTATACATCATCCCGGCCTGTTAATAGTATGCACGCACGCATGGGCCATGCGGATGAAAAGCGAGGGATTCTCATTTTTGGGCAAGCCTGATGAAAGTTAAAAGGGATTTCCTCAAATTCGGAACGTTCGTCATAAAAAATGGGTCACAAATAAGATTTTGGGAAGACACGTGGCTAGGCAACAGGCCTCTACGACAACAATACCCGCAACTATATAACATCGCTAGGAAAAAACAGGATACGATTGGGTGAGGTGCTTGCTTCACCAACGCCTAATCTATCTTGGCGTAGAGATCTAGTTGGCAATAAATTAGCAATGTGGAATAATTTGGTCAATCGCCTTGCACAAATCAATCTTAGTCAGGAGAATGATGAGTTCAAGTGGGACCTTGACCACAAAGGTGTCTTCTCGGTTAAATCACACTATCGGGGGTGATCAATCAAAACATACCTAATGTCAACAAGCGGTTATGGAAATTAAAAATACCCCTCAAAATTAAAATATTCCTTTGGTATCTTAGGCGAGACGTTGTCCTCACTAAAAATAATCCGGCAAAACAAAGCTGGCAAGGATCTCTAAAATGTTGTTTCTGTCAAGAAAACGAGTCGATACAACATTTGTTCCTTGATTGTCGTTTTACGAGGATGGTATGGGCCACGGTCCACGCAGCTTGGGGTCTAAGGAAGCCAACTAGTATAAATAACCTTTTTGGGGATGGTTGAATGGAATACCAAAAGAATTTAAATCACTTGTTCTTGTTGGCGCAGCGGCCTTGTGTTGGTCCATCTGGCTCTGCAGAAATGCAGTGGTTTTTGAAAACAAACATTCTTCTTTTTTGCAGGTACTCTACTCGATCACGCACAGGCTCCGCACGTGGGCTATCCTGCAACGGCCTTCTTCCCAGGAGGTGCTTGTAGCGGCCTCTCGGTTCTTGGAGCGGGTGGCCAAGGACTTTTTTCCCCAGGCACATGGGTGGCGGTCTAGTCTTAGGATTGACAGTCATTAGTGTGTATGGTTATTTAAAACTATCAAAGGCTGTGTGCTAAGGGGCGGAGGCCGGGAATGTTTTCAAAGACATTGTATCACCTCGATGTAATTTCTTGAAATTAATAAAATTCTCATTTCAAAAAAAAAAAAATGGGCCATGCGGATTCCCACGAACAGCAGCTTCGTGCTCTGCCGCTACACGTGGCCCCTTTTGCTCGGGCCTGACGGTGGGAGCCGCAGGAGCCTCCGGGGCTTCGCCGCCGCGCGGCCCGACGTCGGCGCCCACCGACCACCAACGTGACTGCTGCTCAACACCGTATCCGGAGCCGCCGCCTGGGGTGGAGAAAGCACGCCATCGTCGGGAGCCATTACCGCCGTCAACGACATTGCAGCAGCACCATCTGGCGCCACAAGGAGAACTGCCGAGTGGCGGTGGCCGTCGTCGCCTCCCCCGGTCCATGGTGCCGCGGATGCAAGTGCTGCTAGGAGGAAGAACCATAGCGACATGATCGCCATCGTCGTCAAAAGCCGCTGGGAGGGCGGAGAAGGTGGAGGCGGCATGGCTGGTCGATCGGTGCGATGGTGGTATGGCTGATCGATCACAGGCCGGCCGGCCTGCAGATGGCGCATGTGCAACTTTCTTTTGAGCTGGAGAAAATCTATTTGATTGCTGACCACTGATAAAGGGTTTGGTGCGTGCGTCTCTATCTATATATCTCTATCTATATAGCTTCGATTATTGGTCTCACAGGTTTGTGTAGGCATCGCATGCGCTGTTAGGATGGTAGGGAGGTGCATGGGTTATGCATGGCAGTGACGTCTGACGAGAATCTGAATTGGCTAGGGTTTTTCAGATAGGGAAAGGGTCGTCGAACGACACGCATCCGGACTAATCAGAGCCAAGTTTAAATCTGTACAGTGTGCGAACTGCTTATGATGGTTAACCATAACTGCAATATTCTTGCATTGACTCTTGAGTGACGGTGGTGATGTTGAATATAATTTTTTCCAATTAATTGCACTGCTCTAATATATAGAAATAGTAAATGGCTAAATGCCGTTCTCTAATTAAGCTCTTGAAATCCATTGGCTTCAGGAACTTATTTTGTAAAGATTTATATATAATGATCATTACTGAAAGAGTCGTAGCTAGAACATTGTTTCCTTCTTTCCCATTGATATTGGTATTGTATTGGTAACTCAATAACTAGCACACAGATGCCAAGCTATTGAAAAACATTTTTGGGTAAATCCTTTCTAGCATCTTTTTAGATGTACCAGTAAAACGATATAATTTAAGGGAATACAATTATATATTCCCAATCCCAGAAAGCAAATCTAAGTATCTACAGCTGTAGCCTGTACACAGAGTAAATCTTTGTTCAATTCTGATGTGCTTTTTGAAAAGCATTTATTTATTTGTTTATTATTTTAATCACACAGACTCCACAGTCCACACAGTATGGGAACCAATATAATACACCCTTTATTGAATTGGACTACATATAGGAGAGCGCTACTGATGAATTGAAAGATGGAAATCAAGCCCATGCACCTACTGATTTGATGTTTCTTTCTCTGTGTCACTCACTGTGTATGTCCTCAAGCAGATGTCCAATAGTACGTCCGGCCGAAAGAATCAAAGAAGACACGCAGCATATTTGCTGGAGCTCTAGGTCGATCTGCATGTCCACGTGACATGTTGGCCTTCCTGTCGCCCTGTCGTCAGCAATGGCTGCTAGCTCAGCATCTGCCGCTGCACAAGCAGTCAAAGCTCAACATGTGCTCGCCTTGACTGCCGGTCGCCAGCGCCATGTATATTATTCCAAACAAGGAATTCCTGCGTAGTGTTCGAGTTAGACACGGCTGCGTATACGGATTGGACATTTTAGCCTCCCTACAAAAAAAAAAACAACTTTGAGAAATCATATAATAAAAGTTTAATTTAACCAAATATATATGACATGTTAATATTTATGAATTATGATGTGTAACAAGGATAATTAGACTACTCCTATGTAATATATTTCTGTAATAAGTATATATTGAAAATATATACCTATAAAGCTAGGAAAAAATGAGATTCATATTCTTTTTGGACGGATAGAGTATTAGGTTTTGCTTCATTTTGTAAAAGTAAAAACTATCGGCTTTGCTTCATTTGCAGGCTTGCATCGATGAGCAATGAAAGGTAGAGTGCACGCACGCATGAGCCGACCAATGCAAGCAAGCGTGTAGCTCAGTGGCTAGCGACTCAGGTGGGAGCGCTGCCCGCCCGAGTTCGATCCCTGGGATCGTAACTCGGGTGTCTCCCGAGCTTGCCCCCAAATAAATTTCGTCGCCTCCTCTCGTGGTGCCAATGATGGTCGAACGGCGTGTCGTCGCCCACGGAGCCCCGGTGACTCTGTCGTCCTGTGTAGTTGTAAATCTTAATATGTGCGTAGGGTGTGAGTGTGTGTGTGCGTGTGTGGGGGTTGAGGCGTATGTTCATATATGGCTGTCAAAAAAAAAAAAAAAAAAAAGACCAATTCGCAATCAAGCGTCCTGACCTCCGTCGGGGCGATATGGCTGTCACGGCCCATGAGGCTTTCAGTGTGCAGTGAAACAGAGTAGACGGGCCTGCTTGCCTGGTTTGTCTGGGCCCATGAGCCCATGGCTGATGGATGCCCTGTAAAAATCGTTGGCATGAATGGACAAGGCAAGTACTTTCTCCTCTTGTATCCTGAAGTCCCAACTTCTCCGCCGCCGGTTTACCCATCCGATGTCCGAACCCGTCGGCGCCGCATACAATTGGCACCGGCCGAGAGCTCAGTTCCCAGGTGTCTTTGAATGAGGGTGAAATGAATTTTTTTTCATTGGCAAAAGGTTTAACCAACATGATCTACATATAACCAGCAGCATTGTCTGACAATGATCTCCAAGATAGAACTCCAGCGCCTGCCAACATGATCGATCTGCAAGATACAAAGCAGTAGCCAAAATAACCAAAAACCACTGGACTTTTCACTTTTCAGGTGCAAACATGAACTTCTGGAGCATCAGATATCTTCTTTATTTTGGTAGCATCAGCATTATTTATTTTGCCAGAAAGAAAAAGTATACTCCCTCCTACAGAGCAGTTGTCAGGCTCTCGGAGCGCTAACATGATCTTCAAGATACGTACTCCCTCGTACTCCTCCTCCGTTGCACAATCTTATTTTTGACTCATATAAAATGTGTTTTTGCTCGTCTTATTCAAATTTTTATGTAAATTATAAAACAAACAAAACGTCATTACAATATCTTTAGTGATGTAATAAGTCATAACAAAAGTGGTAATATTTATTAAAAAAAAAGTTGAATAAAGACGAGAGGTCAAAACATAGTTTATATGAGTCGAAAAGAATTGCAAGTATCGTGGAACGGAGAGTGAGTACTCCACAAAGCAGCAGCCATCCACAAATATTTATATAAAAAAACTGCCGGAGTTGGGTCATGTCCAAACAGAAAACTGCTGGAGCAGCAGATGCAGAGCAAGGGACAGTTGGGATACACCACGAAAGAGGAAAAAGCCGTCGGCTTAAAGGGCTACAACACCATTAGCTCACACGTAATCTTTTCTCCTTTGCAGCGGGTTAGTGACGTTCAGCTGTACTATCTTTCTCAACTCTCTCTCGTGCTTGCTTACTATTCTGTTTTGGGGAAATGCGCATCACATTGTCAATCAATAATTCGAAAACCAAACCAAAGCTGAGGAGGGAGGGTGCGAAATCAGAAACAAAAAAAAAGGAAGCTGCACGAAACGGCCTAGTGGAAAAGATTAAGCACCTTTGTGTATGTAGCACTTTTTTTTTTTTTTCATGTGAGTCAAGAAAACAGTCCAAAAGCATGTTGTCTCTTGAGACCACTAAACACGAGTAAAACATTGGGAGCCTCTCTACTGTATCCACCGAAGATATAAATTTCATAAAATTTGGTTTCATATTTCCTCAAAAGATGTAACTTTTAAATCGGTTTTCATACTTCCACAGAAGATATAATTTCCATTGTACGTTTTGCCATCTTTGTGGTACTCCTCCATTCCACAATACTTCAATTTTTTGACTCATATAAACCGTTTGTTTGACCTGGCCGCCTTATTCAAATTTTTATGTAAATTATAAAACAAAAAAAACGTCTTTACAATTATTTAGTGATATAATAAGTCATAACAAAAGTGGTAATATTTATTAAAAAAAGTTGAATAAGACGAGAGGTCAAACACGCTTTATATATAAGTCAAAGAATTGCAATTATTGTAGAAGAACGTAGGGAGTATCTACCAACCTCTATCTGTCAATGAGAAGGACGCAATCACGCAACGCAACTGTTTTTAGAGTTTCAGAGCGCCATCTCAAAACACGAGCGCGCCTTTTCATTCCCCATGTCAACCACAGGTGAGTGGCTTGATAATAATAGAGACTGGGGAGTGAGTGAGTTTAACTAGTCCATCATCACATTTGGAGGAGTACTTTTGATCGCAAACCACCAAAAGGAAGCCAACCAACTGCAAAACAGCAAATCACAAGTTCCAACACAAACAAGGCCGTATCAACAAACGTCCAAAAGAAATGAGAATCCATTGTTGTTCGTTCCTCTCTTCCTCCTCCGGTCCTCCCCTCCACTAGGGCCATGAACAAACAAATCGTCTCAACGACCGCCTTATTCATCAGGATTGACATGCAGATGTAGGAATGGTTGCAATCCATGGTCAGATTCACCATAGGATTTCAGCAATCCATCCAATCTCAGGAGCTTCCTGTCATTATACCATTGGTTTGTAGCCTAAGATAAGATCCAGATGAGAATGGATATCAAGAATGATCCAGTTTTCATCTGGATCTTATCTGAGGCTACAAACCAATGGTATAATGACAGGAGCTGAGAGCAAGAACAATGGCAGCAATGCAGCATCTGGGACTGAAAATGGTATTGCAGAGGGAACACCATCCATCCAACAAAGGCAACGACAGGAGCAGAGAGCAAGAACAATGGCAGCATCTGGAACTGAAAATACCATTTATATTACCGATTAGAACATCCCTACATGTCTGGATAGATTTTTTTACATACATAGCCACCATTGAGCATCATCATCATCATGGCCACCGCCACAGCCGGCTGCCGGCGGGAGACCTCGACGGCCGACCCAAAATGGGCATTCTTCCCCATCATCCGCCGGAACCAAGCACGGTCCTTTCTTCTTCGGGCTCACGGCCGCCGCCCCGGATTGGACGGCTTGGACAGGTAGACGCGGCACTGGATCAGTGTCCGGCCGACTCTGAACCCCGGCAGCACGGTGAAGCCGACCACGCGGTCCTCGGCCGCAGCGTCGTCGCCGGCGCGCCCGTCGCTGACGCTCTCCATGTACACCTCCGAGAAGCGCGCCCCCGTGCGCACCTGGAAGATGGACGCGCCGTCCTCCTCGGCGCCGCCGTCGAAGGCGAAGAAGAGGCAGTGCAGCAGCCACACGCGGCGCGCCATCTCGGCGAAGTCGGCGAACCACGAGCTCTCCGGGAAGCCGGGCCCGGCGCTGACGATGCCGCGCTGCTCCAAGCGGCCGAAGAAGGCCGTCTCCATCCGCGCGTGCACCAGCGACAGGTACTTTGCGCGCAGGAACTTGCCGAAGCCGCTCCACCGCGGGTTCCTGACGTCCAGGAAGGCGCTGGCCGGCTCCGCCTTGAGCTCCGTGAACTCCTCGAAGAAGCGGCGGCGGTCGTAGAACTCCCGGTCGTCCAGGAAGCTGAAATTGAAGTCGCGGCGGTGGAAATTGGCGAACATCTTCATGGCGACGTACGACTCGAAGACGAACTTAGCGTGGCTGGCGCGGCGGAGGGGACGCCCGGGTGCACGGCGGCGGCGGCGGCGGCCAGATCCCATCCGGCAGACTGCATCGAGTTGAGCATCGACCTGGCGAAGGAGCGGATCGACTTGACCGTGTGCCGGAGCGCGGTGAGGAAGTGGGTCGGGTTGAGGCCGGAGACGTGGAGCTCGTCGAGCGACGCCAGGGTGCGGCCGGGGTGGAGCCGCGCCTCCAGGGCGCGCTCGGCGCGGAGCTCGGCGGTGAGGGAGCTCCTGGCGCGGTCGGCCTCGGCGTCCCTGGCCCGGAGGTCCGACTCGAGCTTCCGCGCCGTGATCTGGTACGTCTTGAGGAGGTGGCGCTGCTCCTCGGCGTGCGCGGCGAGCGCGGTGTGGCCCGCCGCCGCCGCGCCCCTGGCCGCGGCGGCGGGGTCCCGGAGGTACCTCCGCTTGGTGTCGGAGAGCCTCGTGAGCTCGGCCACCACGGCGGCGTCCGCCGACTGGATCGCCTCGGCGTCGTAGGGGAACTGCGCGAGCTGCAGTTGCGCGTACGCCGCCTTGACCGCCGAGACCCCGGCGAAGAGGTTGGCCAGCAGCGCGTCCGCCGCGGCCTCCGGCGTCACCTCCCCGCACCGGGCGACTGCCGAACCGGCCCCCTCCCACTCCCGCCCCCGCCGCCGCCGCCGCCTTCTTCTCGGCGGCGTTGCGGAAGAAGGCGTCGAAGGAGTAGGCGGCGGCGAGGTTCCCCGACAGCTTGAGCTTGCTGAGGGACGGGATGGCAGGCGGCGTCGGCTCCGTCCGCTCCTCCCCAAGGCCGTCGTCCGCAGGCTCCTCGGTCGCGCCCCCGCCCTGCGCCGCGGCATCGGCGCGCTTGCGGCGGAGCAGCTTGGTGAAGGTGCGCGCCAGGTTGGCCGCCTTCTGCTGCTGCTGGTGGTGGTGTGGCGGAGCCGCCACTTGCGCCTCCATTGAGGCCGGGCCGGGTTGCTCTCACCGCCGGCTCCTCCCCTCCTCCCCTCCTGCCTCCTGCGGCTTGTCTTGTGGCGTCCGTCCGGGTCTGGGGCCTCTCGCTCCTTGCTGCTTTGGCCTGTGGGGGTAACGCGGGGTGTCGGATTAATTTTTACAGGAATATTTGGGGGTTAATGTAAAGTAAAAGGACCCTACCAGACCAGAGCAGACAGGTACCAGCCTACGTACGCGTGAGCGCGCGTGCCCGCGTCGTGTGGTTCGCCTACCGATGGATGCAGAGGGCTGGACGTCTAATTTGTGGAAACAGGGAGGGCCTTGGCCGCGAAATTGCCCTGCAGTCAAGCCCCGCACCGGCACCACCACTCCACCACGGCGAGAAACATGAAACGGTCGGTTTCTCTCTAGACGATTCCTGCGGTTATCCTAGGATTGATTTTGCTTCCTTCTTAATGAAGGCCTAACCATTTTGTTGCGTTTTTATTGCACTCTAAAACCATAATAATCATTTTCCCATTTTGTGGCCGAATATAATTATAGTATGCAGAGATAATTGCCTCCTGCATGTGACGCCACAATGGTTAGTACCTTGTGCCTGTGTGTAGTTTGTTGGTATTTAGGTGTGCATAGTGGTGTGTGTGGTGTGCGTGGTGTGTGTGCGCTGAACACATATCACAGTTGTTTGAGATAGTAAAAAAAATGATGTCATGAAATACGATTAATCAAACAATAACACATGAGTACAGTAACGTAAGCACGTGCCGCAACGGCTAGGTGAAACCAAGAGCGACATATTATTTGTAACGTAACGGCTCTGTTTAACCAATAACATTTGAATTCAACGGCATGGCTGCTAATGGCTACAACGATGTATGAACTTAGAATGATACGAAGCCCGGAGGCGGGAGGGATGACACATTGTAGAGTACAAATTTGTATTGCAACGGCTTGTAAGCCTATAGAGTAAACTAGTAACGTACGTAAGTATCGCAACATGTAAACATAAACAAAAAGCACCTGTCATCCATAAACTCAATGGCTCACCTCGTCCGACAGGACTTCGAGCTGGCATGATGGCAGCAGCGACATATGTAACCTAAAAACTAGGATGAAGTGGCAACAGGTTCCAAGATGGAAGGGATGAAAAACCATGAGAAGTCACAAACAAAAAGGTTTTATAAAAAAAAAAAAACATTTGTAGTCTCAATTCTTCACGTGTGCCAATTTAACATTTTGATTTAGTGCCATGTTCACGTGTGGAGCCATATATAACTGTCTAGTATACACACATCAAACGTATCAAGCATTACGCCAACAAAAATGACGTAGAGTAGTACTATTGTTTACCAACAAAAAGCAAGTTATCACCCATGGCGTAACGCCTCATCCTGTCTAGTGGAGATTGCAGATGGCATGCCGGTGACTACCGCCGGTTGGAAAGAAAGAATTATGGAATTGTGATATTAGACCATAAGACTGAACACGCCGTAGGGTTTTTGCCGATCTTTGGAAAAGGAGAGACAATGTTTAGCACGATTGCCACATGTTGTGGGGGGATGAGGTTCCCAAATATCCAAGCACCAACACATGTAGAAGCACCGATGCTTGAAATGGAGGCAGAGGGCGCGCGACATGTGCTTTGTCACGGGCGAGGTCCTTCCGGCCGCACGAGGAGCTCTCGTGTCGTCGCACCTCGCATTAAATCTCCTCGCCACACCTCTTGCTACCTCCTCCCTTTTCTTCTCCTTCACCGCACAAATCATCCCAAGTGTGTCGTAGCGGCGGAGGTGGCGACAAATTCCGGCCGCCAGGACGTGGTAGGGGAAGTGCATGTGAGATCCGATGGTGGCGGCCTGGTGGTCGCCTTACAAGTTTGGAAGCCGGGATGTGGAGGAGGCGGAGGGCAGGACGCAACGGCCGAGGATACATCGGGCTCGTCTCTAGTGGCGACCGTCGTCGCGGGCGGCGGGGAGCAAAGTGTCGAGGCCGACAAGTAGAAGTAGTAGAACCGGCGCAAGAGAGGGCTCTCGCCGTTTACATCCCGCCCTTCCCATTTGGGAGAGGGTCGCTAGCAAAGAACGAAGATGTAGCAGGGTGATCGACGATGGAGTGCGTAAAGTGGCAAGGAGCGGCAGATACGGATTGTGTGGCGCGGCGGAGCTCGTCGACGAGTGGCGGTGCCATGGGTCGAGGAGGTGGCGAGTAGTCGTGAAAGCGGCCGGCTCGTCACTATTTAAGGAAAAGAAGGAGCGGATCGAGCGCAAAAAGGTGGAGGTGATGTCGCCGGTAATGCTACCTCGATGGGGGGAGGAGAGACGGAGACGAAAGGGATAGTTCTATACATATCGGGTCTAGGCACAGCCAAGCATTGGTGCCGATCTTTGAAAATTATGGAGTTTGGGCATGCGGTGCATATTGTCGGCCGAGATTTTCTTCAAGACCGCCAACATTGCGAGATAGTCTAAGATGGAAGGGACAAAAAATCATTAATAGTCACAAACAAATAACTTTTTGCAAAACCAAGAGGAAGCACATATAGGCTCAATTCTCCACGTGTATCAGTTTGAAGTCTTTACTTATCTTTCCTGCCATGCTCACGTGTGCAACCAAATTTATGTTTCTAATGTTCGTGCAAAACGCTGATAAAAATAACTTATATGTGTGTGTGGTGTGTGTGTGGGCTGCACACATATTACAATTGTACTAGTAAAGAGGTGTGTGGGTTGCACACATATTACAATTGTACTAGTAAAGAGGCAGTAAAAAAAGTGGTGTCATAAAATACGATTACTAAAACAATAACACATGAGTTCATTAACGTACACACATGCTGTAACGGCTAGATGAAACCAAGAGTGACATATTATATGTAATGTAACGCCGGTCTTACCAATCATATATGAATTTGACAAAGATGGCTCATGCCGGTAATGGCTACAACGACGTATGAACGCGGAGTGATACGAAGCCTAGGAGGGAGGGGTGACAGATTGTAAATTACAAATTTATATTGCAATGGCTAGTATGCCTATACAGTAAAGTAGTAACATATGTAAATCTCGCAACGTGTAAATGTCACCAAAAACACCTCGTCATCTATAACCCAATGGTTCACCTCGTTTGAAAGGACTTGGAGCTAGCATCATGATAGCAATGACATATAATGTAAAGACAAGGATGGAGTGGTAGGAGGCTCCAAGACAGTGGCGGAGCTGGCGGATTTGGACACCTAAGGCCACTTAGTAAACATCATCATGCCTCATGTTGCGCGTCGGAAAGGCTGCGTGATTCAACCCAAGAATCTATAATATCATGCCTCATGTGGATTGGGGAATGGGAATTCCAATTTCCAAATAAAACTGACCGAGGATGGGGAGGAAAAGCTGCTTTTTACAACCAGGAAGGGGAACTCTATAGTCCGGACGCCGCCGCCGCCCGCCGCCTCAGGCCGCGACGCCGTGCGCCGCGGGCAGCGGCCGGCGGCCCTGGGAGGGAGCGCCCGAGACCGCCCGCCCGCTGCCGCGATCGCCGCGAGCCGCCCAGACCGGGTGCGCCGACCGCTTGCTAGGTTTCGTAGTTCGGCGATGCGAGAGGATGGAGTTTTTTTTTTTTTTTTTTTTTTTTTTGCGAGAGGATGGAGTTGCGGACCGTGTGCGAGTGCCAAAAACGGAGTGGCGGACCGTGTGTGCTTGCGACACGGAAGGCAAAGAGGTTGGTGGGTGATTTACTAGGCCACGGCAAACCGGGCCGATGAAGAATACAAGGGGTATAAGAAGTTTTTTTGGCCCACGCCTAAGGCCACGCCTAAGGCCATGGCCCAGGTGGCCTTAGGCCCATCTCCGCCTATGGAACAGCTTGGAGTCCTATCAACGGCCGAAAACAAAAAGGTTTAATGAAAAATAAAAGGAGCCTTTTGTGAAACCATATATACGTGCCTTTTTGTGTACCTAAACGCACCATGCGTGGCCACCGACAAAAAAAAGCAATGTTTGTATGTACTCGGATTGGTAGACGACAAAAAAGGAAATTGTCACCGATAACACATCGGCTCACCTTGTCGAACAGAGCTTGTAGCTGGTGTGGTGGCGGCGGACGCCAGATATGAGATAGGTGGCGACATAAAACCATTAATAATAAAAAAAGGAGTGTAGTAGCGTCAAGGCTGCCAGGATTTGAGTTTGAGGCCTGCACACTTCCTCTTGTCACATAAAAAAAAAAAAAAAGTAAGCAAGTCTTCTTCCCCAGCCCGACGACCTTGCCCCCCCGGCCACGGCCACCGCCCCGCCGCGGACGCTAGGGTTCGCCGGAGTTCCGGGAGCTAGGGCCTTGCCCTCCCCCATCCCCCCCGCCACCTCGCGCATGCATCCATGATGAACTCGGGCGAAGCCCGCCCATGGCGCTCCCGCCCCGACTGCCTCGACCGCCCCTACACCACCAACCGCACCGGCCGCCCATCCACCATTCCCACCGCCGGGCCTACCGCTTCCCTGGCCGGCCGACGATCTATACCCCACTGGAGTTGGAGAAGGGGAAGAGTTCGCCGGAACCCTAGCTCGCCGGATTTGGAGGAGGAGGAGGGGAGAGGAGATGAGAGGAAGCCGGAAGCATACCCCCGGTTCGGGTGGCCGCCACCTCTCGATTCTCGCGGGCGCCGCCGCCGATCTGCAGCGCCGGCGAGCCTGGGGGGGTTTTCATGGTGCGGTTGGTGGTGTGGGGAGGAGCTCGCCGGGCGCTGTAACCGCGGCAGAGGCAAAGATTGCCGCAAGACAGCGCATTGGCTCCGGGGTGTAGGCTCTCGGGCGGCGCGGGCGTGGTCGTCCCGTGGCCGCGGTCGTGCGGGGGACGAGGGAAAAATGAGTGGTGGGGATGTGTACATGCCACATCTTCTGAGCGTGCACGCTGAGTAAGTAGTTATTAGGAAAAAATAAAAAAGGTTTTCACAAAAATAAAGAAGGAACACGTGTGTACCCAATTCGTCAAATATATCAATCTAACGTCTCGAATCAGCTTTCCTGCCATGTTCATGTGTACAAACCATATATATGTTCATAGTATACACGTTAAATTGTAAAATGTGTCTAAGAAAACACTAGAAATGTTTTCTTTAATAAAAAAAATAAAGCACTTGAAAATCCAAAGGAAACAAGGGGCGGGGCTGCTGTTGACGCAAGCAGGAATGGAAGGAAACCACCTTTACCGCGCCTAAACCAGACAAAATCCGGTAATAGCTGATAGATAGCCCATAGCTCTATCTCTCTGTCTTCACGGCTACTCTCTCCGTCCCAATCGAGTTTGTCACCCCGGATTCCGCGCCATTTTTGGCTTCGTTTTATTCAAATTTTTTTGCACAAATATAATTTATTTTGTTATGACTTATTTTATCAATAAAGATATTTGAATATTGATTAATTTATTTTATGATTTGCGATAAATATTTTGAATAAGACGGATGGTCAAACATAAAGTTCAAAAATAAAAAACGACAAACGATGGAGGGGGTACGATCTATCTCTAGCTAGCGGCTTTTTCATTTCAGAAATTCCAATCCAGCCGCAACGGACCAGATCGAGGCGGCGCGAGCAAACAAACGACGACGGCGCGTGATCCCCGTGCGTGTCCCCCGCATTCGCAATAACTCTTGCCAATGCCCCTGCCCGGCCGTTGGAGACCTGGACACGGCCGACCGACCGTCCGATGCGATGCCGCCGCGCGCACCGGCCAGAAATCGCCGGCTCACCACACGTCTGACTCGGCGGTGACGCGGCCGGAACCTGTAGGCCACAGCGACACATCGCGCGTCGCTTTCGCCGAGACCTCCCTCCTGGCTTTCTGGGAGTGATTAGGTGGCGCCCTGGCGGTGGCCGGTGGCGATCGTCAGCCGTGCGTGCGTGCGTGGAGTAGAGTAGAGAGACGTGCAACGCGATGCATGGTGCGCCGGCAGCACCGGCCGCCAGGCAACTCATGGTCGGTTGGGGTCGACGGACACGCGCTGGTGCTGCCGTGCTGCTGCTCCAAATGCAGAAAAACGAGGGCAAGGGCGGGGGTCTGGTTGCTGAAAGCTGATGGCTTTCAGGGTTCACACTCACCCAAACACATGGCAAGGGTGTGCCGCCTAATAAAGCGGGGAGCTTTTCGTTGACAGCAACAGTTGGGTTTTGGAGCTTGCTTTTTATTTTTTGTTCGTCGTGTTACTAAACACATCGACATCCATGAGGCGGGTAGGTTAGGCTTGTGTGTGCTCCCAGGCCAAGAGAGATCTTTTTTATTTTAGTGAACAGTAGTTCTATATATTATCTTTCCTTGTTGCTGTACAGTGATGGCATCCATGAGGCCGCCGGGGTAGCTTCATGTGGAGCCATTTCTGTGACTATTTAATAATAAGTGGGTAATAACAATTCTTATACTTTTCAAAGAGTCGAACAATTTCAAATTTTGACTAAAATTATATAAATGATAAATATTATAATATAAAAAAAAGTGTCAATAGAGTAATGATAGAATATGTTTTCAAAACCACTACAAACATAGTCACGCTTTAGCAAATTTAGATATTGGGATTGTTTGGTTTGGATCCATACCTCGTCACAACTAAACTTTGGCGGCTGCCACACAACTTCAGTCGTTGTTTGGTTCTCATCAAGCTTCTGGCCGCCATCTCCTATCTTTTTTTCCGCCACCGCTTGTCTTCTATAGTGTGGCACGTGTGGCAAAGTTGTGACATGTGTGGCGGAGGATTCGGCCGCCACGTTATGGCAAGCGATTGAAAGCCGGGAACCAAAAACAAGCCCATAGCCGATCCTATAGTTACGTTTTTTTTTTTTCTTTTCTTTTTTGTATGGAGGAGTAATTCTAAATGGTTCCTCGTTTGCAGCCAACCCAACACTGTCTTGCATTATTGTAGGAGCAGTTCCAAACTTGAACCCAAATGTTGGATGCTACTTATAATTAATGATTTCATCTAGACAGGTAGGTAATAAACTAACTAATTGGAGAATAATTAAGGCTGTGCTAAATGGACAAGGTCGATTAGATTAGGGCACTCACAACGCAGACTCTATCATAGAGTCTAAGTTTATTTTATTATCATCATATTTATCGCGACTTTCCATGTGGTAGATCGATGTCCCAAGATATTTATGGAGGAGAGAGGACAAAAAAAAACAAGACTCTAAGTTCACGTTACCCAAAGTGCATCAATAGTTTTTAAACTCTATGGTAGAGTTCAGACTGAATCGAAATGGAACAGCCATGGATGGAAGAGACACGGGAGTCCGTGTCCCTCGACTGTCCACAGGGAGTCAGTCCTTTTGCGTTCAGTTTATTCGCTAATTTTATTCGATGTTCCCTCTCTGCTCGGTAAACTAGAGTATCTGACAATGTCCCTGTTCCAGCGTCTTAAAAGCCCGGAATCCGATGATAAATCAACTCAAATGCCCCCATGGATAATTTCCCTAGAACGAGCCACGTGCCTGCCTTTTCTTTCTTTTTTCTCTTCTCCGAGAAGGAGAGAGTGATTACTCACAAACCGTGTCACATTTGTTCCTTATCAATAATTTGCGTGAATCCAAAACTGTAAATCCTTGTACTTTGATTCTGTCTACTTTTGACAAAGTTTATAGAGGAAACATGCACAAACCAACATCAAACTAATTTTTGGAGTGGTGTATGTATTGTTCGTGATGTTGTAGATGTGGGTACATTTTTGAACAAACTGAATCAGATAATAGGCAAGTTTAATAACCTAGGCCTTGTTTAGTTGGCTAAAATTTAGTAAAACGATTTTGTTTCAACTCCTCGTAGAAGACTTTCGTTTGTATTTGGTAAAATATTGTCTAATCATGGACTAACCAGCCAAAAGATTCGCCCGTGATGTACAACAGAATTGTGTGATTAGTTATTTTTTTACCTACATTTCTCGCTCCGAACACGACCTATTTTTGGTGTATTTAATGTGATGTGATGGAGAGATTGCTAAAACCTAGCAAATTTTTGGCTAAATTTTAGCCAACTAAACAAGGCTAGAATAAGTTTTGGAGCTAAGCTACCTGAATCTCTCAGAACGACTCTGTACGTAACTCCGTAACTGTTTTTTTATTGGATAAAATGCAGTAGGGAGGGGGGAAATCTCTCACAACGGTTGGATTGAGAATCCAGAGAGCCTATCCACCTGCAGATGCAGTCTGCAATAGGGAAAGCCGGAAAGGGAGTTTGGCATGTGGGCACGACGATTGCATTTGGCTGGGTACCGTAACCCCCAACTCGACGAGAAAAGGCAGCACACGGCCGGCCTGGTTCGACCGTGCTGTACAGTACAGTACCACTCGCTGATGGATGCATGGATGGCTTTCGTTTGCAATGATTCCAACCACGCACTTAGTGATGATGGTAACACAGTGACAGTGCATGCTACTAACATGCTTCGCTACCTCTTTCCGTGGGCTGTGTTTGGAGCCCAAAGTTTGGGGCAAAAATTTGGGAGTATGTCACATCAAAAAGATCAGAAGACGCTTTTCGTTTGTTAGTGGTAAATATTATCCTACCATGACGTAATTAAGGCTCAAAAGATTCGGGTCTTGCAAAAGTACATCTAAACTGTGCAATTAGTTATTTTTTACCTACATTTGACGCCCACGACGTGCCGGCATTTTTTGATGTGATGGGGAATCTTTCTTTCGTAGATAAGAAAATTTTGGGGAATTTGGGGGAACTAAACACAGCCGTGGACAATGTCCATGTGTAGTAGTAGGTAGGCGTCACAACTGACCACAAGAATTAGGCCAGGCTCCGGCCCGTGTCTTTATATACAAACATGGGACGACGGGCATGAAGCTGACTGATGATGCTTCAGCTTGCTGAACGTTGATTGGTCAGGTCGTGAAATTAGTGGGAGGAGCTCGGCCGGCCTGACGGGTGGAGGGGAAACGGAGCTTGCCATTGCATGGAAGAAACGTGTTTGGCGTCGCGAGGGCAAAAACGTGATCAGCAACAGGGGCCAAAGGGGAGGATGTGTAGTGCACGTGAAGGATGAAGGAAATGAGGCCAAAAAGATGGTGAATGGTGGTAACACTACTGTGTTATTATTCCCCAGACCAAGACGAAGACGATGACGACCGGCAGCGGTCACGTGCACCACCCTTCGCATCATGAGAACCACCGTAGCAGTAACAGTAAATTTTTGGTGCTACAGGAACACGACAATAGGAAGGAGAAGAAGAGGAAGCACGGTACTGTACCGTGCGTGATGGAGTCGGTAAAAAGAGAGAGGGAGAGAATGAAGCGGGGTTAAATTAAAGTGAGATCCTGAGCGGGGCTGACCGGATCACCTACCTACCCGAGCCTAGTGTCCGTCCTGAATGTAGGAAAGTGAAAGTGAAAGTGGCGGGTACCACGAATACACCTAGTACTGTTGCCGTGTTGGGTAGCGTAGCGAGTATCTCTCTATCTCTCTCCCTGGGTGCACTGGGCCAGCAAAACGCTGCCGGTGCATCTGTGTCCTGACAGGGGCCAGCAGGAGTAGTAAAAAAATATTATTTTTATAGTTTAACAGCGCCGTAATAACTGCCTGCCAGCGTGCTTTAATCTGAGGAGGTCCGGTCCACACGTACAGTACGTACAAGAGCAGTGGTCAATGCTGTAGTGAGACATTGTTGCTTGTTGCTGGTAATTGCCTTGTCCTGCTAGTGCTGGGACCATGACACACAAATGTACTTACTCTAAGTAGTGTGTTACTAGTACTAATCCTGGATTAAAAGATTGGTTAGCAACAGCTATACTGCAGGCAGGTCGCAATTGTCAAATGGAACAGTCGCAGCAGCATGCAGGAACCTGCAGTCACTAGTCTGGAGTACAGTACGTACACCAGTGTCCTCCGTCAGTATACAGGCATATACAGTACAGTATTTGCCGACCGTACCGTATGCGGGATCGCTACCGACACGGGAAGCAGCACTACGGATGCTACGTCCGCAGATGCAACTTACTACTGTACTCCGTATTGGAGTAGTACAGGAGTACATTACTGTACACCATTATTGCGTTAATTACCACTAGTACGTCGCACGGCTACCTTGGTATTGCTTACTGATGGGTCGATGCCCTCTACTCCACCACAACTGCCCACAAGTCCAGCTGCAGCAGTAGCCATGTACTCCGTACTACCCTGTACCGCGAGCCGCTGTCGGTACGAGTAGCGTGTACACCTGCCAGGCTTGTTTGACTGGCGGGCAGGGGCCCACACGCCCCGTCCCCTGCGTATACAGTACGTCATGCGTACAGCTTCCACGGAGTACGGACAGTGCCGACGACGAGTATTGGTTGCGGAGTAGCATGGGACGGACCGACCAGACGTGGGTTGTGCAAGCTGCAAGCAACAGCTGACCTGGATGCATGCCAGCTGACGTTCTCTTCTTCTCGGACCAGACGGTGCCCCCGTGCGCGCGAAAAGAAAATCCAAAGCTGTCGCGGCTAGTGCCGGCACACGGTGCCACGCACCGCTCGCGTCGGGGCATGGTGGTTGATGGAGATCGAATTCAGAAAAATAAAGAGGAGGAAACGTCGTGGAAGAAAGAATACGGGGAGGGAGATGTTACTTTTTCCATCCATCGTGTCTTGCCGTCCACAGCAAGGCACAACAGCACACTACAGAATGGTGTGTGTCTACACTACAGTGTGTGTCTACACTACAGCGTAATACGTCATGGAGCAGAGTAATTCAGGCGACGCGAACGTGACAAAAGCACTATACGGAGCAGGAACAGAGGGTCGACACAGCACCGGCACTATACGGAGCAGGAACAGAGGGTCGACACAGCACCGGCACTGGCACCGGCCTCCCCGATGCCGACCAAGGCCGTAGCGAAACCAGCAGGAAGCAACGCCGAGGCCACCGCGAAATGTGCGAGGGCGTGTGGTGATGCGGTGCCGACATGCCCCCCCCTCCCTCCACGTGGCAAATCGCTATCGCCGGTCTTGTTCAGAATCCGGCGGCAGCGGCACCACACACATTTCTTTTGCCAAATACTTTCTCCGTTCACAAGGAGTATATAAGGATTTCCAGTCGCCCCAAGTCATCAAACCATTTCATATAATCAAGCTCACTTGATATTATGAGGAATAATACTATTAGCATGTTCTTTTCATCCGTTTTGATACCATTGGCGGTGTATTCGAGATTTTTGTTCCATGATTTCTACTTTTAGCTCGAATTAGCGTCGTCATACTATTTAGTGAGCTAGTAATTGGTTAGGGCTACAGGAGATAATTACTATCATAGCTATTTTACTACTGTGGTTTAGATGAGTTGGAACTAAAAAGACTTGAGATTATGGCTATCAAGTAGCCTTATAGTATGTATCAAACATGTCGTACTTCTATTTTGGGAAGGAAATATTATGTACCTTTAATTGAAGAAAATAATATGCACAAAACTCCCTCGATTCCAAAAGAAAGATAATTATTATAGGTACGAATGTGGACAAATTGCACTTCAAATTCATATCTAGAATTGTACATTTTCTTTTACAGATTTACGTACGTTGGACTCAGCAACCGGGAAAGATACTAGAGTACTGTATAGTGTACAACTTGTTGAGTAGGTGTAGTACACTCCTAGTAGTAGTACGTTCTTTGTTTTCCTCTCTCGTGTAGTATCTTGTTCGGTTTTCATTTTCACAGCATTTAGTGCTTGTACGAACATAATATTTAGTTGACAAAAAGTGAACCTAAAAAGTACTAAAGCACCGTCATATTAAATCTTTTGACGTATATATGTAACATTAAATATATGTAAAAAAAAACTAATTATGTAATTTGACCAGAAAGTACGAGATAAACCTTTTAAGCTTAGTTAGTCCATGACGGAATAATAATTAACAAATACAAAGCCAAAAATGCTACGGAACCCGAACCCCTTCACAAATTAAATACCACTATATATATAATAATAAACACGAACTTTCTGCACTTTTTCTTTTCACCCACTAGTACGATCAGTGCAACATGTGGAATTTGTTTTTTACTCGTACCAAGTAGCCACCGACATGACGTCAGACAAAAGGAGACGTGATCCATCCGCGTTTGATGTCACGGCGCGGGGTATAATTGAATGGTCAAGTGGTGAACCCGGTCGTGCCTTCCACATCACGGCGTATGTGCGTGACCACTAGCAGAGTTGCCGTAGTGACGCGCCAAGCCACGCAGGTATCGTCCTCCGTGGTGAATTTGTCGACATGCGCATTCACGCTTCACCAGCCACACACCTGCATATTGACCGACCGGCCGGCAAGCGGGTCCAGCAGTGTTAGTGGGTCGCCCGTGTCAGAACTGATAAGTTTGTACTGCCGTAGTATTACTATAAGTATATACTCAGTATTCGGTTCTGTTCATCTTGAAATCCTCCAAAGACTGGATTTAGCTGGACGACCTTGTAGTGAGCTACAGAGTCCCCAAAACAAATTAAGTGCCTGTTGCTTGCCTTCTCCACGCGCGCGTACAATGCAAGTTGGTCTCCACAGGAGATCGATCTGATAATTCATTTTGTCCATTAGTCGTCTCTGGCCTATCGTCCGGTTGTCGTCCCTCTCGTCTCCGGCCATGTCGTAGTGTCTCACCTACCTCGCTGTTTGGAATTCTATCGGGCCGGGACACGTCACGTAATACAGATACAGGCAACTGATTGGACAAATCCGACCAGCACAGAGACGGCGATGCACGCACGCATGCAGACAGACAGGATGGTGTGTTTAGCTGGTGAAATATTTTGGTTTGGGCTACTGTAGCACTTTTCGTTTGTATTTGATAATTAGTGTCTTATCGTGGACTAACTAGCATCAAAAGATTTGTCTCGTACTTTTCAACCAAACTGTGTAATTTGTTTTTTTATTTACCTAATTTTAATACCTCACGCATGCGACAAGAGATTCGATGTAACGGGCATCAGAAGACTTTTTAGGTTACCTTTCAGAAACTAAACATGCCCGGGTCGGGTCCTAGGATCGTCGGAGCCACGTGCCCTCCTGGCTACTGTAGGCGCTTTGCGTGCTTTTCGTGTCACCGGCCGGTCGCTTTCGCTGTCACGTCGTCCGTCATTCTCGGAATCTTTCTATCGGGATCGAATCCGGCCCAACACGGCTACTGCCTACTACCGCTCCGGCTCCTGTCGACGCTCCTGTCGACGAGTCCCCTTCGTCTTGTTGCTTCTTCTTTCTTCATTCCCTGTATATACTTGGCAAATTAAATCAGGAATTTTTAATTTCCAAGGGTACAGATCAAAAGACAAAATAACTTAAAGTAGCGACTGTAAAGTTTTAAATTGCGTGTTTGTTGACAAGAAAAGGCAGATTAATAATTTGCAGCACGAGGCCGGCTGGCCGCCTTGCTTGGTCCTTTTGGCTTCTTATTATTTTTCTTTTTATTATGTCAGCTAACTAATGCTAGCTGAGCTGAGCTTGTTCTTGTTGGGCGATGCGCTGCGCTGGTGCATCGTGTGGTCTCCCTCCCGGCCGTATTGCTTTGCGTTGGCATTCGCATTCGCACGCACGGGTTCGCGTTCGTCTTTTTTGACATGCACACACTTTGGCAACAGGTTTTAATTTACTGGCCCTTTATGTGTTTGTTTCCTTTCCTTGTATGCAGATGCAGGGTGCATCTCGTGCGCTTTGCTATTGCAGGGGGAGCAGACTGCAGAGCAGGCACGGGCGCGCGGCCGGGGATGATGAAGGTACTCCAATCAGGGAATCATCGATCGATCATGTGCATGGCTGTGTTCCCTAGCTACTACTGTACTGACGAGAGAGAGCCAGATTTGGGACTGCGGGTGGGTTTTGGTGCACACGAGCGGCTGCGATCTGCATCGATCACTACTGTACTCCATCTGTGTATCCCAGCTGAACGGCCCCATGCATCTTTCCACGTTCAATTCTTGCAAATGCAGAGGCATGCATGCGCCTTGAAAAGAATCGAAAGGCGAATAGGGCGGCCATGCATGCGGAGTTGCGGCCGGACATCCGCTTTGTCATGTGAACTCTCTCAGTTATATTATTACCGTTATTAGCTGCCAAGACCACAGGGCCAGTGTCTTGTGCCGGTTCTTTTTCACAAAAAAAGAAGAAGAAGAAGAAGAATGAATCACGTGCTTGCTATAGGTCCCATGCATGCCATCAACCATTTGTAATTTTCTTCTTGTTTATGAGGAACGAGAGGATATATAGATATAGCAAGGCAGGCCCCATATAATATAGTAGGAGGATATATGCGCACCTCCCACCTACCAAGCTTTGGCTTTGTAGCCAATCAAGCTTAAAGCCGTGGCAAAAATAATGGAGACGACAACGAGGAGGAGGGAGAACGGCCCACGCTCCAGCAGTCCAGCATTATGGATGGCCTATCATTAGCATATTGAGATGAGAGATGACAGGGCATGAAGCTTGCCGGGCCGGGGCCCTCCCTTCAGGGTGAGGTTGAAGCTAGGCGAGAGTGAGTGCATCTGAAAGCCAAAGCCAAAGCCACTGCCACCCAGGCCCCAGCTAGTTTGCCCTTTTGGTGCTTGTCGACTGTCGCGTGGGGCCGACTAGAGCTAGCCTAGCGGAGTGCGGTTTTTCCGAAGCTAACTTCCCGGGAAGGCAGTTTTTGGCCACACGTTTCAGCATCGCTCGTATATTCCGTCTTCCTCCTCGGTACGGCGCCCGTCTCCCTCACTCCAGCCCCGCCTCCTCCCTCGCCGCCCTCGGCGTCGACATCCGGCTCGACGCCATCTCTGTTGCCCCCGCCTCCGGCACCTCCAACCGCCCTGCCGCTCGCCGGCGGCGCCACCTTCTCCCCGCCTAGGTCCGGCCATGGTGCCTCCAAGGTCCGGCCATGGTGCCTCCAGCCGGTCGGGCAAGATCGAGGACGCGGCGGCGGGGCACGGGCCGAAGCACTTCGACCGGGGATGGGATACGGAGAGAAGGATGATTTTTTTTTTTACCAATACAACACGAACCCCCATGTAGCAACGTATGCCTTCCAACGCTAGTCAAAAGCGTTGCATGTGTCACGCCTCAACACCACCACTACTTTCCCACGCGCGGTAATTAAGTGCCGGGGTTCTCGTCTGGGTAGTTCCCTGATCTGACTTTTTCTCGCATCTTCTATTCCCTCTTCTCATATGCGTGGAGGCAGTTCACCGGCATCTTCTATTCCCCCTCTTCTCATGTGCGTGGAGGCAGTTCAACGAGGAGATGCCTTGGAGGTCGTTCTTTTATTGCGAGCCGATGAGGCAGGCGCGTGATTGCGAGAAGTGCTGTGGTGATAGCAGCGGGCCATCGGCAAGGAACCCATTTCGTCTCCACATCTGCTGATTGCCAGGTTACAATTTCCTAAACCAGATTACCGATCTCCTGTGGGTGTTACGCCCTCAATCCTTCATGTACAGGTTTGTACCCTATCGATTGAATCTGATTGACGTTGCCGCCCTCCGCTTGTCAATCCCTATCAATTGGATCTGGTTGACGAGGCTGCCTTCCTTCCTTCATCTTAACCAGTTATTTTCCTTTACCAAGATTTTCAAATTCAATTGGAAAAACGCATATTCTCCTAGATGTGTTTTTAACGAAGCACTCTATTTTCACGCAGGACAAATATATGATATTTTGGATGTTCATGATTGAAGGATGAAGAATAAGATTTCCTCAAGATTAGTTTAGGAGTTGTGTTACACCCCTCTATATTTTTTTCCATACGTATCTTTGTAGTTAGTGAATTATTTTGTACAATTATAGTGGACCATTTTCTTGTATCTGTAAAATCATTTACTTCCAGTTAATTAATATTATCTTGAATCTCAAATATATATTTGTTTAACGTTTCTGGCTGCCGGATGTATGATATCCAACAAATTCGTCAAGCTATTTATACTTTATAAAAGTAATATAAAACAAACAATTATATGATTTAATATCAAATCCCAAAACCGTGTGGCATATTCACTACCAACACATATAAACGTTGCAACATATTTGTTGCTAGCATGCAACGTTTACATACCCCTCTTACTAACGCATGTATATGTGTTGCAATTTGTCCTTGCAACGCCACTTTAAACAACGCATGTTGGATGCGTTAGTATAGATCCTACCAACACATAATCGGGCTTGTAGAAACGCATATATGTGTTGCTAAAGGGGGTGTCCTTTTGTAGTGTATTTATTGCACAAATCTTGGAACAGATCATGTGGCCTAGAAGTTCCCTTCCCTGGAAGTTAACTTCGGGAAACACTTCGCCCTAGCTTACCTTTAATTTGTGCACTCATGGCCGAACATGCTTGGTGTGTACAGTACTGCGTCAAAAGAAGTACTAGCGAGGGAATGAAAACTGATGAGAATCCAGCCATCATTCCTTGCATGGCTTTTCCAGGTTTTCGTTTCGGTTTTTCCATGGGAATGGGACTATGGGGGTACGTACGTTCGGTCGCCTCACTCATTTGGCTCGAGCCATTCATATTCATCACGACCTCACCTGACTAGGATAAGCTTAGCTTGGCTTTCCGTGCAAGTTTCCCGGAGCCCATGGGCCATGCATGCATCATCCTTTCCGAGTCCAAGAAATGATCGTCCAACATCATGCATCTACTCCACCTCCAGTTTCGTTGAAATACTTTGTATACTGATCTACGACTAAATAAAGGTCTAATATGCAACGTTGCATATGGCGCGCCAGCCTAATAACGTGTTGTGATGATAAGCTCTAGCTAATTGTACTCAATTGCATGCATGCGATGGAACAAAGACTCGTACAAGTTTGGGCTAAGATGCAATGATCATAACAGGCTAATAAACGTACGTACCACACTCCGCGTTGCATTGGCTTGCTCATGACTCATCATCATCTTGAATGATTTATATATATATATTGCGTTTATTAGGAGCATATATAGAGTGATGAAGAAAGATCGATCGAGGTGATCGCTGATCGAAATAATCAGCAAGGTGTACGTGTAGGGTTGCAAATAAATTCCTTCTTCTTTCTCCAAATAGTAGTATTCAGTTGAGCAGTCCATTGTGTCGGATGTACTACTTCCGTGTAGTACTAAGCATCTAGTTAATTGATGGGCATCTAGTTAATTCCCTTCAATGCAAATTTCCAAGAGAAAAGAAAGAAATAAAAATTGGCACGAAGAGGCCAGAAGGATGCATGTTGATCAGGATGCAAATATAAGTCTCTGCATCAGGATTTAAAGCCAAATCACGATCCTGATATAGATATATGGGAGTAGTTTAATTTAACTGGTTCGATTAGTAATAATAAAGCCGAGCGGGACCGATTTGAATGAACACGAGTTGTACAAACCTACAAGCCACAAACAAGTCGTCTGATGTGGATGCTCGAGAATTATTATGACGATGGAGCTTATGACTTGTACGTGGCTACAATTGAGTTAATACGCACGATTGACCCGTTGCCAACCTCGTTATGAAATTCAGGTTTCCCGTTGTAATAAACAAAAACAGGCGTATTTTTAAATTAATTCCATGCCGATCGTTAATAAGAGTTGCTTATCTTACTCTAGTTTCATCATTTTTTCATATATATTGTAAAAAACATTTGTTTTTCCTTTTGTGCACCTCGTGATGACGTTATGCATAGCCGTTCCAAAAGATGAGTCAGAATAAATAATGGACATGAAGCAAATATCGTGAGAAAATCAGAAGGTATAGCGGTTGGACAGGAACATGCAAGTACTTCAAAAAATATTTTTAATTTTCCATATATACGAATCAATCAACTAAATAATGTCCCAATTAATAAAAGGGCCGAAATTAATATATACTGTATCGTTTTAATAATAGTATAATAAACAATGATGATGGTCATGTGGCGCCATTAATTTAGGAATGAAGTACCGGTGCATCGGTCGGGTTGGTGGATTACATGATGATGCATGCATGGTTCCACCGTTTGCCGCCCTCCGCCGATTATAAGCTAGCGCGCCAAGGCTGCTGATTGGCCAGGCGTGGCGGGAACGGGATTATTATTTGATTGGCCTATAGCTAATTCTCTCTAGACTTGCATGTATGCATGCTTTGACTGCACGGTACGGGATCTGATCGATCGAACAAGTCATAATTATGATCAGGGTATATACAGTTTGTTCGTCGGGGAGCATATCATTATCATATCGATCAGCAGCAAACGTAACGGCAACCACCCAACTGATCCCATCCCATGATTAAGTCGTTGCAACTTAATATAAATTATTATGTACTACTCCTGTATGATATAGAGACCAATATGATGGATCATTTGGATGCATGCAAAAGAGTCTGCGGTTTTGTCACATTTGGTGTCGTCCGGCCGCCCCTGCTGATCGATCGATGCCAGGCAGAGTTGGACTAGCTAGATAGCTAGCTTGTGACTGGTCATCTTTTCCTTGGATGTACTTGCCCCTCTCTGAGCACCGGCCCCATTCGATCAATGGGGTTAATAATCTGTCCTAAAATAAATTTGAAGAGAAGATAAGAAAACAGGATGCTGTGGGTTCTGAGAATAGTAGATAGAAAAGCCATACAATTACAAGCCAAGAGGAGCAAGGGATCGCAGCAGATCGCAGCAAGGGATGGACAATGAGCACGCACACGTAGAGAGAGAGAGGAGACCAGAGAAGTAAAGGACAAGTCTGCCGATACAGTAGGCGTCGCCGCCGCGCACTGGCTTAACGTTCTTTTTCGGTGCCTCAAAAGTCCCCAGAAGTCTTCGTCAGAGTTCAGAAAAGCACCTTGCTAGATTAACGGACCCAGCTGGATGATCCAAAGACGCAGAGTGGCGTGCTGTGACCAATCGTTACCACGCAGGACACGACGGGATTTGACCGAGACTGCTGAATGCTGGTTTCCACTTTCCAGAAGATGCACAAGAAACTACTGTTGTTTTTCTTGCTAATCTATACTCCCTTCATCTCAAAATAAAAGTCACTATAGGATGCGTGCCGATCATACTTTCTCAACTTTGACTAGGTTTGTAAAAATACGTGCAACATTTAAATCTCTAAATAATTTTGTTAAAAACTAGACTTAAAGATCTTTCCGATGATACTAATTACTTAGCATTAATATTTATATATTTTAATATATAGTTGCCGACATTTTGAAAACGTTGACTTCTCGGGAAGCGAGAATGACATCTATTTTGAAATGGAGGGAGTAGCTATGTTCCGGTCATGCTCACGGACCAATTGCATTATGGTATATCCACACTTTGCGAGCTCATGGGCTGCGATCGATGAATAGTGTAGGGGTGCTGAATGGGCGACCTAGTTTGGCTAAGGTTTATATTTTTTTCGCTTTGATCTTTTTGGCTATGGGGGTGTTTAGTTGGTGAAATATTTTGGATTCAGATCATTGTAACACTTTTTGTTTGTATTTGGTAATTATTGTCTCACTATGGTCTAACTAGGCTCGAAAGATTCGCCTCGTATTTTCCAGCTAAACTATGTAATTAGTTTTGTTATTTATCTACATTTAATACTCCATGCATGCGTTAAAAGATTTGATGTGATAGGTAACCGTAGCAATTTTTGGTTTGGTGCATGGGAAGTAAACAGGGCCTCTGCCTGTTGACAGTCGGGTGGTGAAGAGTGCATTCTTGAAATTTGTCAACAATTTCATCGAGCAAGGACCGAAATGGCGACACAGAGAAGCAAATGGGGACAATCAAAATTATTTTTTTAAAGAACTTAGTATGTATCCCAAAGCTTCATCAAATATATTTGCCTCCTTTTAACAAACTCAAGTCCCTATACCCATGACAAAGCTACAGTCTACAGATAATGGTAGGAAAGCCTAAATCCAGTGCAACCAAAGATCACTCACAAAGAGGAATAGAGTGCAGTAAGAGACTAAG
Source organism: Hyparrhenia diplandra (assembly GCA_015847255.1). Taxonomy (NCBI): domain Eukaryota; kingdom Viridiplantae; phylum Streptophyta; class Magnoliopsida; order Poales; family Poaceae; genus Hyparrhenia; species Hyparrhenia diplandra. Next base: position 85,379 of record JADLZK010010783.1, read on the forward strand.
CCAGCTTGTCGTCTACAAACAATGGTAGGAAAGCCCATAGACCCAATTGAACCAAAGATCACTCGCAAGGAGGAATACAGTGATGTAAGAGACTAAGCCGACTTTTTCCACATAGAAGCAAACCGAATTTTCTTGGGACTCTCATCCTTTGTATCCTTTGTTTCTGCTTCGGGTTCCATCTCTTCAGTGTGGGGTAATGATAGCTGCACAACAGAAGTGATGCATCCATGAGACTTGATGCAATGAATCGCAAGTGACTTATTAATCTTATGACTAGGGGCTACATTATTTGTCAACTCCACATTGTCATTATTATACTACTAAAAACATGAAACATAGTAACATACTTACAAGAACTTATGCATCAAATGTGTAATGATTATACCTTAACAAAGTAATTGCAGTAAAAATACTTAACATGTGTCTAATGAAAACATGTCACCCTTCTCTCTCCCAAAATAGAATCCAATTGAATAATAGGCTAGCTGAGGCACTTTGCTCTATTTGTGGGTTGATTCTCGAATCCTCGGAAGTTGATTCGTTCTTCCTGGTGTATTGCTCGCCAATGAAACTGTCTGCAATTACATCACTTTTGACGTAACCATAGTCTTTGCTGCCTATAATTCCTAATCACAGGGCATATTGCAGATAATGTTGCTTATATCAGATAGTCATGCAATCAATACAATTGCACAATCAAACATATAACAACCATAAAGATGTGATTGACATAATAAAATATGCTAACAAACTCATCTCTTCTTCCTGGTGTATTGCTGGCCAATATCCCTTCTTACTCGAACGGTAAGTATATCTCAAGAGTCTTAGGAACTAAGCGTATTACTTGTCAATAATCTATTCTCACTAGACTCTACTCGAACCTTAGACTTCTGAGAACTAAGCGGTCTATAGAAGTCGAGTCCTGTACTTGTTTTCTTCATGTGTTGAGGTCAACCCGAGCCGCCCCCTTTTGCAAGACTGTTCCAACTCATCCCTCAAATATAGGTCACAACTCGTTCCCTCAATCCGAGGCCGCAACTTGAAACGCTTATTTGTCGAGCGGTCAACCCCGAGGTAAGAAGGTCGTTCTCTCTTCCACTACTTCGCGAGGTACAAAATATAACTTAAAGCACTACCTATACAAAACATAATAAAATATATAAAATCGTAATCTTTAAGCATTCAAAGTATTTTGTAGTTAACACTTAACCAACCTAAAATAATACGAGACACTTTAATGATACTCATTATTGGTATTTGCAAAAGGAGTGGAAAAGAGTGGGAAGGGAGAGATGATAGTCATTAATTAGGATTTACAAAAAAAGGTGGAAAGGGAGAGAGTGTTTGTTGCCCTCAAGCTCTTAGCATTATATATATGGTAGGCAATGACATTTTATTGTCAGCTCCTTGGTAGGGATGAAATTGATAAGACATTAGAACAACCCCTGTTGGGCCTCTTTAAGGGGAGTCGACCTATACACTACATGGGCTTGCCCCAGAAGTCATGGGAGTGTGACTGCGGATGATCCGATTCCGTCTACTAGTGGCTGACCGTTCTAGACTTTGATGGGATACGTCACAAAAAAAAAAAAAACTATATACACACTGTTTAAATTCAAGGGTGTATAAATTTTGGAGTGTCACGTCGGATGTTACATGGGGTGTTCAGTTACAAAATAAAAAACAAATTACAGATTCCGTCAAGAAACTATGAGATGAATTTATTAAGCCTAATTAATTCGGCATTAGCACATGTTTACTGTACCACTACATTGTCTAGTCAGTCTAATTAGGCTTAAAAATTCGTTTCACAAAATACACTCAATCTATGTATTTAGTTTTAGATATAGTCTATATTTAATAATCCATGCATGTGTCAAACATCAAATGTGATAGGGTGAAAATTTTGAGTGAAGGAACTAAACACCCCAGAACCACGACGCAGTGTCGAACTGCCGATAGGATAGAATTATAAAAAAATACTCACCTCGAAGAAGCATTCATGAATTTGGTGTGTGCTTAATCAGCTGCGTTACAACGTTAATAAGGGGCATTTTCATATATAATAGATTATAAACTACTCGATATAGACTTGTCAACACCTAGGCAGGAGGATACTATCCCGCTCGCTTTCATTGTATTTCACTCCTCTCCTCCTCTCCTACAATAACACAGTAATCAGAGCATCCTAAAGTTCAGAGTTGTTAGGTTCACTTGCTGAGGCTTTACTTGGAACACCATGGTCCATGGTGTCAGTCCAAGGATCCACATGCACGCGCACGCAAACAAACCTTGAACCTGACCAAACGGTGAAGCCAAGGTACACGGGCGCCTACCAAGCTTTACACGCCAGTCACCGAAGTGGAGTGGTTCCGACTTCTGACGACTCGTTTCTCCCAAAACGTTTCTCCCTTCGACATCCACAACACAACATTACCGTGCAAAAATTCAAACAGGTAGTATTCTCAGTACAATTATATGTACACCTGCAGCAAGATTAATCTCTGAACTAAGGTACGTGCTCTCTGCTTCACTCAAGCGTCACTACAACAAAATGGTACAGCTAACGGACGCCTGCTTGGAGCCCTTCTTGCTCGCCAGCCTGACGATATGCACGTAGAGCTGCCAGTTCGGACGCCTGTCCGGAGACCCGGTTTTTTGTGCGCACAGCTGACAGTTTACTAAACTTAGTATTGTCTCATTTTTGTGCGCACAGCGCTGGCTCATACTTTCTTGAAGAATGACATAATGCTCCCTTGCTTCGCTCCAGCCTTTGCAGGTTTCTTGTTGCCTGCTGCTGTTTTGCTTGGAGCTTTGCTTTTGTCAGTGTTTGCTGCTGGCTTTGGTTTGCTTGGGAGAGTCGCCCTGAAAGAAAATTGGAAATAAAAAAGAACCATTAGTATGCTGAAGCTGAACATGGAAAGCACTGATATTGGTTTGCTACAAGTTAAAACATGGAAATAACAAGGCACCGAAGCTGAAAATGAAAGCATTAGAACAAGTTATCTCATAGTATGATGAAGATGAACACCAGGAGGGAGGTGCTGCTCTTGAGCTGCATCTCTACTTCTACATATTACAAGGAATTCCAATAGGCGAACAAAACTAAGCAAAACAGATTGACAGTGCCTTACAGTGTAATCCTTTGGGCTTGTTCATTTATTTATTGGAAAAAGTCTACTTCACCCCCCAACCTATCAAGGGTGGTCTAATTCACCCCCTTAACTATGAAATGGTCCAATTTACACCTGAACTTTCCAAAACCGTCTATTTTACCCCCTAGGCGGTTTTTAACAGCGGTTTTGCTACGGTATCAGCGGGTTTACTACAGTGTGGACGGTTTTGCTCTGTTTGCAGCTAGTGGAATGTGTACCTCGTGTGCCTTTTGAAACTATTTTTTTCCGTTAAAATGAGAGGCACGATCTTTGGATTGGATTGAATTTTTACTGGTAGACTAATTATCGTATGCTTAAACTATTGTAAAATTTTCGTACTCACTGGACCATGTATAACTTAGTCATAAATAATTCCAATTAATTATACACAAAATTGGATTTTCGAATTAACATAAAGCTGCAACAAAAACTTTGTATTAAATCTCACCATGTTATATGTTCACTTTGTAGATCTACTCATGTGGAGTCCAACAAAATTGATTTTTATTTTATAATTTTTGTATGATTTACTATGTTTTCCAAAGATTCCGTGGAAATAAAAAAAAACACAAAACCATCCACACGGTAGCAAACCAGCAGACATTATAGCAAAACTACCTTGAAAAAACTGCCTAGGGGGTAAAATAGATGGTTTTGTAAAGTTCAGGGGGTAAAGTAGACCGTTTCATAGTTGGGGGGGTGAATTAGACCACCCTAGATAGGTTGGGGTGTAAAGTAGACTTTTTTCCTTTATTTATTTGAGAAACAATTCAATAAGCACAGCAGAAAGGGATAAGAATCCCAGGTAGCAGTGGAAGTACGATTCAGTAACCAACTGATGTGCGTTTAGCAGTTTTTTATATAGGATTCTATAGCAACAAATGGCTTCAGGTATCAAATTAAGTAACCACAAAGCTTGAGACTCCTAACTGATACGCTCTATACAACTGTTCATAGCCATCTAACAGTAGACAAGTCTTTTTTTGCTCAGATTTCAAAATTCACTCAAGCAATAAAAAGGTGAATTAATCTTGAAATATACTACCAGCACCCAGCAGAGGTCTGGCCAATGGGGTCACATTGGTTCACCAAGCATAAACTAAAATTAAATGCCTTATAGCATCTGTTTTGGGTCAATTTCTCACAATTTATACTGAAAGTGTTGTAGTTGTTTTACAAGGGAATCTGTGATAGGACAGATATCCCAGTTTGCAGATTTTTCTCTGCTGGCTAAGGGTCACCAACTAGTCAAACTGCTACCCCCTCCATTCCAAATTACAAGACATTTTGTCTGATACATTGCTTTTACTATGTATCTAGAAAAGGTATATATCTAAGTGCATAGCAAAATCTATGCATCAAAAAAGGCCAAAACGTCCTATAATTTGGAATGGAAGGAGTACATAAATAGAGGGATTCAAGACTGATGCTACTGTGACTTCAGCTAGTCTGACACTTGTAAAACTATATAACTTTTTGAATTGCTCTTATACGAGTAACACATTAGAATCAATTTGCAACTTTCCTTTTGCTCCTTATATGATCTAGCAAGGAAAGACAAGTTGTCATATTGTAACAAAGTTGAGGGTCTTTGATTCACTCTCAAAACCAAATGCAACCATCGATCTCAAGTATAAACATGCAAATATAAATGTATAGATCAGAATTATCAAGAAATTTCACATGTTGCGACATTAAAAACAATTATATTACCCGTTCACAGCTGTAGTGTTCACATTCTTCTCTGCCTTGTCATCTGCAGAAGCTTCACCCTCCCAGACAACCTCGGTAACTGAAAGGATTATAAGCAAATTTTCAACAGATTCAGAATCATGCTGCCAAATCAAAAGGCAGATGACATGATACATAACAAGCAAATATATAAGTGATATCAGTAGCACAAATCATTGGCACATATATAAAGAAAACTGTGGACTTTGCATGCATGCAACTAGAATAAAAATAGAGTAGATCTTCTATAAAATCTGCAATGTTTTGATAACTCCAATATTATACCACCTTATAATTGTTCTTTTTCGCTGCAGATTATCAAAACTATTTCGCACTATGTCAACATTTTAACACAGCATGTCAGCAGAATATGATGTACAGCATTGGAGTTTCATTTTCAGTATCCAGTAGGCATAAAAAATAAAAGACTGGATATGCCTTGTCTTTTACAGAGCTTACCTTCCCTTCCCCTCTCATCTATGCGTGTCTTCAAAACCTTCCTTCTCTTTGGTGAGGTGGAGGCAGGCTTAGCTGCAGAATCCTGCTTCTTGTCATTGATTGGAGGATCACTGCTCTTTTCTATTAAAGTAATTCCAGAATGGTTCATAGTATTGACAGTTTTGGTTTTACATTCAGAAGTGACGTCAGAATGCACCCCCATTGAGGAACCTTTCTGATTGTTTGGTACATCGTCTTTATTTTCCAAGTTCTTTTGATTTACTTCAGTGTCTTCAACAGTTCCAATAACAGGGTCTGGGGTATGCTGTTTTGGTAGCTCAGGGGATGCAATGCTTACAATATTGTCATCTTCCTCATCATCCGAAAAAGAAAATACTGCTCTTCTCTTTCTGTTATCTGCATTGGTGGATCCCCTCTTGTAATTAATTCCCTGTTCATCATCACTGCTATCTCCATCTGCTTCTTCCTTTGCACATATTTGTGCATCAGCAGTAGCTGAAAATATTAACAGCATGAGATCTATAATAGCATGCTTGGAAGGGTTGATATACAGGACTAGATGTGTGCTGAGTGACAAGAAAGTAAAGCACAAAGAATTAAATATGAGCATTTGTGAGATAATACCTGCAACACTTGCTACAGCTGTAGAATTAGTGGTGCTTGAGGCTTAGGTTTTGCTGATGCACGGCCCCACATGTTAGCGAGTGATCCACCATTACTAGGCATGGCCTTTCCATTTTGAGCTTTACTCTTGCTTGCATGGGCATCGATTGATTGTTCTTTGACAACAGGACCATTGCCAGCTTTATCTAATACTGTGGAATTATCCTTCTCAGACTTATTGCCTGCTCCCTGCTTTGAACTTACAGCCAAATCTTGCTGCCGAGAAGTAACAAACTGATCCTTTGGTGTAACACTAGGTTTAGACTGTGCGACCGCGGCAACACTATTTGAGGGCTTTGGTGGCAACGAACTCACATGCTTCCCATTGGATGTTCGCTTGACAAAAGAATTCAAAACACCACAAAACCTGTGCATAGTTGAGAAGTGACCATATTAGAAAACTGATCAGGGATAAAAGTTACATACATATACATGCATAAAAATCCAGGTTTGCATCAGGGTTCTCTGAAAAAAACTTTGTTAATTCTATCTCTATCTCTCTGTGTGTTTGGTTATGTATATTCTCATCTGGTTATGTGTTTCCCTTACAATTCCTTCGTGGGAATGCCTTTTTGAGACTTGGGAGAAAACCAAGGGAGCTAAGAGAACAATACCTATTATCTCTCAAACAGTTCTCATTATCAAAAGGTTGGTTGAAAAGCTCCTCTGCCTGCACAAATTCAGGATTCCAAAGTACAGCTGTATCTTTTGGAATACAGGCCTGAATACTATAGATCTGGACCGAACAAGAATCTTTGAAACCTTCCCTTGCTTCTGCATGAAAGAAAGTTTTAACTTCTCAACTAAGAAATTTGACACTAGAAAAAAAACGTATCACTGGGAAGTGAAGACACAGGAAAATTTTAGATCTAGTTATCAAAATATTTATCCTAGACCTAGAGGGAGCACCGCAAATCAGGAAACTCTACCGTAAATAAGAACAGAAATTCATGTGTTACCTTCAAGTTTTGGTCCTGAAATGAGCTTTACACAGTAATTTTGGGGATTATTCTTCAACCACCCCGACACACTGTAAATCACTTGGAGGTCGTTTCCATGTTTGTTCACAAACTCCTGAAGCAACCTGGACAAGTTTGCTAACTGCATAAGCCATCCTTATGGCATCATAGCTTCCCAGGGAAAATATTAACAAAGCTGAAATACTACCTCTTGGCATCATTTGATGATACAGAGAAGTTCCGACTAAGCCATTTGTACGAAATCTGTTATAGAAGTAGAAGATAGAATGTTGGAATGTTAGTAATTGTGAAACAATTCCAACAAAAAGAATAATGGAGGAAAACTAGACAAGTAAACAACAATCTCAAGTGGCAAAGGCATATCACTGATTCATCATATTGAGTTGGGGTAACAGTGTTCCTTTAGTCACTCCTAACAGGGGATAAAACGCAGCAAACATAGAGACCTCATTCATTCTCTTTCATGATTTGCGATGCTGAACAGAATTAGACAAATCAAAACCCATTGGTATGAATACTCAGCATATCACATCTGCAGGCTTCATTAAGGAGTTGCTGTGAACCATATCTAGTGTTCAAAGAAACATTAATTAAATCAATTAGGAATCAGTACAGGAGTTAAGCAACAATGAGACTGATGTTTTATGAGTGCAGTGCATCAACAGATATCCAGGACGAATGCAGCTATTTCTCCGCATAAACGCAATTACCAGTAGTAGAGACATATGACAATGAATAATCATCAGAAATTACCCTATCACAACTAAATCCATCGCCCTAAACAAACCAAAAATGAGAAACACAACCATCAGAGTCCAATCCGTGTCATCTACCACCCCAACCAGGGGAATCCACGAAACAGCTAAGCCACGCGCCACGAGATCGAAGGGGAGTTTAGAGCGGGTGCTGAGCCCATCATTACCACGCGAAGCGGGTCGGAGAAGAGGGCATGGATCTGGGGCAGCAGGTCGAGCAGCGCCTGGTCCACGGCCCCTCCCGCCATACTCCCGCGCGAGAAGGTCCCCGGAATCCTCGCGGCTAGGGCTTCCGAATCGTGGGAGGCCAAGGTTCTAGAACCCTCGCGCCTAGGGTTTCCTTCCGAGTCGGGGGGGGGAGATGAGGAGGAGGTGAGGGCGCGCGGGATTGGGAATTTGGGATTGGGGCGCGGAGCCGAGGATGAGCCACCGGGCGGCAGTTTTCCCGCCCCCGCCTCTCTATTTCCTTGCAGGCTGCGGCGGCCGCGGGTGGTGCCCACGCATCAGCGAGACATGATATGGGGGGGCCTGATATGGGCGTTTGTTTCCCTAGCGAATTGTTTGGCCTGTCGGCCTCCAGAGGCCGATAGGTCCTATGGGGTTGGTTTCCTCCGTGCTACATCAACAACATCCAAATAAGGACTAAGTACTGTACGTACTACTTTTTATCTGTAGAAATAAAGATTATTATGGAGTAGTCATTCAATTTTCTTTTGTGCGCCAAGTGTATATGAATCCCGCTAACACTAGTAGGTTTTATAAAAGAAGGGCTCGAGACAAAAGCAGTCTGCCTCCCCAAACCTCTCCCCACGCTACAGTACAAAGGGCGACCCGTAGTGGCGCCGATTCCGTCGGTTTCCCTCCACTCCGCGGCCTCGTCGGTATCGGAGAGGACGGGCAACCGGGGGAACCGGTGGCCGGTCTTTGTTTTCCTAAACTATTAGGCTAGAGTAGGTAGGTTAGGGTTAGGTTATATCCATGTCGATGCGCGGCGGCGTGGATCCCTTTCTCTATCGGGTTTGTCTCCGCTGGCGACGGCCAAGAGATGACGAGGAAGGACCCGGCCGACCTTCGGCAGGGCCTTCTCCAACTTCTCTGGCGGTTTCCCCGCCCTCGATGGTGACGGCGACAGAGTAGCTTTCGGGTGACAGGTGTGGCGGTGGCGACGATGTCTCCGTGGAATAAGGCTTTTCTCGAGCTTTTCCCCGATCCGTCGGTGTTCTCTTCGATGTCGGCGATGAGCTCATGGTAACAAGTGTGCTAGTAGGTTGGCGTCGACAGCTTTGTTCGATGGCGGAGGCGGTGCCAAATCTACGGCTTGCTTTCTTCCTTTTGTCGCTATAGTTGGTGAGGTTCTGAAGTTTTTGGTCCTCATGGTCGTTTTGGGTGAGTTTTCTTACTTGAATCTTCCGATGAGGTTTAGTTGAGTCATTCGATTTGCGGTCGGATGGGACCCTTTGTTCTTCCGGGTCATCTTCTTCAAGTGGGGATGGATGCGGATTTCACTCCTCGCATTCACATCCCCGACGAGGTCTTGACGGCGGTGTCGGAGTTCTTTCCCCGTTCTTGCTGGAGTGGCAGTGTTGATGTTCTTTCGGCGAACGAATGCATCGCCGAGGAGATCGTCGGTCTTGGCTGTTGTGACGTTTACCAATGCTTGGTGTTGTGCTTCGGTGACGGCATGGGGACTTCGGATCCGGTCTTCTCGCTTCAATTCCGGATATTTCGACGGGAGCTACGGTGGATGGCAGAGGATGACGAAGCGGATGCAGGAAGGATCTCTGAGTGTGTGCATTGTAATATCATGTAATCGCAGGGTCTTTTTTTTTTTAATTTGGGTTGTATTTTCCTTCGGGGCAATATAGTCCTTTCCATTCGAAAAAAAGAAGGGTTCGAGAGATTCTAAATATTCATACAGGGACAAGGAGTGAAAAGTATTTAGGCTTGTACCCGTCATTTGGTAAATCAAGAACTAGCACGTTTGCCCATTTAGAATAGAAGATTTGGCAACACATCCAAGGGTGCAAGGAATAGTTATTGTCAAAAGCTGGAAAGGAGATTATGATTAACCGCGCGGTTGCACAGGCCATTCAGGTCTTCATAGTGTGTTGCTTCGATATAACAAAGGAGTTGTGTAATCAAATACGTGCAATGATAGCTAAATTCTAGTGGAGTAACCAAGATAAAGGGAAGTGTATGCATTGGGTGAGTTGGGAGAAATTAACTAGTTGCACCAAGAATAGATGGAGGCTTGGGTTTTAGGGGTCTCTAGTCTTTCAATATGGTTATGCTTGCCAAGCAGGGTTGGAGATTAATCCAGAACCAAGGTTCCCTATGTGCTTAGATTCTAGAGGCCAAGTATTATCCCAATACATATTTTCTATGAGCCAAAGTCCGACACAGGTGCTCATATACGTGGCAAAGTATCATGCAGGATCTACAAATGCCGACGGAGGGGGTGGTTTGGAGCTATGTTACACGGATACTCCAAGAGGGGTGACGTATCCGTATCCGATACTCGTTAGATACGCGGATACGGATACTCGGATACACCATTTTAGTGGGTTTTCTTTTGAGAAAGTGCGTATCCACGTATCTGATACGTATTGTATCGGATACCCGTACCTGTACTCGTGTAACATAGGTTTGGAGAGTGGCCAATGTCTGCCAGATTAATATGTGGTCAGATCCATGGTTATCACATGATGTGACGAGAAGACCGATCACACCAAGAAGGGGTAATATATTGCGCCGAGTTGATGAGTTAATTGATTCGGTGAATGAAAAGGTCACCACCCGTGCACTCGGACATGGATGATGCAGTTGGATGACATTATGACAGTTCTCTCTCAAATCGGCTTGATGGGGCGGTAGAAGGAAGCGAAGGAAGCACATGAAAGGATGATTTTTGGCAAAATCTATTAAAAAATGACTCTCCTGAGGATTAGACATTTCATGTGGCACATTAGCCAGCGTAATGTGGCTTTGAGGAAAAACCTGTGGAGACGGGGAATGAAACTTGATATAACTTGGTGCATATGTCGAATGTTAGATGAAAATGGTGTCACCTGTTTTTAAAATGCAAGGAAGTGAAAAGAGTCTGGAGGAACTGAAACTGGAAGTTGTTCGCTATTAGCTGAGTGAATGTATAACACCAGAGGAAATGATGTAGATCATTTTGAAGCTTGAACAGGGCAACTTACGGTAATCTTGTTGCTTTGACTCTGGTGGGATGAGTGAAACAAGTTTTAGAGAAGAAGGAAGAAGAAGATCAGTGGTGGAAGTGGCTACCGGTTGGCCGATATGTCTGTCATACCGATCTATCCTTTCTGTGGATTGGTCACTGGTTGGGGACCCAATGAGCTAGAGCTACTGGGCTGCCGATAGAACCTTGTCCTCCCTCCAACTGCCCAATGTGCATATACTACTATATTTACCCGTTGCTAAAAAAAAAAAAAACTATATTTACCATTCTTAGAATGAAGAGTCTAGATTTGCAATTATTTATTATTTTTGTTTAAAAAAATCTTCCCTCGGAGGGAATGATGGGCGCGACCTGTTCCGGTGAGCTCGGCCTCTGTGTAATTATCGTGTAGTACTCTGTATCTGCCTTCCTATTATAGTGATGGTTATTACTAATTACCATGGCGAACAAAGTGCATTCAAGGTAAATTACATTCTGTGATTTGTTCTTTCCAATATAGACTCTGTCGAGAACCAAGACAGCAGTGAAAACTTAAAACCAGCATGGAAACACATGATGCCTCCGCTGAAATGGAAAGAAGTAACGCGTGTGGTACTACTGTACAACGGTGATACAGTGGTCGCCTAAATGTTCACTTCATGATGTCCGACTTATCAAACACGTTAGCGGCCCACGTGATTTTTTTAACATAATCGGAATCCAAATGATTTTTATCGTGCTAGTATAGTATGATTAACCAGAAACAAAATGAATCACTAATAAGAGGAGCAGCTAAATACATATATAATAGAGCATCAAATTCAATATTGGATACTTCTTCTTCATTAAGAGAGGACACTAATGGAAGATGAACTTATGGAAATGGAGCTCACGCTGAGCTAGAGCCTAAGGTTCAGGTCTATCTTGCTACTCTGCGCCACCTCCTCCTCCTCCGTCGGCACTTCATGTGCGACGCCATGGTCGCCGCTGGCGTCAGCACCACTGTCGACGGCGCCGGACCACCGGAGCCCAGCCATCCCGGAGTCGAGGACGGCTGGGGCAGGGACCCTTGACGAGGAGCCGTAGCCATGGGGCGTGTAGACTGGGCGATCGCCACGGGTGAGCCCCCGCCATAGACGGCTGTGTCTGCGCATGCGCGGCCCACCCGTGGTGCATGCCGTAGAGCGGCGTCGCGGGAGAGCCCCGTCCGAGGCCAAGGAACGGCGACGGCCTGCTGCCGCCGCCGGCGGAGTACGCCCAGGCGTGGTGGAAGCGGAGGTGGTGCGGCGAAAGGAAGGAGTCGACGGCGCCTCCGTACATCCCGCGCCCCGCCGCAGCAGCCACGGCAGCGGCCGCCGCGGCGCCGCGCTTGGCGAGCGAGCGCTCGCGCTTGTGCGCGTTCTGGTGGCCGCCCAGCGCCTGCGAGGTGTAGAACTTACGCTGGCAGTAGTTGCACTTGAACAAGCGCTTCTTCTCCACGCCACCAGACGCCGTTGCCGGCCCCGTCATCAACGGCGACTTCTCCTCCTCCGCCACCATTGCCTTCTCCTTACCTTTTCCCGGCGCCGCCGCCTCCACGGCCTTTGCCTCCGGCGGTTCCGAGCCAAGTGCGCCGAGGAGGTCGAGCTCCTTTGCCGACGACACTTCCTCCTCCTTCTCCGGCGCCTGTACCACCTCCTCTCCGTCCTCCAACTGCTGCACCCCCATTCCCTCAACCTCCATGGACGCGGTGCGGGAGCTCGATCCCTTGTCCATGTCTCGGTTCACTTTGCACTGGTGTCAAGTTATTGGCCAGTGCCTGCTTACTTATACAACAAGAAGGGAGAGGGTTAAATGTGGAGATAATCGGGGTTAAATGTTGAGATAATCTGGGGAAGGCAAGTTCACCTGCCAAGTTTAGAAGATCACGCGCGTGATCACAGGAGGTTGATTTCCCCTAACAAATCAGCGGGACTTGGCCAGCTCAAATTCCTCAAGGGGTTAAATGTGGATATATCGTGCGTGATCACCGGATGCTCCGTCCGTCCCCAGCGCCATCGCCGCGTCGGCGTCCCGACGCTGTTCTTCGTCCTCGAGATCAGGTGCATCTTGCCGTTGCCTTCTGATTTGTGCCCCTTTTTCGGCTCCTTCGTCTTCCTATCTGTTGACTGTGGGTTCTTCACGCCGCAAGCAAGTGCACTGGCTCTGAAACGGAAGGGTAGGCTGGTCAGCTGCTGGTGGCAGTATATTGCCTTGTCAGCAACTCACCAGTCATGAACAAACCTCCCATGAATTCGAATGGAAATCAACTGGAGATCAACTACAGCTAACTGCACCTTCAGATCACGATTCATTTGCCATTTGGCCGGGATTGCCATTTGCAAACTTGATTTATATCATTAACTGCCGAACCTGATCTCGACCTGATCTCCAATGTATATATGGAATGCTGAATTAATTTGGAGTGAATTAAGTTAGTGCATTAAGGACGTCAATAACGTCAACATGTATGGGAGGCACTGAGGCAGGGTTTAAATTAATCTGGCTACGTTTTAGGGGAGAAGAAGGATTTGGAATGCTGGTAGGTCTCGCAGTTTCAAATCTCCAACTGGAAATGAAAAGGTTTTAGAGCCAGCTTTGAATAACCGCTTTGTTTTCTTTGTTGCCGATTCAGTTTTCATGCATATCTTGAAATTGTTTCGATACTTAGCCAAAAACAAAAAAAAAAAAAAAAAAAAAGAAGGACATATTTTAAGCAGGGAACTAAGAGCATCTCTGATGGTTTGACATTTTTCACTTCCATGTTGTTTGCGATCATCCAAAATAATATGGGGAGGAAAAAGAATTCCCAAAATCAAAATTAAGGCCCGCAAGCGTCTTTTTTTTTTCTCGAACTTATTTCTAGACAATGGGTGTGTTTAGAGCCCCAACTTCTATCCAAAATTTGCTGCATACGCATCACATCACATCACATCGAAACATTAAATGCACTTAAAAGATGTATGCCCGGAGTATGAAATATAGGTAAAAAAATAACTAATTGCATAGTTACGCCATGGTAGGATAATATTTACCACAAACAAACGAAACGCACTACAGTCTTTTTCAAGACACTACAAGTGCAAAATTTGGCACAAAATTTTTTTGGCAGCCCCGAATTCGGGGCTCTAAACACAGCCAACAAACCGGAACTTAGGAGTGCCACAACTACTCCCTCCGTCCCAAAAAGAATGACACCTTTGGCTTTCAAAATTTGTGTTTGACCGTCCGTTTTATTCAAAAAATTTATGCAAATTACAAAATAAATAAATCAATGCTAAAGTATCTTCAATGATAAAATAAGTCATAACAAAATAAATCATATTTATATAACTTTTTGAATAAGACGGATGGTCAAACACGATATCTAAAAGTCAAAAACGTCGTTCTTTTTGGGACGGAGGGTGTACAATACATCCGACCATAAATATTGCACTCTGACAGGGGACAAGACAATTCTGATAGCTTAAGATGTTTGGCAACCTATATTTACTCCACAAGAGGAGATACTAGGAAAATAGAACAGACCAGGAAACAACATAAGTGCAACCCCAGCCAGCCTGGTAGTTCGATGATCCCGCCGGTGTCTTCATCCTCGAATGACTCCCCGGACGAGGAGGACAGTTGGCGTCCCCATAACGAAGAGTCTGTTCGGCTGTCGTTCTCTCGGTTTATTTCAGCTTGTTTCGGCTGTCGTTCTCTCGGTTTTTGGCGTCTGCTATCCTACTCACGTCGTAGCCCGCCGTCCTATCCAGCGTAGCGTCGAGGGTGCGGCGCGAAGATCTGCTGCCCGGGCCCCGTCAGGCACGTTCCCTTATCTCCGCCGGGGGCTGCGGCGGTGCCGCCCGGGCAGTCGGGAGGGCCCGGCACGAGGCAGGGAAATATGTGGACGAGAGAGCTCGTAGGGGGAGCTCGGTGGTCGGAGGCCTATGGTCTTTTGTCGGTAGCGCTTGGCGGGAGGCGGATTCGGCATCCGAGTCAGCACGTCGTGTTCGCGGTAGGTTGTAGCGCCGCAGCTACGGGCGGCGTCATACAGCTACGGTACTCGAGTACCCTTAGATAGGGTGCTGTAGATTGGACTTCCTCCGATCCTTCGTTGGGATGTGCGGTGCGTCGGGTATGTGGTCCCGGAGACTTGCGAGCTCGTAACCTTCGCATCTCTCCGAGCTCCAGGTCTTACGAGTTGGAGATAGGCCGCGCGACCTTCGAGGTCGCGCGGTTTGTTCGAACGGGAGCACGAACTCCTGAGCTTGTGAGTTTCCCCGCATCCCAAGGTCCGAGGTCGCGCGAAGTCGAGATAAGCCGCGCGGCCTTTGAGGTCGCGCGGTTTGTCCGGACGGGAGCGCGAGCTCCCTGAGCTCGTGAGTTTCCCGCACTCCCGAGGTCCGGTCGTCGGCGAGTCGGAGATAACCCGTGCAGCCTTTGAGGTCGCGCGGTTTGTCCGACGGGAGCGCGAGCCCCCGAGCTCGTGAGTTTCCCCGTGCTCCCCGAGGTCCGAGGTCGCGGCGAGTCGGAGATAGGCCGCGGCGGCCTTCGAGGTCGCGCGGGTTTGTCTTGGCGCGGGCGAAGCCGCCGCGGACTCGTGGACTCCACGCTACCGAGCTTGAGGTCATGCGAAGTCGGAGATAAGCCGCGCGCCTCCGAGGTCGCGCGGTTCGGCTTGGCGCGGGCGAGTTCGGGTGATCTCGTGAGTTCGTGTTTGGTCGAGCTCGGGCGCCGCTTAGAGCTCGTGCGGACGGAGATTTGGCCATCCGGCCTCCAAACTAGTACGAAGTCGGAAACAACTCGTGGGCCGAAGTTCTGAGTTCGTGGCGAGGCGGAGTTTGATCAGACGGTCTCCGAGCTCAAGGCGAGGTGGAGCTCGGGCTCTGACCTACGAGCTCGTACGAGGCGGAGGTATCTCATGGGTCGAGCTTGCGCCGAGGCCAACTGGGCCGAATGCCGCTTGGGTTTTGCTGCGATTAGTCGTGTGTTTAGGGTACCCTTGATACAGGTATCCCACACAAAGAAACTCAAAGCTGATTCTGCAACATTCTTGTGTGCTCACCTTTGCCACCACGTGCGCTTACCACTTCCAGCTCTGTCCGCCGACTCCCCAAACCCAGTTGAGAAATGCCGATAGCCCTGCAACAAGCACTGATTAATATAAGCTCAAAAGACTAATCCAAGTATATAACAAGTAGGTGAACAAAGGAAACAAAACATTTGCATCTACTACTCAAGTTTTATGCCGCTGCTTAACTCGTAATACGAGATAAACTAGAAGTCATGTCCTTGTGTGTCACATGATTACCTAGCTAAACTTTGTAAAACTGAGAAAAAACCGACGAGGGGAAACAGAGAAGGGTGGGTTGTTCCCTTGTTCATGGGGTGGTCAACAATGTGAGAATGAAAAAGATAACAACTTCAAACAATGATATCAGGGTGATCACCAAGTTACTGTTACTCAAAGTGGCAGACGCGACTCAACTTGCATGCCTATTGATGGAATTGTCACAAGGAATTGCCAAATGCAGTGGATGCAGGAGTATGAAGGTAAGAATGCACCGAAAACATCATAACTAGATGTAATTTGCAAAAGGTCAAGATAAATGTAATCTGTATGAAAATAATCTCTCTGTGGAGAACTCCCACATAGTTTCCGGTCACAAAAAAAAAGATGTCAAACTGAAGAATGGAATAACAACACTCGGCTACTCATGTTATGTTCAGCAACATGTATCAGCGGAGGGGGAAGAGAAGACCGTGGTTGAGGCATTAGTTATTATGTATTAGTTTGGAGTTTGTTTGGGTTAGAGTGTGATTGAGTTTGTTAGGATCTAAGGCTATAAAACCTAAACTTTTTTTAATACCATCTCTGTCCCAAATCATACGATATGTCTAGATACATCATAAAAGTTGTATATCCAGAAAAGCCAAACCGACCTATAAATTGGAATTGAAGGAGTAATAGTCAAGCTGGAGAGTGAGATAATCCCGCCTGTTCTTAAGTTCCCATCAACTCAGTTCGGTGCCATCACACGACACTGAGCCACCTCATTGCCAGGGCTAGAAACCCTAGACAACCACCTCCGGCAGCTACAATTAATCTACAACATCCCCAAGCTCCAAAAACTCAAGTCTTCAGTAGTGAGAAAATGAGTATATTAAGTGGAGTACAAAGTTCAAAAAAAAAAAAAAAAAATCGATAGCAAAGGGATCTTGCTGTGAGCACGCACCCAGAATTTATCAGAGCAAATCTATAACCCACTAAGGGACGAACTATGATGTGCTGGACAATGGACATATAAAAGTTAAAAACCACAACAAACATCACATAGGTAGACAACGAAATACCATCTGTACAATAGACAAGAAATATAAACACTTCATGCAAGTTATTTTTTTTTTCCTAGTGAGGTCAGCCGTATACATTTAAGTCACTTTTTATAATTTATAGTACTCCCTCAATTCCAAATATAAACCCAAATTCATCCTAGGTTGAGATAAGATTGAATGTAGTAACCGAGCAACAGTTCGACACCTAAAAATTGAGTTGATTGTAGCAAATTGATATATGATGTCATATCAAATACTCCTTGAGTTACAACTTATAAGTCATTTTGGCATTTCAAAATACATTGCTTTTTACTATTTATCTAGATATAACATATGTCTAAGTGAATATCAAAATCCAAAACATTTTATAATTTGGAATACAAATGAAGTTTCCATTTTACATAGCCAAGCCATCAAGACTAGAAGTCGAACATTTACACTAAAGTTATCAAATCAGAATACGACAGATTTAGTGTTGGGGAATACCTCCCATGGTTTGTAGACGAAAGAATCCTTATGAATCAAGTATTATTGTATTAGTAATGAGTGTAGTACCAAATTATCATGTATCCCAAACAACAAGTGATGGACCATGGTTACCGGTTATGCAGGTAAGAGCATCCACCTTCGAGATTGGAAAGGAAAATGATGTGTGGAGATTTCTGCCTAGCCAAACAAACCCTAACGTGAGAAATCCTGTCATAGTTGGTTGCACAAAGGAGGAAGCCTAACCAAACAAACCCTAACGAGAGATTTCTTCTCTAATACTATCTTCTTGGAAGGGACGCTTGAAGGTATTCGAGGAAGCCCCATGTGGATGCTCTTAAAATTAGGGTTGTAAACTTTGTAAAATTAATCGATAATTTCAACTTTTTAGTAGAAGTTACAGATATCTTGTTAACTCTTTTTTTTCAATGTAGCCACTTTTATGGAAACATGAAGGTATTAGTAAAGTTGGCTTAAAAACATAGGTCTAGAAAGTTTTAGCGAGTTCGCATTACAAGTACATCAACATACTCATAGAGGTGTTACCATCAAGGAACAAAGAAATTTTGGTGAGTTTGCATCACAATCTATGTAAAATCAATCAACATAAAAAAAATATACTTGGATATATGCAAACAAAGAAACTCAAAGCTGAAACTGTGATTCTGCAAAGATTCTTGTGTCCTCACCTTGCCACCACGTGCGCTTACCACTTCCAGCTTTGTCCGCCGACTCCCCAAAACCCCGTTGAGAAACGACAACAACCCTACAACAAGCACTCTACTTAATATAAGCTCAAAAGACTAATCCAAGTATATAACTAGTAGGTGAACAAAGGAAACAAAACATTTGCATCTACTAAGTTTTATGCCGCTGCTTAACTCGTATTGCGAGATAAACTGGAAGTCGTGTCCTTGTGTGTCACATGATTACCAAGCTAAACTTTGTTAACTTCTATTTCCTCTCTCTCATAGTTTCTTCTTTTATTAGGTTAATTGGAATGAAGCTTGTCGTACATGGGAGAAGATGCCTAAAGTTCTGAATGAATCTCCAGAGGTAAGATTCAATTAGTCTAATAAACCATGTTTGTAATTTACTAGGTACTAACTAATGTTCAATCTTATTTTTTTTAATAGACACTTACACTTAGGATATTAATCTTGCCTAGCTACAAAGAGAATTGTGCAAGGTAAAAGCCAATGCCAAGATTTACACAAGTATTTCATACGGGGTGTATGGAGTGTTTACCTAACACAATACAAGACACAGGGCACTTACAAAAGGAGTGGGAGGGGAGAGATTGTAGTCATTAACACAATACGAGACACTTTGAGGGCACTTATTATTAGGATTTACAAAAAGAGTGGGAGGGGAGAGATGATAGTCATTAACACAATACGAGACACTTTGAGGACACTCATTATTAGGATTTACAAAAGGAGTGAGAGGGGAGAGATGATAGTCATTAACACAAGTCACTCATTATTAGAATTTACAAAAAGAGTGGGAGGGGAGAGATGTATAAAAAGAGGGAGGGGAGAGATGTTAGTCATTAACACAATATGTATTAGGATTTATAAAAAGAGTGACAAAGAGAGTGGGAGAGTAGATATGGTAGTCATTAATTAGGATTCCCAAAAGGATTGGGAAGGGAGAGAGTGTCTGTTGCCCTCATGCTCTTACCATTATATATAAGCAATGACATTTACAATCGGCCCTTGGTAGGGATGAAATTAATAAGACACTACAACAACCCCTTGTTCTCGACAATGGGCCCTCTCAATCTAATACAAATGGAGACCCTAACTCATGGGTCTTGTTTTTTGATTGCTTATGGGCAAGCAAGGGAAAAGGTTTGGGCGGGGAACAGATTGTATGGTAAAAGGTTGGGCTCTAGACTTGGCTCCATTCGCCCCAGGATCTTAAACAAGGGTTGGCCCATGGGCTCGTGCTCTTCCTACAGCCCATAGGTCGGGTTCTAACTTGCTTTTGCTCTTCCTATAGTCTCCATTATTGTAATATCTTTTATTAACTGCCTGCCCATGGATTGGATCCATAGTAAGCCCATGGATCTAAAGAGGATCAGGACTGGAGCAGGATTTTCCTTAGCAAGTGTGAGGGTGAGATCAGATTTGGATAGCAGAAAATGGATTGGATAGGATTAGGGTCGTTCCTTAATAATTTTTGGGCTGGAGTGGGATTAGGATCGGATCCCAACCCATTGTCAGGGCTAGGTGCCTATTGGGTCTCCTTAAGGTGAGTTGGCCTATACACTACGGCCCTCGTTTGGCTACTAGGATATGGCCGTGGATTGTCCCTCAAACCACGTGTGTGGTGGAAAAGATCCCATGTCGGGGTGAGTTCCCCGTTCGTCCCTGCATATGCATTTGTCTACTAGAGTATTGTCGTGGGTGATGCACCAAAACATGCGAAAACACGGTGCCAAAATTATCTCCATCCGGGCGTGGAAAGTTAAAGACCGAGCTCGTCGTCTCGCGTGCGGCGAGCGAGCACGCTATAGACCCCCGCCTCGGTTGTGTCGCCCCAGCCGCGACACCGGGTTGCCCGGCCGCCGCCACGCTAGTGCCGCCCCGCCGCTTGCTCATCTTCACCGCTCTGATCGCCTCGCCCTCGTCTCCCACGCCCCCGCCCCTATTGGGTGCCTGGCGTGAGACACGTGGGGGCCCAAATTTAGTCGCGCCAACTCATGTGGCGCGACAGCACTGCAGAGCACCATCTTCTTTTTTTCTCCTCTTTTCTCCCGTTTTCTCCTAGCTCCGAGGCAAACTTTTCTCTTCCCTTCTCCATGAACCCCGAACCCATTCTCCCTCCATCACATGGTTTTCTTATAATTCGTACTTGAATCTTGGATTTTCTTTTGTCTCATTTGAAAGGTATGACTCCATCCCTCTCTTTATCTCATACTTGTTGTTATTTGGTTTAATCTTGTTCTCTTTCTTGAGTGGAAGTGTGCATGAGTCCCACTCTTTGCTAGTTCATCTAATCATACCATTCTTCATGTGTTATTCAGTAGATGTTTCTTAGTATTGAGATGATTTAGATGGATTCAACATGGGTATTGAATATTTGTTCTTATTATAGGGTTTGGTTAGGGTTTGTGAAACATTGGTTGTTATGAGGTGTGAGCATGTATGGAGATGATTTAGATGGATTCAATATATATGTGTTCTTGTTTTAATATTTGCTTAGGGTTTGTAAAAAAATGGTTGTTGTGAGGTATTACGATGTATAAAAATGATTTGGATGGATTTAATTTCATAATAGTAGTTCTTAGATGTTTGTGATGCATACTTTGTTTTTTGTTTTGCACATATGTTTTGTTTGCACCTACGGTTGAACTTATGTGTAATACTTGTCATTGTTGATTTTTCTAGCTTAAATGGACTTGTCCCTATTCGTGCATCATCCGGAGGACCATCATGGGAAAGATCCATTCCCACCACCTCAGCTGACACTGGCTTGTCACTTTGGGTTGCCGACGTTTGTGAAGCAGTCAAGGCATCCTTTCTCAGTTGGGCGTGCTTTTTTCTGTTGTCAACTACGGCGTCATCCCCCGAGAGAGTCTAACTGTGGTCTAGATGGATGCAAGTTCTATCAGTGGATTGATGGTGAAGATAAGGTGGATCGTAAGATTATGTTGTTTCCATATGACCCTTGGAAGAGCTATCCGTATAAGGAGTTTGTTCGTGGGTGCCTTCGCCGTAGAGAACCCACCGACATGACGTAAGCGGCGAAGGTTGACGCCGCGACCGCACCACTAGTGAATCCTCCTACATGCCACTCGTGGCAAGACGTTGTTCCTCCAAACTCCAAGCAAGAGCGGAATATTTACTCCATTCAACGGTGTGGTTAGCGTGACAATGTTTGCTCCACTCATGGCATTCATTGCATTTGTTAAATCCTTTGTGTTTTTGAGACTATAGCTTTTGACTTGCAATATCAATTTTAGAGAGGTTTTCTAGCTTGTGACTTCGAGGAGTATGACTATGGACCTAAATCTCACTAGATGATCAAGTGGTTTGTAGAACAATTTTTAAAGGGCAAAATGCCATGGCCATGCTTGATGATTCCGGACACGAAGTGCAAGTGTGGCATCAAGGCCCGTGAAGGAGTTGTTACTATTGTGACAATGCTTACAGAGGGCCAAATGAGTTCTTTGTGAGTGAACTAATTATGTACGTACAAACATATTTTATTTTGTCAATAATGTTGTTTATGTTTCCGATAGGAGGGAAAAACTTGCAATTGGGAGGATTTCCCCGGGTCGTGGGAGAGTTAATCGAGATCCTAAAACCCGAATAAATTCCCGTCTAGAGAGGAAAAGGAAGGCTTTGAAACAAAAAGCGGTGAAGGATGCAGTGAGGGGGAGGTACGGAATCCAACAACCGCATTGGGAGACTTGGAACATGCTTCCTGATGACTTTCGTCGTGCTACTGGAAGCAACATTAGTGATTTCAGTGCCCAATTTCTAGACGAGGAGCTCATTTGATTTTGGAGAAAGAGCAAGGCACGCTACGACTTCATGGATGCACATAATAAGAGAGAGAGATTTCATTCCTTCAAAGGCAGGCTTAGCGTAGACGTGATCCGTGGCATCGCGAGCTTTGTAAGCATTAAATTCATAAATTTATTGGACCGGGTCCTTGATTTTGCATATGTCATAATCCCCTTCATGGTTCGTTTTTTGACGGTTCCTTCGCCACCAAATGATGGACATCTCCCTACCCCCAAGGCCGAGGGGGCAGGACGAGGAGAACGACGATGACAACGATGACGACGGGCGGGTATGACGATGGGGATGATTGGTATTACCCGGTTAAAATCATGATGGAGATGATTGGTGGAACAATGGTTACTACGGGTGGCCATGACGGTGACCATGACTCATACATGTTTTATGCCTATGCATTTGGTATTTGTTAGTAGACCTTATGTTGGGAACCATGTAGGGTGTGTGATGCATGCCCCCCCTCTATTTGTGATGCATGAACACTCTATTTGTGCTTGGAGCACTTATGTAATGCACCTCCTATTTGTGCTTAGACCACTTATGTAACTAATGGCAACCTTTGTATTTGCTTTGTTATTTATGGAATTTGGAATGCGCGAACGGAATTTATGCTTGGACCACCAATGTAACTAATGCACCTTCTATTTGTGCTTGAACCCTCTATTTATTGGATTATGCGTTGAGCGAGACCAGTGGGAAACGATTTCTACTTGAAGGAACCAAAGTCCTTGCTAGAATCGAGACTTGAAGAAACAGGGCAGACCGTGTTGGGGAGACACCGGTAGTTTCTACCGGTCTCGCTCCGGATCCATTGCGTCGCCACCACCGGAGCACGCAAAGCACAGCTTCCGCAGATCTCCCTCTAGCACTCCAGCGCTCGTAGATCCCTTCTCCTAGCCCCTATTGGATGGAGTCAATAAAGATGCGCCCCAAGTAGAGATGCATTCCAAATTTACACTTAATCATCCCACTCCTAATCACACCCTCCTACTCCCTCCCCATGCCCCACTTGGCCAACATCCTGTAGCCCATGACCCTGTTTTGGACCATGTTTGTGCTGCATTCAAGCATAAAATGCATAAAAAATCCTCCGAACAGTCTACAACCGACGCGCGGTGAGTGATCGCGGGCTGCGTGATAAGCAAGCAAATGAACGTGGGCTAACCAAAATGCAAGAAGCGGGCAGAGAGTTGTGTTCTGCTTTTATGCAGCACGCTTATGGAGACCTTGGTCCCAAACAAGGTGGAAATTAGAAGTTTGCATGGTTGAGAGGTTGGTTTGCACTCCCTTTAACTAAAAAAGATTAATATATAGCTCAATGATAATACTTTCAAAATATTCAATACGTACTGATATGCTATATGTCATCAAAATATTAATTTCTATATTTTTATTTCAAATTTAGCTGTACATTAATTAATTGCATAAATACTAAGGAGCGACCGAGCAAATAAAAATGAAATACTATTTGCCCCCTTATTTTCTAATCGGACGAGAAAATATATGTTTCCCATTTGGAACTTCATATTTTTTTTAGAGAAATCATAGCAGCCTAGTGATTTTCTTGTTTACATAAATTCAAGAGACATAAGAACAAACATGTATCTTTTGTACTCATTAGCTTCATTGTAGTCCTACATTATGTTAACTAAACTGTTGCATCATTCAGTTACTGTTTATCGTCAGTTTTAGCATCAGGTTGTTGGAGTCTATCTAGGCAGGTAGTTGGAGTCTAGCCGAGCTAGCAGATCACGCGTGAACGGAGGCGTGCTCGGGCATGATGTGATCTGGTGTCGCAAAGGGTCGGTCTGCGTCACGACGCATGCCGCTGCGCGTGGTGTCCGTCGCGGTGAAACGTCGTGACACACGGTGTACGACGTGGCATGGGGATATGCGGAGGCGTGTTCCGTGATCCCATGTATCCCTATATATATGAAGTAAAGGAGACCGTGAAAGCTGCGACGTTGGCAACACAAAACATTTGTCATCTCGTTCCAATCTACTAACTGATCACCATGGTCACCATCGCGTGACGCGCCACCGGCGAGCCTAGAGCTCGAGTGTTCCAAGGCAACACTTGGTTCCAACACGTGGTATCAGAGCCGTTGGTTGTCGAGGGGGAGGCGTTTGGTGGCGGTGAGGAGTTGATCGGGGTTGACGGCTGGAGTTCTTGCCGGAACGTGAAGAGGAGACAAATCGTGATCACCAACATCGTCCAAGATGGGTTCAGGCTCTGGAGAGAAGGAGACCATGGACCGGGCATTCAACCAAGCTGCAGGTAATCTCGTGTGGCCTATGTTGACTCGCACGAACTATCAAGAGTGGGCATCCCATATTCAGTGCGATTTGGAGGGGATGTATCTCTGGGAAGCTGCTGAGGAGGCCGATCCTGCCAAGGTGGATAAACGGCGCGATCGTTTGGCTCTTGGTGCCATGTTGCGCGGTGTGCCACAGGAGATGCACTCCATGCTCCTGAACAAGAAGACTGTCAAGGAGGCTTGGGATGCAGTCAAGACTATGCGTCTTGGGGAGGATCGTGTCAAGGAAGTGAACGCTCAGAAGTTACTGGCTGAGTTTGAGTCGATTGGATTCAAACCAGGTGTGGCCATTGACGAGTTTGCTATTCGCATCACAAAACTCGTGACAGATCTATGAGGGCTCGGGGAGAAGAGCATCACCGACAAAAGGATGGTGAAGAAGTTCCTTCGTGTGGCGTCGAGCAGGTACAGTCAAGTGGCCGTGGTGATCGAGATGGTGAAGGATCTCAAGAAGTTCACGCTCGAAGAATTAGTGGGTCATCTTCGTGCAGCCGAAGACAGACTGGAACCATCTGTTGATCGGGTGACAGAGAAAACTGGCAAGCTTCTTCTAACAAAAGAGGAGTGGGATGCCAGGAATAAGCAGCGCTCGCCGGACTCTCAAGGAGGCAAAATCGGTGGGCGGTATGAAAAGAAGGAGACGACGGGGTCGCGGGAAGCATGTGATCCCGGTGGCAAAAATCTCACTTTCTTTGGGATACCAAAGCGTAAAGGAAAGTGTCACAAGTGTGGTATTTTTGGCCACTTTAGGAAGGATTGCAAGTCGAAGCCCAAGGTGGAGAGGGAAGAAGCAGCTCATCATGCTAATGCAGACACGAGTGGGGCTCTGATGGTGGCACAGGTGTGCAATGTTCAGAGGGTTAGACTGCCAGCGATGGAGGAAGTGTTCTTGAATCAAGAACGGGTGTTTCCATCTCAATACAGTGCAGGCTCATGGGTGCTTGATACTGGTGCGACAAATCATATGATGGGGTGTCGTGAAGCTTTGGCATCCTTGGATGAATCAGTCCGAGGGTCAGTGAGATTTGGTGACGGATCGACAGTAAAGATTCAGGGAATCGGTGCAGTAACGATTGCCGGGAAGAATAATGACCACCGTGTACTCACTGAGGTGTATTTCATTTGATTGTTAAAGTGTAATATTGTAAGCCTTGGCCAGCTTGAAGAAGGAGGATGCTGAGTTGAAATCGATCATGGCATTCTTGAAGTATTCGACCGAGTACAAGGAGGTCAGGAGAAGCGTGGGGTCCTAGTCAGGGCCGAGAGGAAGAATCATTTGTATATCATGAAGATTAACATCACCTCACCCGTGTGTCTCCTGAGTAAGATGGATGATGTGGCCTGGCTATGGCACGCCTGGTATGGACATCTCAATTTTAGGTCACTTAGTGACCTTGGGAGAAAGGAGATGGTGGATGGAATCCCACAGATTTTGTCGTGTTGAACAAGTTTGTGACTGTTGTGTACTGGCAAAACAGCACCGCAAGCCTTTCCCATAGGCGTCAACATATCGGGCATGTGGTGGACTTGATCTAGTTCATGGTGACTTATGTGGACCAATCACGCCACAAACTCCAGGAGGCAGGTCCTATTTTCTTCTAATAGTGGATGATCACAACCGGTATATGTGGTTGGAATTGCTAACCACAAAGGATGAAGCGTTGAGTCGGTTTAAGAAATTCAAGACCCGTCGAGGTGGAATCGGGACGCCGCCCCAAAAATCTTCGAAACAGACCCGGGGGGGGTGAGTTTAATTCGGGATTGTTTTCCAGTTATTGCATTGAGCAAGGGATCAAGCGAAATACAACTACAATGTACACTCCGCAACAAAACGGAGTGGTGGAGCGTCGCAATCAGACAATCGTCGAGATGGCTCGATGTTTGCTGAAAAGCATGCGAGTTCCGGCAAGATTCTGGGGAGAAGCCGTCCATACAGCTGTCAATCTGCTCAACAGGTCACCAACAAAGAGCTTAAATGGAATGACTCCGTTCGAGGCTTGGTTTGGGAGAAAATCGAGTGTAAAACACCTTTGTACTTTTGGTTGCACTGCTTTTGCCAAACATACAGGTCCAGGTGTTTCAAAATTGTTAGACAGATCGGTTCAGGGGGTGTTCATTGGTTATGAACCCGGAACCAAGGGTTACAGGGTGTTTGATCCACCAAGCAATAGGGTGATCGTGACCAGGGATGTGGTATTTTATGAGAAAAGACGATGGAATTGGGAGGGAGCAGCAACAGGCGATAGCGAGCATTTTACAGTCGTCTATTCTGGCGATGATCAGGTGTCTGTGTCGGGCACTATTGTTCACCATCCGGTAACAGCGTCAGGCAGTTTGTCTGACAATCAGGACGATGCAGGGGATTCTAGGAGCGATGCAGGCTCTCCATCTTCACCTACCGCGTCAATTCCATCTAGAAGCGGTGGCTTGTGGACACCATCTCACACACCAACTGGGTCAGGGCATGGATCAACACAAGATTCTCAGCCACACTTTGTTACTCCACCAACGGGAGGTTCAACAGATTCAGAAGGGGCTCCATTGCGGTATAGATCGATACCTGATTTGCTTGATTCAACTGATGAGGTTCAGGGTTTCGAGTACAGTGGTTTATGCTTGGCCGCGTCTGATGAACCAGCCACGGTAGAAGAAGCATTGGCAAATCGTTGTTGGAAGGAGGCAATGGAAGCTGAGATGAAAGCAATACGTGATAACAACACGTGGGTAGTCAGTGATCTACCAGAGAAACAACGAGCCATAGGGCTTAAGTGGGTCTTTAAAGTGAAGAAAGATCCCGAAGGGAAGATTGTCAAGTATAAGGCAAGATTGGTCGCCAAGGGCTATGCACAAAGACATGGAGTGGACTTCGACGAGGTTTTCACCCCGCGTTTAATTGAAACAGTTGAGGGTGTTGGGCCGGGCGCAAAAAAAAATTTCGTGTGGATGGGAAGTGCACCATATGGATGTCAAGTCGGCATTCCTGAATGGTGACTTAACTGAAACAGTTTATGTGCAACAGCCTCCAGGGTTTAGTCTGGACGATGGAAGGAAGGTGTTGAAGTTGAAAAAGGAGCTCTATGGTTTAAAGCAGGCACCGAGGGCCTGGAACTCGAAGCTTGACAAAGCCCTGATTGCTCTTGGTTTTCAAAAGAGCAAGCTAGAGCATGTTGTGTACAAGAAAAGCAATAATCAATCTACCTTGGTTGTCGGGGTTTATGTTGATGACTTGATCATCTCCGGTTCCAATCTGAAAGACATAAAGAGGTTTAAGGAGGAGATGAAGAAAAAGTACAGTATGATCGATCTTGGTTTGCTGAGTTACTATCTGGGTATTGAAGTAAAGCAAGGAAACCGTGGGATCACCTTGTGTCAGAGTGGTTACACGGCAAAGATTTTGGAATCTGTGGGTATGGCAGGTTGTAATCCTTGTGCTACACCCATGGAGGCTCGGTTGAAGCTCGACAAGAAGAATGATGGAGAGGTTGTGAATGCTACTGTGTACAGAAGCATAATAGGGAGCTTGAGGTACCTTGTCAACACAAGACCGGACATAGCATTTGCAGTGGGTGTTGTGAGTAGGCATATGGAGGTTCCTGGTAAACAACATTGGGCTGCAGTCAAACATATATTACGGTATCTCAAGGGAACTGTGAACTATGGCTGTAAATACGAGAAGGACACTGAGCTGAAACCATTCTTGTTGGGCTACAACGACAGTGACTTCGCTGGCGATGAGGACAGGAAGAGCACTACCGGGGTTGTCTATTTTCTTGGGAAGAGCTTGGTCACGTGGGCTTCACAGAAGCAAAAGATCGTGGCGTTGTCATCTTGTGAAGCCGAGTATGTTGCAGGGGCTGCGGCAGCATGTCAAGGAATATGGCTAAGCCGGCTAGTGGATGATCTGATGGGGACGAAGGAGACGTCGGTGAAGCTTCTGATGGATAACATGTCAGCCATCGCGACCGAGCAAGAACCTGGTGCATCACGACAAGAGCAAGCACATTGATACTAAGTATCATTTCTTGCGTGAATGTATCGAGGAAGGGAAGGTGGAGATTGATCATATTGGCACGGTGGACCAGTTGGCGGATCTGTTCACCAAGGCGCTTTGGGTGTGTGAGATTTCTTGAGCTGAGGGAGAAGTCGGGCGCCGTGAGTCTCCAATAGGTTTAGGGGTGTTTGTTAACTAAATTGTTGCATCATTCAGTTAGGGTTTATCGTCGGGTCTTAGCATCAGGTTGTTGGAGTCTATCTAGGCAGGTAGTTGGAGTCTAGTCGAGCTAGCAGATCACGCGCGTGAACGGAGGCGCGCTCGGGCACGACGTGATCTCGGTGTCGCAAAGAGTCGGTCTGGCGTCACGACGCATGCCACCGCGGCGTGGTGCCCGTCGCGGTGAAACGGGCGTGACACACGGTGTACGACGCGGGCGTGGGGATATGCGGAGGCGCGTTCCGTGATCCCATGTATCCCCATATATATGAAGTAAAGGAGACCGTGAAAGCTGCGACGTTGGCAGCACAAAACATTTGCCATCTCGTTCCAATCTACTAACTGATCACCGTGGTCAACATCGCTGCGACGCGCCGCCGGCGAGTCTAGAGCTCGGGTGTTCCAAGGCAACGCTTGGTTCCAACACATTATGGCTATCCAGTTCTGTTTACACAAATTCAAGAGACATAAGAACAAACATGTAATTTTTGAAGCGAGCATAAGGGCAGTTCCAAATGGGAAATAGGCAGCCAAACAAAATCCACCAAAATAATTTAGAAAAAAAAAAATAGCGATGACAATTAAAAATTTACAATGGTTCGAGTGACGATGTTCAGGTTGTGCCTTTCACTAGTCACAAAAAAAAAAAAAAAAAAAAAAAAAAAAAGGTTGCGCCTTTCACTTTTCCCTTTCAAGGCTACACAATAGGAAGTTTGGAGCTGGTCTAAGTGATTACAGAAATATAGGAGAACAAAATTTAAGCATACAGATAGTATATTTCTGCGGCAGGGCTATGGAGTTTCTCAAACTTTTCTCCCGCATGTTGCCATTTGACCGTCGAGACCATGCTGTTCTGATGATGACTGCGGTCGGCGCCTCCAATCTTGACTCGTTCTTCACGCACTTTCGAGGAAACAACCTCAAACGAAAAAACTTGCAATAACTTAGTCCCTCTGCTTGGTGTAAACTCAACTAGCCCCTCTTTGCATTGCAGTCGTCTTGCACTCTTGCTCATGTGAGCTTTCCAAATCGCTTCGCCGATCCCAACACGCCCAATGCCTCCCTCACACCTCCTCTCGCTGCTTCTGTCCGTCGCCGTCGCAGCCACGAGTGTCCGCGTCCATGCGCAGGGCACCCTCTTCCCCACACCAGTATCCACGAACCTCTCCACCAGATGGTCCATCAGCCTCAAGGCAGACGGCCATGCTGCACAATCCTTCGACTACATGGACGGCACGTCCGTGAGCGTCTTCCTCCTCCAGTCCATCCAATCGCCAACGCAGGAAGGCCTCTGCTTCACCGCGTGCTTCTACTGTGTCGCCCCGTGCCAGGCCTTCCTCTTCGGCGTCTGCATCGTCGTCGTCGACAGTGGCGGCTTCCTCAGCTGGCCCCAATGCGGGCACCCTGCAGGTGGTCTGGTCCGCAAAACGGGACCACCTCGTCGGTGAGAACTCCACCCTCAGCTTCACGGCCCGTGGCGATCTGCAGCTGTGGGACACCGCCGAAGGCCTCGTCTAGTATACCGGCACCTCGGGCCAGTCTGTGGCCGGCATGACCGTGACCAAGTCCGGCAACCTGGTGTTGTTCGATGGCAAGAATGCAGTGGTGTGGCAGTCATTCGACCATCCCACGCAGGGGCGGAGCCAGGATGACCTCTAACGGAAGTGCAGGATGGCCGATGGTGCAGGACATTCTGCAGGGCCAGGTAGACAGTTGTGCTTACCCAACAGTCTGTGGTGCTTACGGCATCTGCAACAGTGGCCAGTGCTCATGCCCAATTGAGTCTGACGGAACCGCTACATACTTCAAGCAGATTGATGACCTCAGGATCAACCACGGATGCGTGCCAGTGACTCCGATTTCTTGTGCCTCGATGCAAGACCACCGGCTCCTTGCTCTGAGTAATGTTTCTTACTTCAGTTATATAGATACAAAGGTTGCACTGCCTCAGATGATTGATGAAGAAAGTTGCAAGAAGGCCTGCTTGCAGAATTGCTCCTGCAAGGCTGCGTTCTTTCAGTATGGTGGTAACGATACCTCTCAAGGCTCATGCTACCTGCCAACACGAGTCTTTTCGTTGCAAGTAAATCAGTGGCAAGAAACTCACTATAGTTCTTCGGCATTCCTTAAGGTGCAGATCACAAGGTCTCCTCCTCCTATTCCTGGTCCCTCGAATTCGAATGGAACAGTGAGTCGGTCCACACCCCGAAGAAAGGGAAGGATAGGCACAGGTGTGATTGTTGGATCCACACTTGCAGGGGTCATTTCTTTACTAGCTATGATCATTATTACCTTGGTGGTTCTCCGGAGGCAATATCAGCGTAGAGATGATGAGGATGATTTTGGTGAAGTACCAGGTATGACTACTAGATTCACATTTGAGCAATTGAAAGTAGCGACCGAGCAATTCAGCAAAATGATTGGGAAAGGAGGATTTGGATCTGTTTATGAGGGGCGGATAGGCGAGCAGAGAGTTGCAGTAAAACAGCTGGATCAAGCTGGTCAAGGAAGGAGGGACTTCTTGGCAGAAGTTAGACAATTGGAAACATTCATCATATAAATCTGGTGACATTGATTGGATTTTGTGCAGAGAAATCTCAGAGACTCCTAGTATATGAATATATGTCCCAAGGATCATTGGACAGATGGATCTATTCCCAAGATGCAAGTATGTCTCTTGACTGGCATGAACGATGCAGGATTGTCACCGATATCGCCAAGGGCCTAGCTTATCTTCATGAAGAGTGCAGGCAGCGAATTGCTCATTTGGATATCAAACCACAAAATATCCTCTTAGATGACAACTTCAGTGCAAAGCTTTCTGATTTTGGGCTATCTAAGATGATTGACAGGGATAAGAGCCAAGTGATTACAAGAATGAGAGGCACTCCTGGATATTTAGCTCCTGAGTGGTTGACATCACAAATCACTGAGAAAGTTGACATATACAGCTTTGGAGTAGTAGTCATGGAAATTATATGTGGGAGAAAGAATCTTGATTATTCTCAGCCACATGAAAGTGTTCATCTCATTACCATATTGCAGGAGAAGGCAAGAAACAATCAGCTGGAAGATTTGATTGATGTCCATAGTGATGATATGCAAATGCACAAGGAAGAAGTGATTCAGATGATGAAGCTCGCCATGTGGTGTTTGCAGATTGACTACAACAAGAGGCCTCAAATGTCAGTTGTTGTCAAAGTACTGGAAGGTACAGTCAACGTGGAAACTAATATAGAATTCAACTTTGTAGCTATGGTTCCAAATAACCTTACCAATGATGGGAAATTGACTTCATCAGCTCCACTTCTAGCCTCCCATTTATCAGGTCCTAGGTGAACAAGGAAATCTGAACAGAGATCACAGACAAAGTGTTGTTATGTCCAGAATTATCATGTTTCTTCAGTACAAAATAATATATTATGATGTTCTAGATTTCTCAAATAAATCTAAATACTATAAAGTTTTTTATATTCCAAATGAAGAATATCCTGGCGGATTTCGTTTGGGTGTTATTCTAGAAAACCATTCCAAAACAAAAATATTCCGTTACAAAACTGGATAGCCATAATGCAGTGAAGCTAATGAGTACAAAAGATTCATGTTGCTCTTATGTCTCTTGAATTTGTGTAAACAAGAAAATCACTAGGCTGCTATGATGCTCTAAAAAAATAAGATGAAATTCTAAATGCCAAACAGATATTTGCTCGTCCGATTAGAAAATAAGGGGCAAAGAGTATTTACTTTTACTTGCTCGGTCGCTCGTTTAGTATTCATATAGGAGAAGCAAAAGAAATACCAAAGGGATGAGTACACGACGACTCATTAGGAGAGTCAAGCTTAACATTATCACTGATGTGCATGATGAGTGTACACTACAATCTTCTTATGACATCGAATGAAATAAGAGCTAGAAAGATTGGATGTAGCACAGTTCATACTTCATACACTATTGCGACCAAAGGGCCAAAGACAAACACCAAAGGCATGTGAAATCTCACCAAAGTTGGGAGTTCAGCGCGGATGGTCTGCTTATTTTCAGCAATTCCAGAAACCTCCATAAAGTGTCATACAGGGACGTCCATGGCACTTTTGATACTCAACTGATGCCCATCACTCCATCAGTGGACTGCCCGACAAACACTCCACCTTCATTGCGTTGTACCTGAACCACCGTGTGCACCCTTCGCCCAACAAACATGTTCAGAATCTCTGCATTGACGAGTGCTGCAGAGTGCTGCAGTGCTTGATGTGTCCATCTCTGCAGAAGTGAGAATTCAGAAATTTCATATCTTTCAAACCGCGCAGCAAAGCCCAGACCCAGCAATGGGGACATACACCCGAACCCGATAATTTTTGCAAAGGTTCGAAGTGGAGTAGGAGGCATCATAGCCAAATAGCTTCAGGTTTGGGTGCTCGGCTTCGCACAGCAGGAAGCGAGGAAAGGGATGGCAATACCTGGTGGGTGGTCGTCGCCGGCGAATGCTTCGGCACCTGGCTTAGGGCGGCGGCGGCGGAGACGCCGGTGGGCCCACCAGCCGTAGGAAAGCGAGAGGGGGAAGACGGCAGGGCAAACCCACGCGAACGGCCGACCCAGAGCTGGCTCAGCTGGGGTTGTTCGGCGGGGAGAGCGCACACGGGCTTTCTTCTGTGCCATCCTTTTGTTTTCCATCCTTTTTCCCACTTTTCTTTTACTACTATTTTTTTCGTTCTTTCTCTTTTTTCTATTTTGTATTCTTCTAGATGGAATAAAGTCTATGTTACCTCCTTCAACTTAAAAATATTTTTTCTCCCATAACTCTAAAAAACAGGTATGTCCCTGAACTTCTAAGGCCCTATTTGGTTCAAAAGTACTAAGACTTGTTTTAGTCACAAAATATTTTTTTAAAAAAAACTCTCCAAAAGGTACTTTTAAGGATTTTTAGTAAAAATCTTAAAAAGTTCCTCGTTATTTGGTTTTCTATAGACTAAAAAAGACCTTTTTATTCATAATAGCAAAAAGTTCATCAAACCAAACAGGGTCTAAAAACATTCATTCTCTCTATGATCGGTTAAAAGAATTTCAAAGACAGTTTTGGTTTTACTTATTTATATCGGCTGAATTTTTTAAAAAATATTGTAAATCTAAAAAAATAAAAAAAAATCCAATCTTGTTAGACTCGACATGAGTAGATCTCAATATAGTGAACATATAATATGGTATTGCTTTAGTACAAACTTTTTGTCGTAACTTTAGTTCTATGTTTTTTTGTAATTAATTCATAGATGCAGTTTTCTATGGTCCAATTGCGGTGAAATGTTTATAGTTGCCTAATTAAATTATAGTAAAATTGCGCACTCATTGGATCATGTATAAATTAATTTATCCGTAGAAACAAGTATAATCTCAATAGTTCGGTTTCGGGTCTCGCCGGTTTCCGTTCGGGGATGATTTATTGGTCATGGTTTTGGAGTTCGGTGCTCGATTTATTTTTTTTTTCGTAGCGTTAGTCCATCCCGGCAATGCCTTCTCCAGGTCGCTGTCTATCTTGATCACATTTGTTCTTTCTCCCATCTCAGAATAAAGAGAACCTTAGACTCAGCGCGGCCTGAGCCTATCCACGTCACCCGCAACGAACCCGCCCCGCTGGATGGCGCAGATCGACGGGCGCAGCGGGCCTTCGCCCCACGGGCCCGGCCGTACGACGCGCCCGCCCCTCCCCTTTACGCCCATTCACGCCCGGGGCCCCGGACACGCGGGCGCTCTTGCGCCCAGATCCCTCGATTCCGCCGAACCTCGCACCCGTTCTCGCGCACGCTTTTCGCGCCCACGCCCCTGCGCGCGTCCTCGCCGGCGCACACACACGGACGCCGGCGGTCGGCGAGTCGGCGGGCCCAATCCTGCTGGGCCCCGCGTGCCTCCTAGATAGCCGCGTTGCGGGCACTCCCCGCCGCCCGCGCCCGCGCGACGCGCGCCCACCGACCGGACGGGCACAATCCCTACGGCCCACACGCGCCTTGCAGCCCACCATCTCCCATTGTATTAGTAGGACGATCTTACGCGAGCTCGGACCTATCTCATCGCTGAAAAGACGACAACTAGCTAGTCGATAGGCTTTGATGATACTTTCCAGCTGTTGCATCTTCTCTTATATAATGTAGGCAAATAAACTTGAGTCATTTATTTAAGGTTTAAAATCATATATTTATGTAATTCTTTTTATTTTGTAAAATACGGTAAATAAGGAAAGTGTTTTATATATTATCTATGCCTAATATATAAACATAAAAAATTGACGACCGTGTCGTGCCGAGAGTCATTGGAGTCCGCTTGCCGCCGCCACACTTCTGCAGCCTTAGACCGCCACAATGTGACCTGGTGCTCAAAACTGTTGAACACCCCGTCAGGTCCCCACTTTATTGGGTCTTTAAACACACTTATTTTGCGTCCAGGATCATGCCACAAATACGTCTATTAGTCGAGATAATGGTACACGGATATAAAGAAAATCTGAGCTTTGTTGATATAGGATAAAAGGGTTCTTATAGTGGCAATGAAGGGGTCACCAATCTAGGTTACAATATCAGAGGTAGCCGACCGAGAAGCGGTGGTTTAACCATGACACTGCCCCGTACTCCACATGCAAACTTGAGCATGGATGAATCCTGGGCTTCAACGTCTGTCTTCTAAGCGAACGCCTTGCGAACTCCTACGATTCGCTGCTCCTTTAACGATCTTACCTTCGGATGTGCCGATATCTGTAAAAACAGAGGGGTGAGTACAAACGTACTCAACAAGTCCAGACCATGGGGTGGATGTTATTATTAGGGGTTGGGCCATAGCAGAGTCTCTAAAACTGCTCTCGCTAGTTCCCGGGTTATATCGTATCCTTATCATCACTTCACATGCCGCAAACAGGTTAGTCATATATTGTGAAATCTAATCATATATGATCTTGCCTAGCATTTGCCCATTCCAAGGACGAGGCTATTCAAATAGATTTAATACACTCGACAGAGGTTGTACATTTTCCCCACACAATGGACACATCTTCTCCCTGATCAGCGGTCGACAGAGGTCCAACGAGATCTCGTACCCGCTTGGGCCGTCACCCTAGATCTCCATATAACTCCCACCATGGGTTCTCAGGACGCATCATCCTAGACAATACTATGATACCTCATCACCCACGGCTTCACGGGTAATACCTCATTACCCAACCTGTACTGTCCACCTCATACTCATAATCAATAATCAATAATTTGTGCACCTAGCACTGCGCCACTGCGCTCAAAACATCTTACGTGGAAGGTCACCTAACATCCACGCCAACCGGGCCATGGGGCCACTCTCCCCATGCCTTCTCCTGATAGACCGTTTGCCTTCACCAGCCTCTTAGGTTAGGAATTATACTTTGATCTAATGGGGTGTGAGATCAAGTCGCCCCATCCCGACGTGTGGCTGTATGTTATCGCACTAGGTAGATGGTCTATGACCGGTCCTTAGGGAAGCGAGTATCTCTCCGCAGGAATCCCTCGCGGCGATTCCCGATGTGGTATTTAGGCTCTACCAAACTACCCACACGGATCGACGGTGGCTTTGGCGCCCGCTGCGCGCGAAATAACAACGGCCATGGCACTCCTTCCGGTTGTTGCAGCTTCCACGACCCTACTCTTATCCTTCCTCGTGGGCCACACCTGGTTTGAAGCATCGGTGCTTGTTGGTGATCCGTGCTGAGTTTTTTTTTTGGACTCGGCATCGGCCACAACGTTTGTCACCGGTGCCCAAATCTTCTCTCTCTTGTTTCGGCAGCGCAAAAAGCATACGCTGTGGAGAGTCTTATGTATACCTGAGCATTTTAGCCCGGCCCGCCCGGCCCACAAGCCCGGCTCGGGCCCGGCCCGCAAGCCTGGCCCGCCCATAGACCTTATTGGGACGGGTTCGGACACGATCTTGCAGCCCGAGAAAAAAATTCTTGGCCCGAGCCCGACGACTGAAATGTTGCTTTTAACTATTTTACACTATAAAATGCATGGAGGCCCGACCTGTCCAGTGGGACGGTCATGGGCAGGATTTTCTCGGCCTGAAATAACCGGGATTTTTTTGGCCCGACACGAACCCGGTCCGGCCCGCAAAATGCTCAGGTATAGTCTTATGGCCGTGATGAGGGGGCGCGAGGGGATTATCTCTCGTGATCTTTTTTACTCCGTGGCAGAGGGTGGGGAACATTTGTTAATATCTTTTTCTTAAAATCTTTAAAATCAAGGGATTAGATTTATTTGCGCTAACACCTTCTTTCCTCTATAATAACAAGTATAAATGGAGTACAACAATAGCATTGCCGTCTCCCCTTCGAGGATAAGGGCCCCTTTGGATGACGGGCGAAACGCAGGATCAACAAAGGAATCGATTCCTATAGGATTGATGACGTCAGCACCCCTTTGGTTCCATAGGAAAAACGTAGGAAGCGTCCTTCCTTCACAAAACTGCAGGAAAGAAAAACGTGGTTCGACCTCATGTTTTCTCACGGGTGAAACGCATGATAAACGCCGCCGTACGCATGAGGGAAGGACTCATATTACTAGCAAAAATAATAATAAAATATTGGAGACTCTACGGCATATTATGCGCGGTACAAAGTTAGTGGTAGGAACTTTTTTGAGTGATTGTAATTTTCTGTTCATATACGTAAGAAACAAATATGTGATTTTCCAAATTGGAAAATACATTCATTCTTCAAAAAACAATTAGCTACAATGTACGTAAAAAAATAAAGCCACTAGCTTTAACCAATTATATACCTTATTATTACGACCACTATGGTTTTAAACAAACTTTCAATAAACTCATGCGCTTTCTACGACATTGACTTAACTTCAATAAATTGCAGGATTGGTGATGGTCTTTTGCCATTAATTCCATATATCTTCACCTTGGTGAAGAAAGTTCTGATGCTATAGGTAGAGTTGACAAATCAGCATCTCCAACTCGAACAGCATTCATCAAAGCACTTAGATCAAAGAAGTTATAATCTAAGTTTGGTTCCACTTGCCTTTCTCCTTCCATGACCTTCATCACCAAGGACATGGCAGGCCTTCTACTGCTGTCACTCTGTAGACACCAAATGGCAAGATTCATCATCTCAATCACTTCTTCCTTGTGTATATGCATGTCTTCACTGTTTCTATTGATCATTTCCTCCAACTTGCCATTCTTTGCCTTATCCTGCAGCAAGCTGATGAGCTGAATGCTATCTTCAGGTTGTGAGTAGTCTATGTTTTTTCTTCCACAGATGATTTCCATGACCACTACACCAAAGCTATAGACATCGACCTTCTCGGTGATTTTCGATGTTAACCACTCAGGCGCCATGTATCCAGGTGTGCCCCTCATTCTGGTAACTATACTGCTCTGATCCCTTTCTATTAGTTTAGATAGCCCAAAATCAGCAACTTTAGCATTAAAGTTGTCATCTAAGAGGATATTCTGTGGCTTGATGTCAAGGTGAGCAATTCTCTGCCTACAATCCTCATGAAGATAAGATAGGCCCTTGGCTATGTTGGTTATAATCTTGCATCTTGTGTGCCAATCAAGTGGAGCTTTGTTATCTCCATAGTAGATCCACTTATCTAGAGATCCTTTTGACATGTACTCATAGACTAATAGCCTGTTTGATTTGTCTGTGCAGAAACCAATTAGCCTTACCAGATTGATGTGATGAAGACTGCCAATTGTCTGGACTTCAGCAAGGAATTCTTGTGTTGCTTGAACTGCTTGATGCAAATGTTTTACTGCAACCAGTTGATTGCCTAATTCTCCCTTGAAGACTGAGCCGAATCCTCCTTCCCCAATCTTACTGCTAAAATCTTTTGTTGCTACTTGGAGTGATTGAAAAGTGAACCTTGCTGGCATTCCAGGTAGGTCAGAGAACTCATCCTCATCATCTTCCTCTTCCTCTTCATTTTGTTTGCATCTTATGATGGCAAAAATAGCTGCGAGCAGCAGAAGGGCAGCAGTGCCCCCTCCAATTCCAATCAGCAGAACCGTTGTTTTCTTTTCCCGAGTGAGGTAGATGTGTAATCTGTACCTTCAGGAATGCTGTTCCAATTGAAGATCCCACCAAAGAGAGGACTTGTGGTACCAGTAGGCAAGATCCGTTTGAAGGATCGCTGTCGTACTGAAACAGGGCAGCCCGGCAAGAGCAATTTGCTAAGCAGGCCCTCTTGCAACTGTCTTCATCAGTGAGCACTCCAGCATTCTGATCAATGTAATTGAAGTAAGAGACATTACTGATTGCTATCAGTCGATGGTCCTCTATAGATCGGCAAGATATTGGTGTGTTGAGGATGCACCCAAGATTGGGGTTCTGATCATCTTGCTGTTTGAAGTAACTGCCACTTGTACCGCTTGCCATCGGACAATAGCACTGGCTACCTGAGCAGATACCGTACTCTCCACAAACGGATGGGTAATTGCACTGGTCCACTTCCAGAATATCCTGCACTACCTTCCATTGATAATCGATCAACCCATATAGCCTAAGATGCCCGTCAGACTCGAATCTTATGCACTGAAGTGATTGAGAGTCTTGGAAGAAATATATTGGGTATGGCTTTCTTGATGCAGAAGCAGCTGCATCCAGGCTCCCATTTTTTAGAGTAATATATGTCAGTGTACCTATTTTCGGAACAGAATCAATGAATGGAATCGTACTCATGTAATAGAGCTGAGGCTCCTGATAACCAACAAAGGCATAGACTCCATCAGAACGAAGGGTGAAATAGAACTGATTTGTAGCAGTCGAGTTGATGGACTGCGTGCTGGGACTAGGAGTGAGTCTTTTCCCGGCGACTAACCTTTGCCCGGGGAGCAGCACATCCACTGGGTAGTCAAAGGACTGCCACACCGCCACGTTGTTGTGATCGAAGAGCACAAGGTTACCTGACTCTGTCATGTTCATCCCGATGACTGACTGGCCAGACGTGTTGCTGGACCAGACGAGACTGCCATCAGCATCCAGGAGAATCAGATCACCGTCGCCGGTGAAGGTGAGGGTAGCATTCTTCCGGACCTGGCGGTCATGGTTAGCAGACCAGACAACGAACACCAAGTTTCCTTCATCATACCAGCTGGGTTCAGAAGCAGGTCTCGAGTAATCTCCAGGAATGCCCATGGTGTACACCCCAAAGATGAAGGTGTTGCATGGAGAAATACAGTAGAATCCGGCACCGAAGTACATAGGGTTGTCAGGGATTGCCAAGGCACGGAGGAGCAAAGGGTCAGTGACTTGCTGATAATCAGTTATGTTGGGTACTCTGGTTGTCCAAATGCTGGACAAGTTTACCAAGAGTGCAGGAGCAAGGGAGCCGACTTGGCAGCTAGTCTGAAGGGCTAGACAGACACTGGTGAGGAAGAAGAGGAGGACGCGACCCACAGCAGCCATGCTCATGCAAGGTGTAAAGCTAGGATAGGAACCATTGAGAAAAGAAAGGTGCAGCATTTGAAGAGCTAGGAAGATAGGGGGAACAGCCGGACAGGTTTCGCATTTGGCCGCCTGATTTGGTCCTTGACACTGACTTTAGGGGCACAGCCGGTCAAAGTCAGTGCCAACCCCGGCCCATTCGTCCAAATCCTGCATGCGCGTTCATCAGATAATCAGCAGACCCATGTTCACCTTGATAGTTGGGACTTGGGAGACTATCTGACTAATACTATATGACATGGTATGTATCCGTGGTTGAAGAATGTTCAACTCACAGGATGGCAGATGCGTTGTGCCTGTCAACTAGTATCGACATGCTGTGGTGACTTGGTAGCAAGCCGGGTTAGTCGTCCTTGTCGGCTTGTCGTCGAATAGGATCCTCTGACTTCAGCGATTTTGAACAATTGCACCAGGGGATGGACTGGCTGCATCTGCATCTGGTGGAACAAAGCAATCAAGCACAATCTGTTCAAACCAATATCTCATCAGTCAGTCAGACCGGATGCTTCGATCGAGACCCTTTGGCCCCTGCTACACACGGTGCCGGCATGGAACCTCTACTGCTACGGTGATGGTATAGCCTTATAGGATCCTCTTGCTTGTTGAGCGCGCTGCGCCTGAACCAGAGCACTGAGCACCTGTCGCTGGTGCTGTTGCCGCGAACCATTTGATTGAACAGTCTCGATGCTTTTTGATGCCTTACCTCTCGAGGAACAAGCGGCAGCGGCACCACTCTGAGGAGTCTGAGCTGGAGCACTTGAACGAGGCCAGGGAAGGGAACTCGGCAGAGTCGACAGACGACGGTCGGTCGGTCACTGCGTCAGGGAGAGCTGCACTGCCAATTCGACACCACAAGCAGAGTATGCTGCGTCCGGCCACGGCAGAGCTTCCATCCATCCGTCATCCGTTGTGTGTTTGACTTGGAAATTTGGAATCGCTCTCTGGTTGTAACGTAGCTAGCGTATCTTTGATCTCGGCGAGCTCCTCCGCCGTGCAGTCAGCAGTCCCTGAGCGCATTGTGTGATGGTTTCATCTCTTATTGTTTTGAGTAATAAATACTCGTTGTGTTGTACGTACATTGTAACTAGCCGTTCTCATTTTTCCAAAGGTATATGTCTAAAAGAGTCATTTTGTATACAACTTAACACGTTAGCCCAACAAACAAATGAAATGGCCAATAAACCAAAGAAAATTCGTTTTAGAGCCAAATAAGCAAGTTCGATAAAAAAAAGGAAACACCGCGCTGTGGGACATGCTGCTTGACGTTGAACTACGAGACGGGCATACAAGATTAGTTCATTTGGCGCTGGACCGCGGGAGGAACCTACTCCACCTCCTCGGCATATGCGAGCTTCTTCGTCAGTGTGACAGCCTTGGCGGGCGCGAAGGAGGTCTGGACGGCATGTACCCCGCCGAAGGTGAAAATTTTCTTTTGGCTGGCTCTACACGAGAGGCTGTGGATGGC
This sequence comes from Hyparrhenia diplandra, assembly GCA_015847255.1. Lineage (NCBI taxonomy): Eukaryota > Viridiplantae > Streptophyta > Magnoliopsida > Poales > Poaceae > Hyparrhenia > Hyparrhenia diplandra. The sequence goes on from JADLZK010010783.1 coordinate 127,115, forward strand.
GGACCGAAGGCGGCGACATGGGCTACAGGCAGACACAGACCGCGCGCTCTGTGACCAGGGGGACGAGACTCAAGACCACCTCCTTAGCGCCTGTGTCTTCACCAGGGAGATCTGGGTCCGTACCCTCGCGGTGGTGGGCATGCAGCACCTAGCCCCCGAGGGCACGTCATCGCTCCCAGATTGGTGGCTACGGTCTAGGAGACAGGTTCTTGCGCCGTTCCACTCCGGCTATGACTCTCTTGTCCTTCTCGTCAGCTGGGTCATCCGGAAGGAGTGCAACCTTAGGACGTTCGACGGCGTCCGTCTTTTTTGCTTTTTGGCCTTTTTTTTTGAAAGTTTTTCACAAATACGCCCTTTTTAGATTCATTTCAAAAAATGGACCTTTTTTCGGCGCCACGAGTCACGGCGCCGAGGTATAACGTCTCGGCGCCACGAACCATGGCGCCGAGGTTAACGGCGTGGCATCGCAAATTTTACATTTACCCCCTCGGCGCCACAGATCACGGCGCCGAGGGGGTAAATGTAAAATTTGGGCTTTTTTTCCTTCTCTTCGCGTTTGAAATGAAACAAATACGGTGGTTCCAAAGACTATGCAACAAGAAACTTGTAGCCCAGCTGGTTAGCGCGTGCGCCTGTCCTCCTTGAGGCCTGGGTTCAAAACCTGGCTGTAGGCACCTTTTTTCCACCATTTTTAATTTTTTCATAAACAACATAACAATTAATGTTATTTATTGTGGAACAATGATATACATGACGCTAATAGTAATAATAAAGGAATAATATTTCTTGTTGTAAATGCTTATAACATTGTATATTCAATTTGTTTTTTACTTGATTTCAAAACATTAAGTGTGACGTGTGTGTATATAATTTAGTGATGATTCTACTGGAGAGTTGCCTAGTCTTGACGAAACTAGCGAACAAATATTGTGTTTTCATAGAGTAGTTATACATGTACAGCAGCGGCGATGGAACATGGAAGCTCGTAACTATGATTATCGAAATCGAGCAATGTTTGCTTATAAAATAACATTAAAATTGTTACAAAATAATATTTCTTTTTGTTAAATTTAAAAGATAATATTTCTTGTTGTAAGGTGCTTATAAAACAACATTATTGCTTATTAAAAAAAGAAAAAATGGCGCGCAGCTGAGATTTGAGCCGCGGCCTGCAAGGCTAGCCCCGCACGCACTAGCCAGTTGAGCTACAGCTTCATTGCTAAATGATATCGAGAACAATATTACTTGTTCCATTTCAAACGCGATGATGAAGGGAAAAAAACGCAACTTTTACATTTTCCCCCTCGGCGCCGTGATCCACGGGCGCAGGGGTAAATGTAAAAGTTACGATGCCACGTCGTTTAAAATGCCCGTCAACCTCGGCGCCACCACCCGTGACGCCGAGGCGTTATACCTCGGCGCCGTGACTCATGGCGCCGAGAAAAGGTCCATTTTTTTAAATGAATCTAAAAAGGGTGTATTTGTGAAAAACTTTCGAAAAAAGGGCCAAAATGCAAAAAAGACGGCGACGGCGTGGGTCGTTCTTTGCTGCAGGTCTGTGACGACATCAAGGCCGAGGGCGAGGAGTGGCTGGCCGCGGGGGTACAACAAGCTCTCGCCGCTCCTTGTGCTTCTCCCATAGCTTGCTGTGCTTCACTCGTCGTAAAATTAGTTTCCTTCTTAGCTACAACACCCTAAGCGTCACCGTTGCAGCCGGTGCCTTGTGTAATTGTTCTTGCCTGTCACGCTATCGGGCATCTCGCCACGAAACTTGACAGGCCGTGTATCGAACTCCTTTTTCCATTAAAGCAACACACACATAAGCGTGATTTCAGAAAAAAAAGGAAATTCATCTTGCTCAAACTTTGAAGGCTGAACAGACACGACATGCTGCTGCTGGAAGAAGGAAGCTCCGCAGGAATACACCTCGCTCGTTATTCGGCTTGTATTGTGCTCTTGGCATATCCTTCGCATATCCATCCATCCAGATCACCTAGTATGTTGTCGGGCAGCACAGCGGATATGAATTTGTTGCACTGCACATACACCACCAAAGGACGCACAAATAACACTAAGTACAGCCACATAAGCGAAGTAGCGAACGGGACACGCGTGGGGCTCACGAGTGACAGTGCAGTGCTCCCTCGGCAGAGTTGACGACGACACGGTCACGCGGACTGACCAGTACCAGCAACAACCGTTCATCTGCCGAGGGAGAGCTGCCCTGCCACTCGACGCTGCAGAGCTCCCACTCCAATCCATCGGTGTACTTGGTGTCTGAGAATATCATTATGCATCGAGGATTTAAGGTTAGGCAACAACCGTTGAGTATGTTCTAAATTCAGGCCCATAAGGAAGGCCGGGCTTCTGCCGTAGCGAAGCGGAGGCCCGTCGCCGGAGGTAAGCTAAAGATCAGATGTTCTATGAGAGAACTAAGCACATTGATATCAAGTATTATTTTGTCCGTGATGTGATCGATGATGGTAAGCTAAAGGTATGCAAGATCAGTACTCATGTTAATCCTGCTGATATGATGACTAAGCCTGTTCCTGTTGCTAAGTTTGAGCTGTGCTCAGGCTTAGTTGGTTTAGTTGATTAGCCCAAGAGGCTATGTGGCGCCAGAAGTATTTTTCCTTTGTTTTACTCAGGATGAAGGTGTTGATTGTTGCTACAAGAAGAATTTGTCTCAAGGTGGAGTTTGTTGAGTATGTTCCAAATTCAGGCCCATAAGGAAGGCCGGGCTTCTGCCGTAGCGAAGCGGAGGCCCGTCGTCGGAGGCTTGGGCCGGAGCCTTGGGCCGGAGGCTTGGTACGGTACATATACCCGGTCTAGGGTTTCACCCGAGTATCGTCTCATTCTCTTGTAAGCCGCCGATCGGCGTTTGTAACAAACTCTTGAAAATAGTGAGGAGTGTTTGCTGGCTGGCGCCCGTGGTTTTTTACTCTCCCGCATTGGGAGGGTTTTCCACGTGCTTGTACACGAGATCTTTCCCAACTCCTGCAGGCTCGGGGCTCTGGGGAGGTATATAGGCTGGCCAAGCGTGGGGACAATGGGAGGGCGGCCTTAGGGTTTAGCGGCAACAGAGGCAGTTAGGCCAGGACGGAGTGGGCGCATATGGCCATGGCGGCGGCGGGAACGAGAGGGCTTGTAGTCTAAGCAATCTCCTATAAGGTTTCCTTATATGATTGGAATACCTTTTACAAGTAATATTTATTTATTTCCTAATAAGGGTCTTCTTTATAGATTGGAATTATAGATGTACAACGGACCATGCCGTGCCGCCCGCGGCCGGACCGTGCCGTTGCCCCGGCACGCCCGGCCTCATCGGGCCGCCGTGCCCCGGCGGGCCGTGCCGCCCGCCGTGCTCGGGCCGCGGCGGTGGCCCATGGCACGGTCCGCGGTCGTTCGGGAAGGCACGAGCACGGCGTGCCGTCTTCGCACCTGGCCGGGCGAGGTGCGGAGGCGAGCCGCGATGGCGGCGGCGCAGCGAAGCGTTGGCGGGCGGAGGCGTCGCACCTCACCGCAAGCGGAGCTGCGCCACCGCGGCGAGCGTGGCGGAGGGGACGCCAACTCCGGTGATCTGCGCCCGCGCTGAGGTGATTGCGGCGGCGTCGGTTGCGCGCGGCGCGGGTGACTGGACGACGACTCGGCCGCGTCCGTAGCGTCAAGGTTCCGCGGCGCGTGGTGACGAAGCAGCCGTGCATGCATGCATGCAAAGAACGCCGCCCGCCACAAAGCATGCATGCAAATGCAATAGCCAAGCCAATCCGCACCACTCGTGAGGAGAGGACCGAGGAAGATGGGGAGAGAAATTAGGGTTAGGGTGTGGGAGGAGATGCATTATATATGTGCATTGTGGGCTGGGCCAAATTTCAAGTCCATAGAATTGAAAATCGACGGGCCACCACCGGGCCGCCTTTCTCACCGGCTGGACCCGATCCGTGCCACGGGCCGAGCCTCGCGGCCCATGGCCCGGTCCGCCACCGGGCCGTCCGCCCGTGGCCCGCTCATCCGGGCCGGGCCGGGCTCGGACCGGGCCAAAAGGCTGGGGCCTCGGACCGGGCCACGGGCCGGGCCCAAATGTACATCTATAATGTACATCTATAATTGGAATATTCCGCTTTTACACACCAAAAAGCCTAAGATAATCCTAACTTGAAGGCGGCGAGTCGGAAGCGGAGGGAGGGGGCGGCGGCGGGGCGCCGCCCCAGCCAGCAAGCGCCCCTCGCCCCCTCGTGGGCGGTCGCGGCCGGTTCAGTCCCTTTAGCCCGTCCCGGGCTGGCCCAATTCCGGTTCATGACAAGCAAATTGTCCAAATTGACACAGAGAAAAATTAGTGTACAAGTTTGTTAGATGCGTGAGTGATGGCCATTTTGTAATTATTATTATCGCTGTGTTGGAGGCTCTGAACAACATCCAAATTTTTCGATTGAATTATTGAGCTTTATTAGAACATCTAAACTGATAAGGCTTCACTTGTTGTCACGATTTTTTTTCATGTAGCCAAAAATAATTTTGCAGCCTATCATATAGTACATTCATTGCTCGAGCTAATGCTCTAATCTAATTATCGTGGCATACAGCAAGAATAATCTTGTGCATCATTGTATTTAAGCAGAACATTTTTTTACAACATTGTATTTAAGAAGAATTTTTTTTTTACAACACGCAAAGGAGCCCGTTTGGGAGGAGAATTTTTAACTAAGCTCGTGAGAACGAAGGGGCAGCGGTACCTAGGGCTACCACACAGGCTTGAGGGCGGCCGGGGGGAGGGAGGGTATTATTGCAAAAACGCGGGGGGCAAAACAAGGTGGCGCCTCCCACCGTGCCGCGGGCGAAGTCGGGGAGCGGCTCCGACGGTGTGGTGGCGGCGGCCGACACATGCTGGCCGGTCGCGGCGCCTCCCTCCGCTACGGGCGGCGGCTCCCGCGGTGTGCTGGCGATCGACAACCCGGTGGCGCTTGCCGGTGCGCGCCTCCCACTTTGCGGGCGAGTCCAGATTTGGCTCCACACGGTGTGGCGGCGGCCAGCAAGCCTCCCCTCCAACACACTCATCTTCGTCCTGGCGTGGACGTTTGTCCGCGCACGCCTCCCACCGCCGCTGGTGAGCCCAACAACGGCTCCGCGCGGTGTGGCGGCGGCGGGCTTTCACCCCCTCTAGCCATGCATCGGTGTTCGCTTGTGTGCCTCTCCATCTTGGGGCAGGTCAACAGGAGCACTGTCAATGGTTCTGTGTGAAAGCTCAGCTCACATTTGTCTGGGCCAATGGCGAGATCTTCTTCTTCAAGACGTCATTGAAGAACCTTCGGTCACGGTCCCTTGGATCGACCCGCTGATCGCCTTGACACAAGACTAGGGCGAAAGCCTTCCAAGCTCCTCGTTTGGCTGACGATGATTATGTTGCGGCGTCATTCACCTCCCTGGAGGCATCATTGAAGAATTCTTGTGTTTCGGTGTTTGCCCTTTGAGTTTTGTTTTTGGTGTTTTGTGGTACTGGTTTTGCCACAACGCTCAAAATGTAAAACTTTATCAGGCAGTTTTGGGCCAATATATGAATATTCAGGTGGAGAACGCCTCACCCCGGTGAAAATTCAAAAAAAAAAAAAAAAAAAAAACAGGCTGACGGGCGTTAATTTGCAAAACTGGCGTGATTAGTTGTGTGGCCATCGGATAACGGATCGATGCACCAGATCAAATGTTTTTACGGTTCCACAGCCTCTTGGTTTTGATACGGTCCCAATCTAATTACCGTGGCATATAGAAAGAATAATCAAATTACAGTTGGTCCTCACATTCACAAGAAACTTTACAGAACCCATGTTTACTCAACATTTTACGGCACCACTACAAGCCAAGAGGCATTGGCTCCTAATCTAGACACTTCAGATCGAAGTAAGCGAATCCAAAAACATCGAGCAAACAAATTAAGGTTTAGCAGACTGCCCTGAGCGAGCAGTACCCCAGTAGAAATGTTTGGTAGCACGATTTGATTGGCAAGTCAAACCAACAGTTGCACACAACTCCGAAGCATACAGCACTACACAGATTAAACTACACAACCATATATAAGGCATACTCCTTTCCTTTTCTTGCCGATCGAAGAAGACCGGGCAAGGAGTCTAGGCTCCCAGCGCCCGACTCAGGGCGACTCGGGGCACCTCCCCCCACCGCCCCCCGCCGCCGGCGCCCTCCGACCGCCGCCGCGCTCGCCGCCCGCCGGCGGCGGCCCCGACTCTGCTCTCAACAAGGGGCAACGCCGGCCACCCTCCCCCTCCTCCACCGGCCCCTCCGCTTCCCCTCCCGGCTTCAACCGCCGGTGAGATCTCCGGCCCAGGGCGCGGCCGGCCCGGGGATCCGTCGACCCGGCCGGATCCGCCCCTGGGCGCCGCGGCCTCCTCCCCTCCCCGCGTTCGCTGCTTTCGACCTCGGCCCGTGGGCCCGAGCGGCGGCGCGGCCCGAGCTGTTTGCGGTGGCGGCCCCGGCAGGTGGGGGGAGCGTCGACCTCGGCCGCGGATCCGGCCGGCCGGCGGCGCCCCCCCCCACCCCGTCTCCCACCGGCGGCGTGCCTCGGCCCGTGGGCCGCGCCCGGGCTTGGGCCCGATTTCTGCCCCGGCGGGCCTCCCCATCGCAGCATCCTGAGGCTGCGGCCGGCGGCACCATTGGCGGGAGTGGCGCCCGTGGGCGCCTTTCGGTGGTGGTGCCGCGGTGGTGGTGGGGCCGAGGTGGTTTCTGTGCGCCTTTGCGGCCAAATGTCGTCTGGCGCAGGCGAGCCATGCCTCCTCACCGACCGGGGGCGGAGGTGGGATGTGTGCCCGGTAAGCCGACCCGTCGTGTGATGGCTTGGGTCGAAAGACCTCTCGATGCTCTCTCCGGCGTTGTCGGCGTTTGCTTAACGTCGATTTCCTTCCCCGGCAACGCTTTGAGCATTGCGGCCTATTCGCCATCGTCCCCCTTCCTTGCCGGTTTGCTCGTCCCCGCTATTCCTATTGGTGCTTCATGTTTGCCCTCACGATTATCTAGCGTGTGGTGCCCAGACCCTCTTGGTTCTCGCTTTTGGGCGGATGCTACCCGCCGAGGTGCTCTTCGTTGTTTGGGCGTATATACTTTGCTGCCGTGTATCTCGGTCGTCTTCGGCGGGTGCTTGTCTCCGAGGTGCTCTCTCTTTCACGAGCTCTGTGTTTCCGGCGCTCGCGTGCTACCGAGGTCGCGGCCGTTGCGAGCTCGCGTTTCCGCATGTTGCCGAGGTCGGCGGTCGTTACGGTGGCGTTTCCGGCATACGTGGGCGCCGAGGTCACGCGGTCGTCTATGGCGGATGCTTCCCGTCGGAGCGGTCATCTCTTCTCGCAGATGCTTTGCTGCCGTGTGGTTCGTTGGCGGATGCTTTGCCGCCGGGTGTTCTGGACGGATGCTTTGCCGTTCTTCTCTAGCGGATGCTTTGCGCTTTTATTCCGGCAGATGCTTTGCTGCCGTGGTCTGGACGGATGCTTGGCCGTCGGTTCCGAGCGGATGCGTTGCCGCTCTTGTCATGGTTGGCTCTAACCGCCCGCTTACCCGGGTGTTGTGTGGTTTTTTATGGTAATAGGTTCAGTTCTCGGAGTTGTTAGGTCGGAGGGTCCGCCCCATCCCTCACCTTTCGTTTCTTGCTGTTTGTTTGTGAGGGGGATTTCGTGGGTAACCCGAGGGTTACTCGCGTCTCCTCTTGTATCTGGTTACCCGGCCTTTCTTTAGGCCTTTTACGCTAATGAAAAACGCGCCAACTTAGGTGGGCGTGGTCTCGAAAAAATATATAAGGCATACTGTTCCAGGGGTTAAAGAAACTTTGGGGGATCCTTATTTCTTCGAGTCATGTGTCATTGCATCATTCTTCAAGTCATCAAGTCATGTGTCATTGCATCATCAGGCATCTGCAGTAGAAACAATAGAGTGGATCAAATACCTCTGGCCAAACAGGGGGGGGGGGTGGTGCTGGTGGCAGGACAATCGTGAAAACATTGCAAGGGGGGGGGTGCTGGTGGCAGGACAATCGTGAAAACATTGCATTGCAATTGCCAATAGTTCATTCAACAATTATTGTTATTGAAAAGAAGTGCAAAGCACTATGCATATATTCCTTTCGAAAAAGGGGTGGAAGTCATCTAATCCTGATGCCAAGTAGCATTTCATAAACTAGATCGCCTTAATTCCAAACATATAACTAGTATAAAATGCCGCATCAACAAAATTTGATCACTCTATCCACTAACCTTGGATGAAGGAAAGGTAGACTCTTGCAGTATGTTGATCATAACACCCAAGGTTGTGGTTCGGATGAAGTGTGCCCCCACAAGTTCTGGAGGCTCGGACATGCTGAAGGTGAGAAGCTTGTTCTCTCTCTTCATCCAATCACACATCATTTTGGCCTCCTTTGCCACACCCTTGAATTGAAACCACCCATCATATTGTAGTTATTAGTGCCAATGAGTTGGCAATTTACAGAAAAGAAGAAATGGATATATACTTGCTGAGATTCAGTGCATTTTGGAAGGAGGCATGATGCAGGCAGGCACATACCACCATTGCCGCAGCAGAAGCAATGGACTGGCATCCTTTCAGGTTAACAAGGCCTAAGGCGCACATGCGGATCACACTGCTCTGCTGGATCACGTCATCAGTAGGCTTAGCACCATGCTTCAGCAGCTCATGCATCAGGTCAGCCTCCTTGAGGATACACTTTTTTCGCGATCGGGCCATTCACCCGTATTTCATTAAGTGGAGGAAAACCAAATCCAAATACAACAAACCCTGATGCCGAGAAGACATCACAGGAGAAACACCAACGAAGACCAAAACATAGACTAAAAGCAAGAAAAGCGAGGGGCAGGGAACCCTCCACCTAACAAACCCCACAAGCTACGCCTATACAAAAGATAACTCAACACCTAGGTAACTAGTAGTGATCGGAGCCGTAGATGATACACCTCGGCAGCAAAGCATCTGCCGGAAAGACAACTACCTCGGTGGCAAAGCATCCACCCAAACCTCCTTGGCGGCCAAGCATCCGCCAAAAACACGACCTCGATGGCAAAGCATCCACCGGAAGCACGACCTGAAGACCTCGGTGGCAAAGCATCCACCGGAACCACCACGGCGGCAAAGCATCCGCCCGGAAGCACGACCTGAAGTCCTTGGTGGCAAAGCATCCACCGGAACCACCACGGCGGCAAAGTATCCGCCGGAAGCACGACATGAAGACCTCGGTGGCAAAGCATCCACCGGAACAGATAACTACGGCTACCACTAACACCAACAAGACAAACCAAAGGTGAAGAGTAGCATGAAGTGCAAAAGGCGCAGCCAGCGACGGGCGGAAGAAGCAGCGCGCAGGGAGACCGGGCGAGAAGGAGGCAGCAAGCGAGCATCAACGAAGCCTTCCGGGGAAGGAATTGACGCCCGCGGGACGCCAACTTCGTTGTGTATAGCATCCGGGATTTTCATCCCACCAAGCTTGCTCCAACCGGCCTCGACAACGCCGGGGAGCGGTGTAGTGCGTGAACGGCACGCGCCACTAGCCAAACCACCACGGCAAAGCTGTGGCGCTACCTTGCCGCCACGAATCACCACCACGGGCGCGACAAGCGAGGGACCAAGGACACCACGCCACCGATGACGCCACCCGCGGCGACGCCGCGCGCCCCACAACACGCTCCACCGCACAACAGATGAAACCACCGGTTGCGACGCCGCCCGCGCCCAGTGCGCGGATCGCTGTCGGGGCGTCGGCGCCTTGGGCGTAGCGGCAACACCAAGGCCCCGCCAAAGCAGCCGCGGCGGTGCCAACCACCACGCGGGGTTTGGAGGAGATGCGCCCGGCGCGGATCCGGGGCCCGGGGGCCCAAGCCCGGCCGGCCGCCACCATTGCCGGCGAAGGGCGGCGGGAGAGCCGCCGGCTCGCCCGAGGGGAGGCACCGGGGCACCTGGGCGGAGGGAGGGCGCCCGGCGGCAATCCGGCGCCCGGGGCCCGATCCGGCGACTCCCACCGAGACCAGGCCAAGCCGGCGCAAAGGAAGCCGACCCGCCATGGCGCCGCGGAGACTGGAGACCGTCGCGCCCGAGTGGGGAGGGGCGCCCGGCCGTCGGGGTGGCCGGAGCTGGCCCGGAGGGTGCAGTGAGGCACCACGGCCCGCCGTCGCCGTCACCGCGCCGAGGTGGGTTCTTTGGAGGGGTGGGGAAGGGGGGGGTTGGGGTTGGGGGGCGGAGGACAGGTGGGGGGCTCGCGGCGGCGCCCTTGTTGAGGGCAGCCGCCGCTGGCCGCCGCTGGGCGGGCAGCGGGGCGGCGCGGCGGCGGCCGGAGGGGGCGGGGGAGGGGGCTTGGCGGGGCGGGAGGCCCCCGAGCCGCCCACGGGAGCGGGCTCTCGGGAGCGGGCGTGTTTCCTTTCGGTGGCACCGCTACAGAAAGTGAAACTCCTTGAGGATACACTTGAAATAAATGTTTTGCATTAGTCAAAAATACCATAGAAAGCATAAAACAAAATACTCTATATGTTACCCAAAAATCACTGTTGCTTTCCTGAAGGTGCTAAATTGAATTGAACCAATCTAAGCTATCCACACAGGCAACATGCAAAATAGTAAGCATGTAAGACGTGGGTTCGCGAGGCCATACTTATAGCGTGCAATACATGCACTTGATCAGTTAATATTATGTTTTGAAGAGCACATTTCGCTCACCATCCAAAGCTTCAAGGGCAACATTTTATTAACAAGAAGCAGATCAAGACATGCTGGATTGTTAATTGACGGACTATTGCTACACTGCTTGTCAAAATGCTAAAAGAGACAATGTTAATTAGCCATCAAATGTGTGATATAGGCATGGATTTCAAATATGCAAAAAAAAAAAAGGAAAGTGAAACCAAGACTGGAAACTTCAAAACTTGCAATAAATTCTTACTGCATGTCATATACTGTGGTGGTTATCACAATTGACATTTTAGAGATAAGAAAGCAATCAGATAAATTGCCTAGTATTATGCTACAACTTTAACAGGAAAGTGATATGAAAAAAGGTTCCATTACAGTTGAGGTTGAAAGTTTTTTTTTCTCTGATTATAGGTATTTCTTAGCTGCAGCACACATTCGGTCACTAGATTGAGAGAGGAATAGCATTCCAGTGCATACCACAAAAGCAATGGTTGAAGGAATAGAAAGTTTGTCGCTTGAGATTGAGAGTGCGCACTCCTTTATAAGGCTACTCTGAATCAAAGTGTTGCCCGGTAAGATCACATCCGGACAATGTGGCGCAACAGTCTTCCACCTGGACACAAGTTCCTCCATCTCGAGACACTAGAAAAAAATTGACATTTTGCAATAAGTTGGTGTAAACTATTTCAGTTAGGCATTCCATGGCTTAGCAAAAAGTACCAGGAGGATTGATAACAGATTTGACAACAGCTGCAGCAGCAACTCGGTCATCAAAATCCAATAGCCAATCAGGATTCTGTATGGCAGACTCGTCTGCAATGAACTTCAAAGCATTGCGGTTGTAATACTCCACAAGGTAGTTACTATAGTCAGACCATGCAACAGTACTGTTGAGTGGCAATAGCCTTTCCCACCCCCATACTTTCTCCATCAAATTTCCTGAAACTAAACAAGACCAAAAATACACACACAAAGCTTACTGCATGAGAAAATACATTTGTGTTGATTAGCTTCTCTGTTTTCTTCTTACATTTTAGATCTTTGATCTTTTGCTGATATTGAGAATCCAATACATTTGAAGTGCAGCACCTGGTGATAAAACAGTACAATTATATAATATCACAATGCTTATTAGCACGATGTAACAAACTTAGACCAAACTGCATCAAGAAAGAAGAAAAGCGTATTGAGCATCAGTACCCTGTGATGGTTGCTGCTTCATCAGCATTAATGCCATTAACATCACCACCAGAGCCATTTCTACTAGCAGATTCTTCCTTATCAACCTTGCTTCCAGAAGCAGCAGCAGAAGAGGACTTATTCAGTATGTCAATCATGGCATACAAGGTTCGAATCCGTATTCTGCGGCTGTCCAAAAGTTCCTTAGGTAAAGGTATGAAATCAAAGACGTCAATAAGCTTTTCATTTTCCCACATCCACTTGTACATTGTTTCGGCCTCCTTTGAAACACCCTTAAATTGAAGCCATGCATCAATTTACAGTGAGTTCCCATTAATTAGTTAGTGGTAAAAACAAAAGTACAGATGGATGGATGCATGATAGCAAGCGGGGTTTTGCAGACAGGCACATACCAACATGGCAGCAGAGGCAGCAACAGAATGCCACGAAGTGCAGTTCATAAGGCTCAACGCACACATGCGTATCTCGCTGCTCTGCTCGATTAAGTAATCATCACTGGGACTAGCGCCACGCCTCAGCAACTCACACGTCAGGTCAGCCTCCTTGGCAATACACTTGAAACAATTTCTTTACATTAGTACAAAGACCATGAAAAGTCAAAGATTATCAATAAACCACTCCACTAATCAAGGTGAATTTGGGTGCCAATTTCTTCTTTATATGAAGGCAGTTACTCCTAGCTTAGCCTAGTTTTTTTACATGCTAGCAACAGATTCCAACTATTCTTCTGAAGGTGTACGCACCAAGTTGGATTTTACCATTCCAATCTGCCCACATGGATAACAAATAAAAAGAATATTGAAAACCTCAGCTACACCTACTAACTTGCAGCCACTCCTACAGAATACACAGTAAACATATGATTTTTCCTTACGATGATTTTCCTCTTTTCATTTCAGCTAATTGTCCATGCCAATTAACACAAATTGATCAGGATGCAGAGAGAGGATTACATAACATTTATTGGTCAAATACAAGTTTTTATTTTGTTTGGTGTGCTAGGGCCAGGTAAAGAACGTACCAACAAAGCAGCAGAGGAAACATCAGAAAATTTGAAACTCGCTGCACGAATGACTGAATGTGCACTCTCGTGTATCAGGCAACACAGAATGATTTTTTTGCTCGGTAAGATCACATCCATTTCCGAATTCATCCATTTTTTCCATTCATATGCAAGTTGCTCCTCCTTATTGAGACACTGCTTGAAACCATCAGTCAGTTAGATCAATGCAGATTAAGTTAGTAAACAAGACAGTGGCAAAAAAATGGGTAGAAGCAGAATATGAAAGACAGGAGGTTACTTACAATTTCAGCAAGAGAAGCTACGACGCTACCCGTAGCAGCTGCAGCACCAGGAACGAGCTGACGAGAGTTGCCTCGGTAATACTCTTCAAGGTACTTGCTGTAGTCGGACCATGATACACCCTGATATGGTAGCAGCTTGTCCCATCCCCATGCTTTTGCCACAAGATCTATCGAAGCAAGTAAATTTTACCCAGAAGGAAAATAAAAGGAAATCATGAGTCGTACTCGTGGGCAGTCAAAAAGGCAATGAGAATGGACGGCACAGCAATAAGAAAAATTTAGCACATCAATAACAACGAACAGATGGTGGAGGAGGAAAACAACAATCAGGTTCGTAATCTGTAGATCAAATCATACCAAAGTACTTGATAATCTGTGAAGGCGGCATCGTCTTTGTACCCTCATCCTCATCCTGCTCCTTCAACTCTTGGATGTCAATTTCATACATCTCCCTCTCCTCATCTTCCATTCGCTTCACGATCGCGCGCCGATCCAGAGTTGCGCCGCCTCCGTCCATCCTCGCCCTCTCCGACTACTACTACTCCAATCCGATCTAGGTTTAACATTGGATAGCACAGGGAACCGGTGGCTCTTGACACAAAAGTAACTATTTTTATTTATGGTACAATGTATTTAGATTTAGATATAAAGACGAAATTATTATCTTCCGCGCAGTCGCCGCCGAAAAGACGTAGTCTTTGATGATGCTTGATGCTGTACATTCCTTCAGCTTGATCCTGGGCCAACCAGGCTTGGGCTGCCATTCTAGTTAAGCTCGAAGCGAACGGAGCTTTTCTTCAGCCCAGCCCACAAAAATAATTTCGGGCTCCTACAAATTTCGAGAGCACCCATGTCGACTCGCGTGTGAACGAAGGGAAGGCAGCAGAGAGAAAAACCCCACCCGGCCAAACCCTCCAGCCGAAGGAATCGAAGCAATGGCGTCTCGTCTGTTTGCGGCGGCGGCGGCCTCCTCCCCGTTGCCCCTGGCTCGCCGTAGCCGTGGCCAACCCGTCCCGCAAGGTATGCAGCGCACCTTGTCCTTCGACCTTCGCCGTCTCCTGAGTCCTGAGTTCCTGACCTAGGAATCGTACATACCGGTTGTCTGTCTCGTTGATTAGGCCCCCGTCCCTGGTTCTGCCTGCCAGGTTTCTTAATTGGCTGCGATTTGGTTTATGAATCAGTTGTTTGTGGTTGCAGGAGCTGGTAGGTTAATGTTATCGTATTCCTATGTGGTCGGTTCTATTGTGCAACATGGAGGAATCAGTGTCCCTTGGGCCTTGGTTGTTGTTGAGGCTGCAGGACAGCAAGCATATCTTTCGCTGTTTAGCTTGCTTTGTTGATTCGCTCGTATTTGTGCTTGCTAGGTCGCCGCTGGTATGCGGAGAAGGTGGACTGGCGGGAGGATCCAAGGTGGAAGAAGGTGAACTTGTGGGAGGATCCGAGGAACCCCAAGAGGTGGAAGGCTAATCATGTGAGTACCCTTTCGGAATATCTCGTCCAATCCAATTCAGTGCAACACTGCAGCTTATGGTATTAATGGAATTATTTGTGTTCATACTGATAGGCATAGAATTAGTGACACGAATACATGATTTTCTCATGGAGATTATTTCAGTTGTTTCTTGTTTTATCATATAGTTGTATGGCCTGCGTACAAACATAAAAATCGTTGATTGAGTATACAACATTCTAGGCTAGTAAAATATCCCTTGAGCTCTTCGCTAGGAGAACCAGCAATTGAAACCATGGATTTGTTTGAGTGCTTTGTTAGAGGATCAGTACAACCTTTATGGAAACAGCGTAAATGAGTTGGTAACTTGCACTATTACTTTTGGCCAGGTTGTCAGATTACATGTTTACCTATCTTTACTCATCTCTATCATCGTTGGAATCTTTCCCTTTTCAATTTAGAGCCTAATGATGCCTTTGAATGAAAGCACCAATGTCTACTTTGTAATATTGATTTTATAGTTTGACACAAGCAGATTTCCAGCTCTAAGATAGTGCTTCTGAATTGACGACTTCTGATCCATATGCATTTTTAACCACTCTTGGAATTGACTGCCACCAGAACTTGTTTACCTAAATAGTTCATTTTCAAGAGTTAGCTTACTGCTGCCCTTGAACAAGCTTGTGAAGTTGTGATCGTAGATCAGGATCATATGTTCTGGTTTTATTTATGATAACCGCTTTTGATTGCGTTCCATATGTGGTGTTGTAGTGTTATCTCTCAAACCAGCTTGGGATTTAGTTCTCCCATCAGACTCACAGTTGCACTTTGCTCTGTACTGCTATTTCCACGTGGGGACATAAGGAAATTTCTTAGTATTTCCCTCTAATTGCTTATGGTTTTGTTAAAAAATGTCTTTGCTTGATGCTCTTCTGGTATAACTAATAATATTTTTACATGCATAATTTTTTTATTACCTTCGTCTTATTCATGCAGTTTTGTGCAGCCACCATCACTGTATGGGGTGTTTTAGTTTTTGGTTGGTTCAAGTTTTTTGATGGGGAGAAGAACAAGAAGACGGAGGTACTTTTTAACACTATCATTTATACTTAGGCTTGAACTGTGCTGACCTGGTTAAAAGATTATTAATTGCCAGATAAGATTATTAATTGCCAGATAGTGACAGATGCACAAAACATAGAAATATTTATCTGAAACCAAACCGTTAATACATATGAAACATCATCCTGTTTGTGATCTGATGTCATGTGGCCAGTAACCACAACTAGTTATTGGATACTACTGGCAACCGATGAGTTTGTTAAGTGTGTGATACACATATGCTTACAGTTTTAACTGCACGTGCAATTTCATTTTCTTGCACAGTGAGAACTATAATTTTTGAAATCCAATGGACATGAAAATCTGATACTCTGTCACGGGTGTCAGCAGCTTGGTCTAAGACAAAGCTGGCTTTTCAGAAATATTGGTGCTCTTTTCTGTAAATTTGGCTTAAGATAATTCCAGAAGTTGATTTATTATTTGAGGGGCAGAGGGAGTACATATGACTTTGTTAGCACTTAAGTTTATGATTACCAGGTAAGCTGACAAATGCAAATAAAGTAGAAATATTTACAATCTAAGTGATGAAAATCTGATACTGTCACAGGTCAACAGCTAAGGCGAAGGCGTGGTAGGCTTCACCAGAGTGGAGAGGAATTTCGATGCTAGTGCAACTATATATGTGATGAATGAACTAGTCTCAAAAACTATTTGAATGAAGGTTGCTAGCCAGACATGCTGATAAAAGAGTGGCTATATGAATCAAACATGTCTAAATGGTTGCCCTAGGACAGTCCGTAGTGCAGCATTAGTAATCAGAGATTACTATTGCCTAAACTTGTACCTTTGGTTGAACAATCTCCTCTCGCTTAATGAATTCATCCCGTGCAATGCACGTTTGAGAAAAATCATGTCGAAATGGCCGGGGTTTAAAATTTGATTGGATGTGAATGTGAATGGCTTGCGGACACAAGATGAGCACACGATGCACATTCTCTTTTGTAATTATTTGTTGGCATCTGGGATGAGTTGTATGCAGGCTTCATTGTCATCATAATTGCTCACGGTCTGGATCCCCTCAAATGCACAGCGGCATAATCTGATTCAAGAATAGGGGGGCCTTTTTCACCCCACAATGCAAATAGCTAGCTGCAACCCCCCGTTGCTCTGGCAGCCGCGTACGACGCCCGGCATCGTACTCGTCGCACCGCCTGTTGTTCCTGTTCGCTTGCGAGATTGTGTGCTATATATCTCATCTCGCTTGCTGTTTCGGTTGGACTTGTCGCCTCCTCGGCTCGACAGCAGGTTGTTATGGACGCGTACGCCCTTCTCCCCTACGAGCCTGAGGCGGAAGGCGTCGGGAGGAAGCGAGCAGCCATGCAGCTGGTTCGCCTTGTTGGACCAGAGAACATGCGATCGACGTGTTTTTTTTTTTTTTTTTTTTTTTTTTTTTGCATGTCGATCTAGCGCCCATGGGCCTTGAATAGGCGCTCGATCGGCCCATCTTTCTTCTATATATTGTTAGCTTTCAGCTTTAACAATTTGTCACGGAGAGGGAGAAAGGGAAGATGACGGCGCCGCGGTCGGCCTTGGCGATGCTCAACCGCCGCTCATCTGGATCTTCGGCAGCTGCCATAGCTGGGAGAACACAGGAAATCAGCAACAAAGCTTTCCGCCATGCCCATGCATGCGGCGGCGGCGGCGGCGGGGCTCCAACCCTCGGCCATCCGTAACAGTTCCAAGGAGGTACGTAAAACCCCGCCGGCCGTTTTCAGTCATACGTACACGGTGGCGAGTTCTGATGCCCCCATATATATTTCAGTCAATTGACATACTACTAGTAAATATTTCGTACATCGCAGGCATTAATTATGTGGCTACTTCCTAGTACTTATAATTAATTCTAACCACAGCTATATATATTGCTGATATCAAACGCCTCCAACCAAAACCACCGGCCCATGCAATTGTTGTAGGCGATCTGACCACACTAGGCCGGTGTGGAAGAACAGAGGCTTAGCGATACATCTGTTTCCTTGCATCCTAAACCAGCCTGATGATGATCGAGTTATGTTAGGTTCTTATATATGTTTCACATGGGCCTTATTATGGTCTCTGTTTCTTTGCTAGCTATGTGATTGTCATTGTGGTTTTCTATGTATCTATTAGTACCCAGTGCGTACGTCGTAGTTACTAGCTAGTTACTATTGCTCTAATAATGCACCGATGCCTACTGCTCAGCATTGACATCTTTATGCAAAATATCACTTCTTTTATCGTGGCTTGGTTTAATTTATTAATAAAAGTTTTTCAAGAATGAATTAAACTTGACTAAGTTTGTACAAATTTTTTTTATTAAGACGAGTAGTTAAACTTGGGAGTACTAATTAAGTAATTAGTGAGATATACGACTATTGCTCTAATAATGCACTGGTGCCTACTGCCCAGCATTGACAGCTGACATCTTTATTTTTTTTATTTACTAGAGACTGAGGGAGTTCCCTCCCACAGTGAGGTCATTTTCTTAATTACAAATCACATATATTTGGTGAAGTTGACATAAGTAACTTGGCTTACATATAAAACTATATATCTAGTTTGTGTGTTGTTGTTAGTGCATCCTTAATTCTTTAGTATTTCATTCCTTCGACGTCCATCGTAGTTGACACTTTTAGCTTTGGAAACTTTGGTTGACAATTCCATAGTCATTCTAAGTTAAGCAGCAGAATAAAGCTTGAGGAATAACAAGTCTTTTGAATATAAGTTTGCCTTGTTATAGGGTTGTCGGCATTTCTCGACTGATGCTAGGGACCCAACAGGCAAAGCTGTGAGTGGTATGCGCATGTGGTGGCATAGGTGAGCTCACAAGAATATGATGTAACGTTTTGGTTGTTTACGCAGAATTGCAATTTCTAACTTGAGTTGCTTTGCATATTCATACCTTTTTTTTTTTTGATGATTTGATGATTTGGTAGGTAAATTGTCACTCGTGCTTATGGCACCCTTGAATATGCTACAACTTTGATATAGTTCAAGGAAAGTATGCATACTTTGTACTGGTACTCGTTATCCGTTATTGAAAGAGTTTTGAACTAAGCGAGACTAAACAATATTGAAGGAGATCGAATCACTGTAGAGTGGGACGGAGCTCGGCCCCCGCGTCGTCCGTACAGGGTGACTCGGGAGGCGATTTCAAACCCAGCCGCCGGGCTCTCCACCGGAGCTTTCCCGGCCGCCGTCGTCCCCCTCCAGCTAGCGGTGGCGGCGCCGGTGGAGCCCAACAAAGCCACCCCCCTGCCAGCCACCTCTCAACTCCTTTCCTCTCCTCCCCTCCTCTCCTCCATCCTTGAGCTCAAGGTCTCCCGGGCGGCGGAGGTGTGCAGGAAGGTCGTCCATGGCCGGATCCGTGTCCTCTGTGGGTGGATCCGTTGATCCCCGTCCTCGATCTACTCTCCCCACGACTCTCCGTCAGCCATGGCTCGCTCCACGGTGGGCGCCCTTGCAGCCCCTGCGGGCGGCTTGGGTGGCCTCGTACGGAGATGGGTGAGACCGACCACGCATGTCCCCGGGCGCGGCCCCGCCCATCGCGCGTGCTCCCGTGGGCGCCCGCCATGGCGCCATGGGAGAGGCTCGAGATCCGCACGAGGTGCCCTCGCCGGTGCCGGGCCGTTCAGGATGGCGCCGGCGACCGCCGGCGACCGTGGAGCGGTGGATCCGAGCCCCCGGTGTGGATCCGGGTGGCCCCGCCCGGATGCGCGCCGGGCCCCAGCGGCCTCGCCGACTCCAGGGCCGCGCCGGCCGCAGCAGCCGACCGCGCGGCCGAGCGGTTCTCGGCCACGCCATGCAGGTCCCCTCCCCTTCCCCATCTTGAGCCCAAAGATTTGCGGTGACTTAGGGTGTGTTTGGTTGAGCTGTGGCTTTTGAAAAAACTCGTGGGTTGTGGGAAAAGCAGCTGTGAGAAAGCAGGCGTGGGAAAAGCGTAAGACCGTTTGGTTAGAGAGGTGTCACAAACCGAGAAATACCTGTAATATCCCTATATGTTTGGGACATCTTTATATAAAAATTGCTCATAATAAACTAATTTATTCATTAATTCGCATAAAAATGACTATTTAAAAAAGGTAAAAATATTTTTCATAGTTTTTGTTAGGTTTGCATATACAACGATGCATGTCGAAGTGATTGCATTGCAAGTATCTCCTTTTTTTTTTTTTTTGACGTAACATTGCAAGTATCTCATTGAAGCACCAGTAGTACTACACTAATGGATCGAGTCAACGCAATTGTAGCCACCTGTTGTAAAAAAAAACAAATTGCAGCCATCGGATTCTTCCGGGATCCCATATTGCTCGTCATGTGCCTCCAATTACATCCATCGATAGATTTCACGACGCCGCCATCCATCGATGAGGACGCGTACCTTCTTCCCGACCCAACCCTCGACGGGGCGGATTCGCCGACGAGCAGCGCAAGGAAGGGGATGGCGGAGGAGCCCGTGCTCATGGGGCTTCGCTGGCCGGGACATGGGGGTGCTTGCCATGGGGCCTCGCCGGCGGGACCCGGGGTCGCAGATGCACACAGGGCACAGGGCGGAGCTCCCCATGGCAGGGGGGCGGCGGCCATGGGAGGCGCGGCGAGCCCCATGGCCATGGGATGGGGGCGCGAGGCCATCGGAGGGGGCGGTGGAGCTCCCGTGGCCATGGGATTGGAGCACGGCGCCATGGAGGGGCGGCAGAGCTCCCGTGGCCATGGGATGGGACGGCCATGGGAGGGGACGACGGATCTCGGGCCGCCGCCGGGAGGGAGGCGGCGGAGCTCACGCGCCGCCGCCGAGAGGCGACGGACCGAGTTGTCGGGATAGAAAAGAAACCAACCGCTTTCTACATAACCAAAGGTGGTGGGTAATTTTGAGACCCAAAAGGTGTGAAAGCAGGGTGTGAGATGCTTTTTGGCTTTGAGGAAATTTGTACTAGATCAAAAGTCGCTTTTGGCTTTGGCTTTTGGTGGCGGCCTACCCCATTTGGTTAGGCTTTTTGGCTTTTAGAGGCAAAAGCCACAGCCAAAAGCCCTCCAACCAAACACACCCTTAGATGCACGGCGACGATCCAGCCTCCCCGTATGCGCGCAAATGTGGTGAAAAAACTCTCGTCCCGGGCCGGCGGCGATGGCGCCGGGCGCGCCATCCACCTCCCTTGAGAGGCGCTGCCGAGCCGTTCCTCGGGACAACGCCATGGAACTCGCCTTGTGTATCCCGTTGTAGCTAGTGGTGGTGGCTTGCCAACCCGGGCGTGCCCTGGTTGGTATAGAATCGGGCGAAAGCCTTATCCGTCTCTACGACGGTCCGACGACGATGGCGCTCTCACGTCATGTCCCTCCTTGGAGGCGTTGTTGAAGATTCTACCACTGCTGCCTGCTCAACAGAGCTGTGTCTTTTGGGCGTCGTCCTTGCGGCCTCCTATGCCTCTGAACACCCTTGGGCTCTCCCACACCCCTTCTTGCTCCTCTCTTCCTTGGTGTGCAAGGGTGTGATCGGACTTGGTCCGCCGATCGTTGTCGACTTCCGACGAGTGTCCTCCTCCTCGGCGCCCCGCTCCGTCGGCGCCTCCTTGATGGTGCCGTAAAATCATATGCCGGGTGGAGATCCCACCGCCGCCGCCATTCCCCTCCATGGATTCCTCCCCGTGGACGGCGTTGGATGGTGGTATGTGGGGCCGGATGTACCGGGAGGATGTCCCCATCGCCTTGAAGGGAGGTCGCCGTGTCCGGCGAACCGGGTCGCGTGTGATTCGTCATCACTCTTAGTCCCCATTCCGCTGTCCCTCAGAGGTGGGGGACAAAGGGAGCGTGTAGCTACGAGGAGTGGTGCAGGCACAAGGGCCGTGGTGAAACCGGCGAGCATGTTGTTCGGGGGCGGTGGCGCAAGTCGATATCGGGTTGGCGATTCTCGCCTTAGTCTATGATTACCCCGGGGTTGTATTGTGCTATTGTTATGTTCTCGTGATGTTGTAATCTCTCTCTCTCTCTCTCTTGATGTATCGAACTATGTAACAGGCCATCAATTTCACCCACCGCTTGGCGGAAGCATCCGTGAAATACAAGGGTGGGGATGATTTAATCCCAAGAAGAGTTCTCGAATCACTGTAGAGTAGTCATCCCCTGTTAGGTCTATGTGAAAATAATCGTAATTCATCATCATCATCATTATGCCTAACTTGTTTTTTTTTTTTTTTTTTTTTTGAAAGGACCTAACTTGTTTTTATCATATCAAAGTTTTTTATTGCTTTGTATATGTACAATTTTTGCTTATGCTAATATAATTTTAACAAGTGAAAAATGTTCTCCCTTTCAACAGGGCCACATACCCTATTCACACGATTAAGCACCGTATGGAAACTGCTGATATGCAAGAGAGGATAATGGCTCAGTATGTGTTTTCAGTATTCGGTCTGGGTACATCAACTGTAATTTGGTTGAAGACGGTAAAGGATATCTTTTACCCAGTATGAAGGTGAAGACATGGTCAAGCAGCTGTGCTGGATTGCACCTTTGGGTTGTAAAAGTAGGTCGTTTCATCCCCGTATATATGTTAGATGACTCAAACATCTTATATTATAGCTATATATAAGAGACATCTAATGGTTGGTAGCACTGTTAAATGTCTGTTTGGTGCTTGTCCTTTGTGACTTCTGTGGTACTAGGGATTCATTTACCTTTTTATGACTTTTACCTGTTATATATGATTTTGAACCAACACCAAGGCTTAATAATTTATCTAAATATTTCCTTGGCGTTGATTCGTTGAAGTGGTAGATTCTCCCTTAGCTACAAAAGCACGCGAGGCAGTGGCCTTTGTTTTAATATGAGTTTTGAACTTGAACTCGTAGGATCCTTAGCCTTGTTATCTTGGAGCTGCTTAATTGGTCTTTTAACTAACCCGTCATCTCTCATAGGAGCGAGCTACCAAACCAGCTAAGCGTTGCCTACACTACAAAAACATTCTATTATACTTCATCCGTTCTAAATTATATGTCATTCCAACGTTTTTGGACAGTTAGAACTTGATGAAAATTATAGAGAGAACTACAAAAATTTATGACACATTAAATCGGTATAAAAATGACATTGTTTTAGTATGTAAAGTTGATCAAAATTAAAATATTTTGACTCTTAAAAGAGTTGATGAAATGACTTATAATTTAAGACGGATGGAAGCTTGAGTTCAAAACCATCAGCTTAAATGATTATGTCGGGGAGCTGAGCTGAGCGCTGGTGCTCGGAAGGCTTGTGTGTCTGATCTCCCGGGCCGTGAGCAACTGAGCACCTCCGGCCAGATCGTCGTCACGACGCCATCATGGAGTGGGTGCACTCCATGCCATATCGTCAAGAATAGAACACACAGAATAGCAGACGGCTGCCTTGAGGTAAAACAGAAAAACATCAAAGTATAGGACGCATACAAAAACATGCATTCAACTCGATCCACCAGTACAGGCAAAACTCCGATTTTTTCTTCTAATACAAATCCCACCGCGGCACCGCCAGATACACTTCATTAACTCGAAGAACTAAAAAGAGGGGTGATGCTTATGAGGTGTTGGCATATCGATTGGCAGTGGAATAACCAGCAGTGCCTTAAAAATCAACACTTGATCTAGTTGTAAAACTTGGTGAGGCAAATCAATATTTGAAGAGAAGTCGTGGTTTGTTGTGTTAAGTTATATGTCCTTGTTATGTGCAAAGTATGAATGTACTCCCTCTGAAAAAAATTGATTACTAGAAAAAAAATGGCTTTAACCACACATCCCTCTGAAATATTGCATCACAAATTACTATATGAAAAATTATAAAATTTAAAAAACGGATGGCCCTTTCAGCCAATTTCTACATGTTTTGGGCCACCGTTACAAAAAAGCCCTATCTGGCCCTTTCGTGACTCGCGACCGGCGCCGCCGCTGCTCCGCGCAAAAGGGAGCAGCGCCGTCGCTGCCGTCGCTTAGCTGCCGGCGGCGACGAGCCATCGCGGAAGCCAGCGGCCCTACCGGCGAGGCGGGGAGTTCTTCTTCCTTCTCCACCGACTTGACAGCGCGTGGACAACCCGCTTCCGACTCTCCCCTTCGCGCGCTTTCGGCACCGCGGCACGGGATCGTCGGCGCGCCGGGCTCATTCATGGTCGGAAATTCGGAATCAGAAGATCCCCTCACCTCTTAACCCATCTCTGGCTCCGGCGAGCTATTGGAGCATGCGGCACCACCAAGCCTGCAGCCGCGCTCATCAGGTGGGCGCTCTGCTCCTCGTCGCTGCCACCTTCCTCCTCACCCGCCTCTTCGACCGCCTCCTGCTCGACACATCTTCCTCCGCCCCCATAAACCCCGGCCGGCCTTCCTCTTCCGCTGACCTCCTCATCTACGTCTACGCTGAGGACGAGATCCAGGGCCTCCGCGCCTTGCTCCGGGGACGCGATGGCACCGTCACCGCCGCCACATGCCTCAAGGGCCAATGGGGCACCCAGGTAAGCCTTGTCTGAGGAGGTAACGCACAAATAATACTTGTGTTGTCTAGGCCGTCCATATCGATCAGTGTTTCAAGCAACGTACTCTGTATCATGCAATTCTATAAATTCCTGATTCAAAGTTTTGCTACTTTACACACAACTTAGGCCAAAATTTCAGTTGTTCATCTTGTCACAGTAGCATAGCAGGAGCTACTCCCTTGACCAAACCAATGACATTGCTAGTATAGTCCTTGCTGCTATTAATTAGATTCTGGGTACCTGCACCCAGTGTCTCTTATAGAACACTCAAACAACAAACATCTAGTCAGTAGTTTTCCATTTCATAGGTCAAGATCCACCAGTTTCTTCTGAAGTCAAGGTTCAGAACATTCAACAAGGATCAAGCAAATCTCTTCTTTGTTCCGAGCTATGTTAAGTGTGTTCGCATGACAGGAGCACTAAGTGACAAGGAAATCAATCAGACCTATGTCAAGGTAACTCCCCACAATGATGTTCCTGGATCATATGTGTCTGAAAACAAATTCGTTACTGTTTTGCCTTCATTTTCTTTAGGTTCTGAGTCAGATGCCATATTTCCAAAGATCAGGTGGGCGTGACCACATTTTTTGTCTTCCCAAGGTACATCTTGTAACTGCTATTTGGTGAACCAGTTTTCTTCATTTTGCCTGATCAATATATGTTTGGGGACCTGTTGTTTACCTGAGAAACCTATGCCTTTTTTCTGTCACATGTAGCGGTGCAGGAGCTCATCTGTTTCGCTCATGGGCAACATTTCTGAATCGATCTATTATCCTTACTCCAGAGGTATCTGTTTGTGATGCTATTAACGTATGACACCTTTTTTTTTGACAAAAGAAAGGAGTTGTAGTATTTAAATTATCCAAATCTTAGGATGTGGCTCTGTGTTGTTTTATTGTTGTCTATTTGAGAATTTCCATAGCCCTGTGTTTCATTTGTCAGGGTGACCGGACTGACAAACGTGGTACAAGTGCATTTAATACATGGAAAGATATTATTATACCTGGGAACGTGGATGATTCTATGGTGAAGCCTGATGCCCGTGCTGTCCAACCAATCCCGCTAACAAAAAGGAAGTACTTAGCCAACTTCCTTGACGTGCCCAGGGGAAAGCAGGGCGCCTTCAACTGGTGGAGCTTGCAAAGCAGTATCCTGAGAAGGTTGGCTTCCATTTCATTTACAGAATAATTTGAAAATTGTATTAAAATAAAAAAATACTCAGTCCTTTTCGAAATTATTAGACGTTTTTTTCTTCTAGATACATTGCTTTAACTATGTAGTTGTAGTGTAAATCTAAGTTCATAGTAAAAGGTATGTATCTCCAAAATGTCTAATAATTTGAATGGAGCGGGGTAAATAGGATTATTTTAAACTTTTTATGATTTCATTCATTCAATACTAATGGATGAAAAGTGATAATTCAAAGTTTGGCACCTTAATTCAATTATCTGGGTATAGTCACATTGCAATGCATGGAAGTTGGCATGAAACATCCTTGTTTAGTTGTCTACCTCAAATAAATCATGATTGCACCATATTCATTTTTTCTAGGCTTCCCTGTTGACAGTGCTCTGAACGCATCCTTTTGCTTAAAACTCTGATCCATCGCATGTAATGTAACTTTGGTTTTGTAGCTGGAATCTCCAGAACTCAAATTATCTGGCCCCAACAAATTGGGACGGATCGAGTACTTCAAGCACCTGAGAAATGCAAAGTTCTGCTTGGCTCCACGTGGAGAGTCATCTTGGACACTTCGCTTCTATGAATCCTTCTTTGTGGTTAGCTATCCTATTTCTCCTGCTAAGAGATGTTTTTTTATTAGCATGGTGATGATCAACTTGTGAGAATCTTGATGATAGGAATGTGTGCCAGTGATTTTGTCAGATGAAGTTGAGCTTCCTTTCCAGAATGTGATAGACTACAGCTTAAATCTCGATAAAGTGGCCATCGCCCAGGATTGGACCTGAACTCCTTGAGTACCTTGAATCAATATCAGGTATTGCATTATACTCGTCCAACCTCTGAATTATTTCAGCTTTTCTAAGTTATTTTAGCTTTTCTAGTATATAGTTTTTCACTATGCACTTAGATATAAAATATAAATATAAATATGTCTAGATACATTGTAAAAAAAACTACTCCCTCCAATAATCATAAGTTTATAGTCATAAATATAAGGTGCACACAGATATCAAGGTTCAAACTCTACGATCTTTAACCAATAATTGGGCCTACATTTTTTTTTTACTATTGTAATGTAGACTTAATACAATTATATTTGTAATTTGTAATCAAATGTATTACTCATTTTTTGTTTTTGTAGTTACTTTTTGCCTTTTCTACATTCATTCCCTTTACTATGTATTCAGGCAGTATAACAGTATAACCAGCCAAGATAAAGAAAAATCAATGTATCGTAAAAGCCAAAGTCGAACTACAATTCGGAAACGGATGAAAGATCCAATAATCATAAGTTTGTAGTCATAAATGTATAATATATAATAAATGAATACTGAAGTATATCCTAGGAGATCATGCCCTTTCAACTATCAAGCTGTGCAAACTGGACTGAAGAGTATGTGTCAAAACAACTTATAATTTATAATGGAGGGAGTAGTTCTCAAATATAGTTGTAAATTATACGTTAAGGCTGTGCCAGATCAAAGTAAAGTTAACGTCTGTTGGTGTTGCAGATGAGAGGATTGAGGAAATGATTGGTCATGGGCGTCAGATGAGATGCTTGTGGGTGTATGCAGCTGATACTGAGCCATGCTCTGCCATGGGCGGTATCCTGACAGAGCTACAGAAGAAAGTTCGGCGGTTCCATCTATCGCCCGAAACGTTCTGGCTGCACAACAGATCGATTGTGAATAGAGATCTGATTGAGTTCCACAGCTGGAGGACGCCTGTTCCGTTGCCATGAACCATGGATTCTTATTTCAACTATTGTCGGCATCTGTTCTGTATCATGTAGACATTTCCTAGTGAAGCTGTATTTGTTGTTCTTGCTAACCTTGAGAAGAAACACATACATCGTGTTAAGGATTGACAATAGTAAGCTAGAGTTTTGCTGTTTTTTACTGTATCGAGATATCTCCCACTCCAGTCAACAAATTATATGTAACGAGTCTTTGGGTTATTGATTCCAAAATATAGTGATTTTGAAAAAAAAAAAGGACAAATATGCTAATATCATGCTACTAGGATTAAACATTCGTTGCTAATCCATCGAGGTTTGTGTATAGTTTTCCATGTCTGACAATCAATATCAATATATAATACAAGTCTATTGTACATAAAACGAAAATGGATGGGAAAATACGGTATATGGTTGCTGATGGAACCCATCCGTTTTCAACTTTTATTTTCAATTTTACCTGTTCATGTGGAAATGATCGTTGTATTTTGGCCCAGATGGCAGGTGGAGTTTTACGAAAATGGCCCTTCACTGGCGCCGGCGGCAACCGGCGACGAGGTGCTACAACCCTCCAGAGTCCAGACTCCAGTCCGCAATGCCTCACGCCACCGCCGCTGCCGCTGCGGCGCTCCCTCGCTCCGTTCTGCTCACTATCTCCGCGCCGCTCCGTGACTCCCTCGCCGCGTCGCTGTACGAGCCCCCGCGGGCTCATCCGCCTCCGTCAAGTCCCTCCTCGCCTCCCTCCTCCCTTCGCCTTCGCCTTCCTCGCCTCAGGCCCAGGCGACGGCGGGCAAGGAGGCCGGGACCTCCTCCTCTTCTGCGCTGCCGTGCTCGCAGCCTCCCCGGAGTACCCCGCCCTGCACTGGGTGTCGGCTGGCCTCGCGGGCGCGCGGCCGCCGCTGCGGTGAAGGAGATGGCGGCGGCGGGAGGTTGGGGCAGCGTCGGGGAGATGGTGGTGGCCGTGGCGCCGGAGGTGGTGCCTCCTCTCAAGGACGTGGTGAAGGACTCCTGCGTCGACGCTGACAGCAACGAGATTGGCGCTGCGAAGCCGCCCAAGGAGCACGCGGCGGTCGCCGCGCACCAGTTCCGGTGGCTGGTGTCTCAGGTTTGTGCTCCTTGATGGATGCTTAGGCATTATTCTTGCCAATGGTGTGGTAAGACTTTTGTAGAAGTTCAAAAGAAGCTGATGTTAGAGAATTTGGTAGTCTTCGGATAAAATGTTATCGCTATGAGAACAGTTTGCACTGGAAACTTGTAGTACTAGCATGAGCATAAGCAGCAGAACTGTAGCAGTAAGTGAAGCAGTGATGTGGCTGCATAGAGATGCTTACTTCAGTTTCTATTTTTGTATTTAAGGTTAATTACCCTAAGCTTGGGGATTTGTGTTGGTTAGTCATTCCATGTGCCCTGACAATCTTGGATCATTGGTCGCCAGAAGTTAAGGTACAGCACTGTTTTAGACCTTTTGGTTTCTCTACTGGGGATAACAGTAGTATAAACTGTATGTTAGTGCCAAACTGCCAACTTTATCTCAGTAGCATTCATTTCAATTTGATTTGGCCCTGTTGATGGCCATTGTTCCATATAATTGGCAGGAACAAGGAATGGTTAGTTTTGTAAACATAGCGAAGGAATGTGAAAGTGACAGAATTCAGTTTGTACGAAGACGCCATACTTGACGTGTGCTGTCAGAACATTCCTGCGGATGATGAGTTATGGTACCAGGTTATTGAAGTATCTGTGCTGTTGCTGACATGCACTCAGCGGAGCAATCCCCGTAGTCCTGGTAAAGTTCCTATCTAATTTAAACCTTTTTTCCTTTTATAGTCAGTTGTGATCAAGTCTGTTCTTCCTAGCTTACAGAGTCCAAATAGGTAAACCTATTCTGTTGTGAGATTATACTAGACTGTGGATATTCAGAATTTTATATGATAATATGTTATTTCTATCACACCCATTCAGTTTATGGACTGTAAACTATGGTATCCCTTTTAAATTTTACACCCAAAAATTACAGGATGATGACTCAGGGAAAATTATTGCCTTATATATTTAGATTAGTTACCGCTAACTTGTGAAAAACAAACATTTGTGGATTGAATGGTTTGGACCAAACATTTCAACATATTTAAGGGAATATAACATTTGTTGCAGTTATATTGCGATACAGAATCATTGCTGAACAACCTATAGGTAAAATGCTAGTGGTTACTGTGGAGAACACAGCCTCTAGTTAAGTGATTGAGCTGACTATTACCTTTCTATATGAGTTATATGCTTGCATTGTGAAATCTTGCTTGACCCTAGTATGAACATCTACAAAATATGTTTATACTCCCTCCGGATGGTATTAGAAGTCGTTTAGGACAGCGACACGGTCTTCAAAACATAACTTTGACCTCTTATTATTATAAAAATATTTATGGAAATGTGATATATGTATACTTTTATTAAAGTATTTTTTATGACAAATCTACTCATATAATTTTTACATTTACAAACTCAACAACTTAAAAGTTATTGATGATTTATATTCCCGATGTTTGACCCAAACCTTGTCCAAAACGACTTCTAATACCATCCCGAGGGAGTATCTCTTGAACTCCCTCATCTTTCTTTTATGCAACTTCATTTTTTGAATTGGTTACAGGTATGATCGAATGCTTAGTGAGATGTTGGGCCACCTGGAACGGCAGCCACTAAATAAGGAGCGCCGTGTTGCATGGCTGAGCCTTATTGGGCCAGTTTTTATGCTATGGGCCTCTTCCTATTGGCACATTTTCGCCGCCTTTTCTCACTTTTTTTCCATTGGATGCATACTGATGATGATAAGACAGTTCATCTGGTAGGGAATATGTTCTAATTTTTAATTAGCATTAAAACAAAGTACTATAATACATGTTCACATTTTTTGTTCCTGTGAGATAACATTACCAATTTATAGGATATGGAAATTGTTATCCTAATTGATTATGGTTTTTTCCTATGAATTTGATCCATGAACTTTTTTTCAGACTTTAAAGCAAATCCATGCCATTGTCAAGCTTACCTGGATCAGGAAGTCACCTTATACTTTAAGGTATTAGAAGATGTAATATATCTCTTCTTCTTACTTATCAAATTCTGCTTGTTGTGCTCCCAATATTATATCATCAAATATTCCTGATCCAAAGGCAGAATAATGTTTTATTAACTAGTGAGTGACTTCAAATCCACTTCTTTTGTGTATAGGCTGGTGGACGAGCTTGTTCTATTATATAAAGAATCAGCGACAAGGAGCAACCGTGAAGTCATGCGAGAGCATATCCTGGAGATACTTGTACTGCTTCAGAAGTAAGAAACTCTCCTTCAGTAGCAGTTCTTGTTTTTACATCACATGAATAGTGGTGCATGAGCTATTTTAGTGGCAGTCAGACCTGCTCTTTGAAAATCTATTTTGTTCTGAGTAATCCATTAAACCAGTACACTGCCTTGCTGGCTGCTGTTCTACTCCCTTAAGTATCACTAGGTTGCAGAGTTGATGATGTTTTTCTTTTTCACTTTATTTATCTATTTGGAATCAGTGTTTGGAGATCGATCTATGTTATGTTGCACTAGCTTTTATCTGACGGGTTGAAGATAATGTATCCACCTCAGCAATGGGATTAATTAGAGTGGAACTTAATGTAGAGGTTACATTATTTCATTTCATGGGATGAGTCTGATAATGTATTTATTCCCGTTATCTTCTCATCATTTTGTGCTGAACAACCCCTTTTCTCCTGATGAGGGTAGATTGTACTGTGCACACATGGCGTTTTTTTAATGAGGTCGTAACCTATTGCCTTTGGTATTGGTTGTGCCACGTGAGCTAGAAACGGTTACCATTCCACTTCATTTTTGGCTTGTATATCTCTGTTTCTTATGGTAAAAGGTTTACTGTTGCAGCTGCAAGGGACAGCAATTTGAGGAAGCTTGGAAGAAGCATGGACTAGACCCAGACTTGACGATGCTGCTGTCCACTTTCAATGAACTTTGTATAAAGAATAGTTCACCATGATGTTGAGTTTAACTAGGTGTTATCAAATCAGTGTAAATATTTCACCATCGCCTATTCTTCCATTCAATATTTCACCATTGCCTATTCTGCCAGTCTCATCTGCTGAACGAAATCACCCTTGATTCTTATGGCAAATCCCATGATCTCATTCCATTCTGGTATACAAGTTTGTAGTCTGTTCATTATGGATGCAGTGCAGCTGACTGCAGCAGCTAGATGCTGCAACGTGCACAGGTCCAGCGTCCTGTAGCCTCCTCTCCCCGTTTCGTTCGTCTCTGATCTCCGCTCGCTCTCGCCTTTGCCGCCTCGTACCCGCAGCGCTTCAATTTCTCCCTCGGTCCCGGCTCCCGGCGCCAGCCAGGTTCGTGTGTTCCGGCGGCGGGGCATTCATGGCGGGGCAGTCCGAGTTAGCCATGTGCATTTTGTTTTCTCCTGGTTCTTTCGAGTTCTATAAGAACTCATGTGATAAGTATGTGCACCTTGTTTTCTCTGTTTTCTCCTGGTTCTTTTGAGTTTTAAGAACTCATGTGATAAGCAAAGGGAGCATATGCTAAAAAGCTGATGATCTACAATTTGAGCTGGGTTTCTCAACCAGACTCTGATGGATTGCATTTTTCATGATCATGCCGGTACTGCAGAAACACATTGACACGCTATTAGAAGTTTTGTGGTGGCACATGCATTGTCAAGGCTGGAAGTAAGCAATTTGTTGTCACAATCACAAGGGCCAAGAGGCAGCAGTCAGGCTCCTGGTGTGCCAAACCCGCTGTCGAACTTCAAGTTCATAGAAAATATTAGCAACATGGATCCAACTCCCAGTAGAACCAGTACAGGCAAAACTGATAATGCATCTGATTTTCTAATACAAATCCCATCGCCAGATATACTTCATTAACTCAAAGCACTAAAGGAGGGTCTAATATCTGTTGGTGATGCTTAGGAGGTGGCTTGGGCCTTGTTGAGGATCACACCCTCGTACTTGACCTGGAACCACTTCATGGCATCCTCCTTGGTGACCCTGTGCTGGATCCCAACACGAGACTTGCACCTGCGACGACGCGACACGGTAACCAGCGCTCAAGGACAACAAAGAAGTCCATGCCGTAGATACCAGTAGATGGGTCATACCTTACAAAATGCAGCACATAACTCAGCAAAAGATACAATGACTGGAAAAAAGAGGAACCATACACTACAACAGGGTAACAAATGATGTATTCCAAAATCCAAAATCCTTAGATGAAGGAAATAGCCACAGACACAATGGCCACATATGTATATACTAAAGAAAACATCAGTACAATATTCTCAAACGAGGAAAAGATAAACCAACTTCTTAAACAATAAACAACATAATAAAATGTGTTTGGTGCACCATAGTACTATACAAAGCCGATGTGGATACTGGACTGACCGTGCAACAAACCAGTTACAGAATCAAATGCGGGGGCAACCATAACATGGCAACTCTTTTACAAACCCACACTAGATTGAAATTCAACAGTAAGCAGCTTTTGAGATACATAAACTTGACTGAGAGCAAAATGTAGGAAACAAGGAAATATAAATGTCTTGTGTTAATTGCTGCCACTGACTATACAAAGATAAAGAAACAAATTGCAGGTCATATTATAAAGACCAAAATGATAATCGATTGGAAGCTCCACTTGATCTGAATCTACCTGACAGAGAAAACTATTACTGCAATGAACCACAAATTGAAATTCTTATGACTCAGCCATATTAGTATATCAGCAAATGTTAAAGGCTGCCCAAAAGCCATCTTACAGCCAATCAGCAGTCTCATTCCCAAACCTGTGTTAAGAACTTAGAGCGTCTCCAAGAATCTCTCTTAAACTCACTCTCTAAATCGTCATTTGGACAGCCATTTGAATAAAAACTGCTCTCTATATCTTAAAACCCTCCAACAGCTTCCCTCTCTCATAGGCTTAAGCTATCCTAGAACCTAGTGACCCATAGTGATAGAGGCTACATGAATACAAATTTAATAGCAAGCAACAGCACCCATCAAAAAGCATCCATTCAAAGAAACAAACACCACACTGAAATTACTTGAGATCAGAGATGAGATCATCTTACTTGATGCCAAGATCAATGTGCTCTTGATACCAAATCCAAAGCAGCCAGTCTCACTGAAGTTCCTCCTCAGCAGCTCGTACTCCTTCACCTTCAGGCCACTCTCCAGCAGCTGCATTGCCTTCTCACCCCGACCGTCACATAGCACGCGATCTTCTCATTACGACGGATCCCAAACGACCTCACAGTGTACCTTGCTGCAATGTCACATCATAGTTGTTACGGCCATCATAAATCCACCACACACCACACTGATAATGTCAGGTTCAAAAAAATTACCCTTGGAGAACACCGGTGACTGGCCACTCAGCTGCTCCAGCACCTAATAAACAACCAACGGAAATTAGAGCAACAGTTTCAATGTGAACACATTCAACAGGCAACAAAGAACCAAAGCCTCATTTTAGCACTAAGGAAGTAAGGAACCAAAGCAAAATTGGCACCATTGATCAGTCTCTAACTGAAATGATGGGAACAGTTAATAAAACAACTGATGTCGAAAGCAATCATACTACTACTTAGCATTTGGATGGTACAATTTAAGAGGAGTCAACAACGTCAACAACAATAGAAGATTGACGGCTTAAGGAGCTGAGATTAAGCTACAGTGCAGAACTGATTCTCACCCAAAATAACAAAAAGAAGTGGATTAGTGGAGCAGGACTAGATGCGATTCAAACAAATTTGCTTTAGGTCATACAAGCGCAGACATTCTGGGGAATGGGCGTATATACCTTGGCGGCACGGGTGAGGCGATCACCGCTCTCGCCGACGGAGATGTTGAGCACGAGCTTCTGGACCTTGATCTCCCGCATCGGGTTCGACTGCTTCTTCTCCGACGCCTGAGATCGCAGGCACCCAAACAGAAAACCAGCACACATCGTCAGAACCGCGCACGCGCGAGGAACCAACGATCCGGTGGGCAAAAAAGAAAAACAGAACTGGATGGCACTAAGTGCAAAGCATCTCCTGAGGGCGAGCTCACCATGGGGAAGATCTGGTAGACGACGGCGAAGAAGGTGAGAAGGTCCAGCAGCGCGGGCGTGCGGCGGCGGCGGAAGAAGCAACAGCTTTGTAACGAAAACCCTAAATCCTACTACTATGGATATGTACAATTACGTAAGTAACCCTAAGGGAGGGAAGCAACGATTCTCGCGGCCTCTCTACTAAGGGTGTTTTAGTAATTTCGTTTAGGAGAATTGACAAAATAAAAAGTTTCCGTTGCCGGGACTCGAACCCGGGTCTCTCGGGTGAGAGCCGAGTATCCTAACCAGCTAGACTACAACGGATTTGTGACTTGCAATACATATCCTGTTTCAAATTCCAAACAAACATAGTATAAAGGGTTATCTCATGGCTGATCTTTAAATAAAGAAACTAAATTTCGGACATAACAAAGCGACCTAAGTTTTGAAGGGAAGGAGTATGAATTGCTCAATGGCTGTATGTGTGATCCTTGTTGCAACTCACAACTGACATATGCCTATCTAGTAGCTTCTGGTCAAGTTAGGATTAATTTACACCATTTCTCCAAAAACATTGAAACCAAAAGTTTCAGCGTAGCACAACAATAGAGCTCCAGTTCAACTACTATCGCTGTTCACATCAATGTGGTTCTTTCTTACCAATGTCAATTTACTCTATAGAAAGCAGATGAGTCAAAAGAAAAAAAAAAAACAGTAGTACAATACACTTGGCATGAAGGACATACAATAATCGAGCAAAGTATTATGATGGGCTACTAAATTTACCAGTTAGATGAGAGAAGGAAGTTTGGCGTTTATGAAGTCGCCCGCAGCTGGCGGCGAAGGACCAACACGGGATGAGATTACCGAAAGCAACCATGCAAACATTCAATAGCTGTGGACTGGCCACTGTTTGAGACGCCTTGACGCCGACGGCACTCCGGCGGTAGCTAGCGATTCTATTCAACTTGCTCTCAATGTCATACATTTTTTTTTCCTGTTGGTAATCTTATCATACGCTCGACAAGTTGCAAAAAAAGAACATTAACTGCAAAACTGCTCTCAGTCTTCACCACATAATAATTACGAGTATTTCTGTTGTGATTCCTACTAGGAAGGTGAGGTTTACTGCATAACCTCTTTCAACCGATCAATGAGCTCGCCCTTCTTTAGCTTGCAGTAACCCCTCATCCTTCTTGCCCTCATCAGTTTCATCAGTTCTCTCAAACGACCTCACAGTGTACCTTGCTGCAATGTCACATCATATTTGTTACGGCCATCATAAATCCAGGACCACACACCACACTGATAATGTCTGGTTCGAGCAAATTACCCTTGGATAGCACCGGTGGCTGGACGCTCAGCTGCTCCAGCACCTAATAATAAATAAACAACCAACAGAGGTTAGAACAGTCCAATGAGAACACTATCAACAGGCGACAAAGAACTAAAGCCTCATTTTACCACTAAAATGGGTGTGTTTAGATCCCAAAATTTGGGTGCAAAATTCTCAGAATGCTGTCTACATCGCATTAATCGTAGAAGACGTTTTCGTTTTGTTAGTGCAGAACTATGGCAAGAATCCAGCCATAAGAATCGCCTCGCAATATACATCTAAATTGTGCAATTAGTTTTTTAATTACCTAAATTTTATACGCCGCAAAGATTTTTGGCCAGATTTAATGTTTCACGATGTGATGGAATGTGATTTTAATTTTAAAAACTTTTTGGTTTTTGGTTGATGTGACTAGGAACTAAACACACCCAAAATTGGCGCCATTGATCAGTCTCTAGCTGAAATGATGGGAACAGTCGATGTCGAAAGCAATCGTACTACTACCTGTCGGCTGCCACCCGCTTCCTTCCCGCGAGATGCGCTGCTGCTGGCTTCCTTCCCCGTCAAGCACCGAGCTGCTGAGCACTTCCCTCCCCGCCGAGCGCCAAGCCCGCTGCGACCCGCCGCCGCCGTCCGCTCGCCCGACTCGCCGTAATCAACACAGGCTCGGCTGCCAGCACCGGCGGCGCCCTGCTGCAGTCTCGCCTGACGCGCCGGCGGCTCTCCCCTGCCGAGCGCCGAGCCTCCACCGACGCCATCCATGCCAAGCATCAGGCCGCGCGCAACGGCGACCTTGTCCGTGCTCGTCTACGGTTGGTGAGCGCTCCCCACCGAGCTCCACCGAGCCCCGTCTTTTGCCTGCCACGGCCCGTCGTTCCCCACAAAGCACCGCCGAGCCCGTTCCTGGTCGCGTGGTGAGCGCCGCCGAGCCCCCTCGAGCGCTGTCCGCCCTTCAGCCCAGGGGCCCGCTTCGCCGTCGTCGTCGGGACGCCGTCAGACCGGGATCGGGATGCCGGCGGCGTCGAGGCATGCGACGACGGCGTTGCAGGGACAGAGGAGCTTGATTCCACTGGTTCCACTGTCCCTGCAATCTCGCCTCGAGGCATGCGACGACGCTCTCAGCCTTGCAGTTGTATCGGACTGTCCCTGGTTCCACGCACGCGGAATTGATCCCCAGCAACCGAACGAGCCCTTAAGGAGCTGAGATTAAGCTACAGTGCAGAGCTGATTCTCACCCAAAAACCAAAAGAAGTGGACTAGTAGATGCGATTCAAACACATTTGCTCTAGGTCATACAAGCGCAGAACGAACTGAAGAACGGTATTATTCTGGGGAATGGGCATATATGTACCTTGGCGGCACGGGTGCAGCGATCACCGCTCGCCGACGGAGATGTTGAGCACGAGCTTCTGGACCTTGATCTTCGGCATCGGGTTCGACTGCTTCTTCTCCGACGCCTGAGATCGATTCGCAGGCACCCAAACAGAAACCAGCACACACCGTCAGAACCGCTCACGCGCGAGGAAAGAACGATTTGGTGGGCTAAAGAAAAACAGAACTGGATGGCGCTAAGTGCAAAGCATCTCCGGTGGCGAGCTCACCATTGGGAAGATCTGGTAGACGACGGCGAAGAGTTGAAGGGTCCAGCAGCGCGGGGCGTGCGGCGGCGGCGGAAAAAGCAACAGCTTTGTAACGAAAACCCTAAATCCTACTTTGCATATGTAGGATTACGTAAGTAATAAGTAATAACCCACGGTAGGAAAGCATTCAGTAATTTCGTTTGAGCGAATTGACAAAAAAAAAAAAAAATTAAAATTTCCGTTGCCGGGACTCGAAACCGGGTCTCTCGGGTGAGAGCCGAGTATCCTAACGGAATATTGATGTGATCGAACATTTGTAATATTAATGTGTACTTTTCAGTAAATCAGCTGATCACGTTGAGTTCAGTGATATCCTAATATTGATTTCTTTGTTTGCAACACCTTCATCCCAAAAAACACAGGCCATTTAACTTTGTTGTAGTCAGGCTTCTTTTGTTTTGATTGAGTATAGAACAACCGTATATCCAATTCCGAACAAGCATAGTATAAAGACACATTCATGGTTGATTTAAATAAAGAAAGTAAATTTCTGACATAACAAAGCGACCTACCTTTTGGAAGGGGAGGAGTATGTATGGCTGTATGTGTGATCCTTGTTGCCACTCACAACTGACATGCCTAACTTCTTGTCAAGTTAGGATTAATTCACACCATTTCTCCAAAAATTGGAAACCAAAAGTTTCAGCATAGCACGACAATAAAGCTCCAGTTCAACTACAATCGCTGTTCACATCAATGCAGTTCTTCTTCTTACCAATGTGAATTTACTCTATAGAAACAGTAGTACAGTACACTTGGCATGAAGGACACACCATAATTATATCATACTACATTTTTTTTCTGTTGGTAACCTCATCATATGTTCGAAAAGTTGGCAACAAGAACATGTTAACTGCGGAACTGCTCTTAGTCTTCACCACACAATTGTTGGTAATCTATTGTGATTCCTGCTAGGATGGTGAGGTTTATTGCATAACCCTTTCAACCGATCAATGAGCTCGCGCTTCTTTAGCTTGGAGTAACCCCTCATCCTTCTCGCCCTCGCCAATTCTCTCAAGTCGGCCACGTTCATGTCCTCCAGATTCATCAGTTTCCTCTGTCGTTCCTCTGAAACATCGCCGGCGCTGCCATCTCCTCTACCTATGATTTGTGATGATCAATTCACATCACAACATGATAAAAAAGCATGTTCACGATCTAGAGTTAGAAATCAAACAGCATGTGCTTGCAGGAGGACTGAGCTGTAATACGCCCATTTCAGAAAATAATTCAATTCCAGCATCGTTCGACTTGGACATACCGTGTGACTGCTCCCTCCTGTGGACCTCTTTTTATCGGATCAGGTGGCTGCTTCCTCGTCCTCTTGGAAGCTTTTTAGGCGAGCTCTCAGCAATGGAGATCTGAATGTCTCTGAAGAAAGCAATGAGCTCCTCCTTGCTATGCTTGCTGACTGTATCTGGCGAAGCCGCCCCGTTAGCTTCTGATCTGATGATGGCCAAGCAAAATGAGCGTGGAAAGCTTTGCCGCGGAGAACAGAAGACGTGCGCATCTGCAAGTTCAGTGACTGCGTCAAGAATCAAGATGCATTGCTGAACTCTCAGTTCCATTTTGCGATAGCGTGCAGTTTAACCGCAGCTGCAGTCAGGTATTGAACTGTTGATGCATGCACGCTGTTGTTTTTGCTCAGCGTTTTTTTTTTTGTTCGCCAAAGAGCAGAACGAGAGATTCTGAAAACACTATATTTTCACCATAAAAGCTCCAAAGATTGCGAAATCAGGCCTACCAACTCTCAAGTAATGAAGGTTTTTTGCGGTCACCTTTGTGAAGAGAGAGAGATCCCGGGATGGAAGCTTGCAAAGAATTTGGAAAGGTTTGGTGATGCGGCAAGAACAAGCCTCCCATTTCTTCTCCTCTTCTTTCTCCTCCAAAGAAAAGCAGCACAACCCCCTGGTTCCCGTCTTTCAATGGAGACAGTTTCAGCCCTGCTTCTATCCACTTCCTGACCACATGCAAATGAAAGATGATACAGACATGGAAGTTTTGCAGAAGTACCCTCCTCACAAGATTGAGCTTTCTGAGCTGTTGTTGGGAAAGACTGCAAAAACGTGTGATCGATTCATGTGCTCCATTGTTTAAGTTTGTATAAATGTGAGGGGCAAAAGGCAAATGAGCAACCTAATCCAGAAAGCTATCCAGTCCAGCACAACCAGACCAAGATCACATCTCACGGAAAGCTTTGGACTCCTCTTCTTCCTCCTATTTCCAATTTCCATGGGTACAACAAGAGTTCGCAGCCACTGAGACTGAAAAGTTGCCCAAGAGTGCAACAGAGATAGCATTTCAGAGAGAGTTCGACAGGCCGCCATTAACTCATTACTCATTATAGTGCAGAAAAACATTCGTCATGGATCTTCCTTGGTTCTTGGTTACATGTGCTGCCACAGATAGCACCATATAGAGAAATAACATTTACAATCTATAGAAACAAAAAAAGATAATGTCTTCCAGTCTAGCTAACAAAGACGTAAATTCATTTCACCATACAACAAAGATATACATGCCCAGTCTGGGTAACCAATGACTTCTCAATTCAGGAACTATCAGCAGCAGGCTTGTAATATCTGTATACCAGAGTCAGGACCAAATTGGTTCCAACGGTCAGACAATCTTCACTCCCTCAGATAACTGTTTGACGAACTGAGGCTACACCTTGATCCATCTACCGGAAATTATATACTTTGACCACCTTGGATGTGTCACATACAATCAGGTTATCAGAATCAGTTGGAGCAGTACACAGCCAATTTACCTGCCAAAACAGAGGTCATCATGAATTTTTTTACTGAGCCTAAGAAGTCCGTCTTTTAAAATACAAAAACCCATCTATTATATAGATTTCCATATTTTGTTAGCAGCTGTACATATGAATAGTCAAAGACAAAAAAGAGACAACATCACAATAGTTGCCATATTAAAGCTTCAGTCCTGACCTTTTTCTTTACATCAATATTCAGAACCAATTCAACTTTGCTGTTTGTTTCAGAGGAAAATCCTTTAGACCAATCCCACAGCTTCACTGATGCATCATTGCCGCCAGAAACGAGGAACTTCCCCTTCTCACCAAATACTGAAAATGCACTGTTAAGCAGCTGATTAGTTCAAGAAAACAAGATTCACCTCAATACACAAAGAGAGCTGCATATAATGAGATATTTAACTAATACATTGACAAAATGAAGGGACTTACACACAAGACACAGCTGCAGCATGGCCACCCATCGTGTAGTCAAGATGGATTCTTTTTGCTTGACTTTGATTACAGCTCCCATCTCCAAGTTCAGCTCCTTTTAAACTCATTTTTTGAAATAGCTGTCCGAGGAGGTCCCTTCGATTTTGCAGGGGCCAGTTCATACTCAAGATCAACCACATCAACAGCACCATCCCCCCTTGCAACAGCACAAACCTTGTAGAGCCCTCCCAAAATACCCTCTTCAGAAACTGCTACTGAATGAACAAAAGCAGGGTTGAAACATTGCCCTGCACTACCGGAAGAACTGCCACTTTGCAATTCAGGTGATCCTGAAACTCAGTAATGAATACCGAATTGGAGAATATTTTGAGGTGAGAAACAATACTGATACAGCTTTGTCATACATGAACAGAAACTTATGTTTATATGTAAAGCAAGATGAACCGACTTTCCAATGAACAATATGAGGGCTCAATTTACCAATGCTTAATGGAAATATATTAGATCAGGGAACTGCTAGTATACTCTTTTACAAACCAAAAAGAACATGAAGCAGCCTAAGTAATGTGCGCTATTCACAGGTGTTCCAAGGAAAGTAAAGGAGGTACCATAATCAATAGAAAACAGTGTTCGTCCTTTGGAGAAATCCCATGCAGTGAGCTTTTGAGTCAAGGCCACCAGTAATTGCTGCCAAATAAAAAATATTTATTATCAACAATAAAGGCATTGAAAAAATAAGAATTAAAAACCCAACAAAGTTTTCTAGGAATGGCAACCTAAAGGTTGAGAAAAAAGGAGCCACAAGACTACAAGATTAAGCCAAACAAAACCCTGAAAAATAATAATAAAAAGAAAATGATAACAGTAACCTGTCCAAGGTCTCCAAGGAACGAACTGCACACTGCTGCAAATCTGTACGAAAATTTATCAAGGAACAACTGACGTACATATTGCATATAGAGATGAACTTATGCACATTTTTAAACATAAAAATGGAACGCTGCTACAAATAAAAATTATCAAAAGCATCAGTTACACCAGATAAGGATACACTTGTGTGGGCTTCCCTTAATCTTTTATACAGGCATTTCTGAATGGTATTAACAATCTGCATAATAGACCACAACTTCTCAAGAACAAAATCATTGAGCAAGTACAAGATTAATCATGCCTATCAGTGTGTTGCACATATGTTTCTTCTAACTTGAGGCATTTATTCTACTGGTCTCCAGTTCCCAAACCCTCTAGCAATCTAGATGCGATTCAAAAAAGTGTAACATAACAACCTCTTCTTCGTTTCAGAACAAAGCACAAATATATAAGCCGGTAAATTTGAATTCATAATGAAAAAGATCTTACAGCAAACTTATTCTTCAGGAGCACCATTTGTGCCATTTTCAAAATAGAACATTCCAAAATAAATTCCATACAATATGCTTATACCTTAACCAGGGAAAATAGTACTATGCCCTAGAATTTGTTTTACTAGTCTCATAAAATAAACTCGTAAATTTTATATAAAAATTTGTCTAAATTTACTCGCATCAGCACTACAATGCCTGGAGCTATGCAGACTCTTTCAACACATTCATGCAACAACCTCAAAATAGACAACACCAAAATCTGGAGAATGTGGTATTATAAAATGCAATGATCTTTGACATTTAGGTCCGTACACTTGCAAAATATTCTATACCTTAACATCCCCACTATCATCTGCAGCAGCGAGAAAACCTTTAGAGCTGACAGCAATCTGCATCAAAAGTGGAAGTATCAGATTCAGAATCTTTAGCTCAATTCAATGTTATCATAAAGCCTAGATTTGAATTGTAGGAAAAAGATCACAGTAGGAGGATATTTTATAGTGGTGTTGTAGAATAGCATACTACCTGATTGATTTCATCTCTATTGTAGTTATACGTCTCTAATGGCTTTGATTGAGTTCCCTACAAAAAACCACTGTAATCATGTCACTGACAAGAAAGGCACAGACAGCATAATAGTAAGTTGGATCATATAACTTCAAACTAACAATAAAAATACAATTGAATTCTGAACTTACCATACTAACATCAAAGGACAATATTTCATTTCCAGCAGAGATATACACACAATCTTCATTTCCTACACAAATAATGATTTTGTAAGTGCAAAATGTCTGCAAGCCCAGCAAATATTCATTTCATGGATTAACATACAAAGATGCTTGTATTTGGATGGGATACGGACCTGGTTTAAAGCAAATTGAAGAAATTGGTTTTTTGCTGCCTCTATGGTCAAAAGTACATCTTTGGTGCGCAGATCAAACCAGCAAAGACATCCATCCTGAAACAGTAGGATAAGACATGTTAACATGACAATTAATCCATCAAGGGCTCGAAAAACGGGGGAAGGGGGCAGATAGTACAGGTCATATGCATAAGACTACTGCAATAGCCTCACCACTCGTGAGGAAAATTTTGAGCTAAAGGAACACTACAAGGATGGTATAATTGGATCTATAGAGGCACAGAGATTTTGTTAAACAGATGGACTGGGAGGCGGATGTGCCATGCGAGAGGTCTGTGCCAGGGTGACGTTGTCGCCAATGATCTTTGTTATTGTCATGGAGGTGCTGAATGCATTTATTTGTTTGGCAGAACAATGTGATCTTTTGAATGCACTGGGCAATAGTTGCCAAGCATCTGGTGCGGATGATCTCATGATCCTGGTCGCTCCACTTCAATGGGCCATTGAACAGATTGACCCAGAATGCTTCTCAAGTCAAGACCAACCTGGACAAGTGCCAGGTGACATCCATCCGGTGCTCCATGGCCGAACTTGCCTTCAGTCAGGAGATTTTCGGCTGTCAGATTGCTCCTTTCCCCTGTCACTACTTAGGTGTTCCTCTCA
This sequence comes from Hyparrhenia diplandra, assembly GCA_015847255.1. Classification (NCBI taxonomy): domain Eukaryota; kingdom Viridiplantae; phylum Streptophyta; class Magnoliopsida; order Poales; family Poaceae; genus Hyparrhenia; species Hyparrhenia diplandra. The sequence continues at coordinate 170,439 of JADLZK010010783.1, forward strand.
GCTTGACAACAGCAAAGAGCAGCCATTGGTGGACATGATTGTGGATAGAATTCCCACTTGGAAGGGCAACATGCTAAATTTAGCTGGGCAGGTTCCAATATTCATCTCCATTGCCACCTGTTTGTCCGGTATGGGCCATTGAACAGATTGATCTGTCACCCTACTGAGCTTGGTGGCCTAGGTTTCCTGGTTTTATATCTCTTCGGGTACGCCTTCGGATTAAGGGGGGATGGCTTCACAGAACTGACCCAGATCGTACTTGGGTTGATCTTCTGAGCCTGGCTTGTTGGTTCCTCAATTAGGCACATGGTACCAAACTTGTTCAGGCGGTTCCAAACTCCTAAAGGGATGTGACAGTACGAATGTCTGTGAAGGAATCACTGATCACCACTGGGTTTCAAAAATTCAAGGTGCTCTGATCGTACAGGTAATGCTAGAATATTTGGATATTGGAGAAGGTAGACGCTATCTCTCTTCAGACAGGGCCGAAGAACAATTTATTTGGCACTGATCTGCAGATCATCAGTATTCCGCATCATCTGCTTACAGAGCAATCTACATTGGAGCATTTCATATGGCAGGTGTGGAAAGTTAAAGCACCTCCCAAACTTAAGTTTTTTGTTTGGTTAGTCCACCAAGATCGTTCCTGGACAGCGCAACACAGTTAGTGTCATAAGCTGCAGGACCATGATTTTCAAGTTGTGCAGTCAGGAGTTAGAATCCATTGATCATCTTCTTCTTGGTTTCTGTTACAGTTGAGAGGTTTGGTGGTGTCTGCTTTCGTAGTGAAGCCTATCACACCTTGCACCACGCCCTGAGTCTACAATTGCAAAATGGTGACAGATGGCTAGAAGGAAGGTGCACAAACAATTCAGGAAAGGGTTTGACTACATGGTGCTGCTGGTTACCTGGCTGCTATGGAAGGAAAGAAATGAGAGTTTTCTGAGAACTATTGCAGTCACTGACTGTGCTCACCCATGCAAATGTGGAGGAAGCTGGAATTTGGATTTTTCAGCAGACTTCTCAGCTCTCTGGGCTTTGTCAAGTCTTGTTACTAACCCTTCTAGCAGAGGTTTCAGTTTAGAGCCAAGGTCATTCCAGTTGCAAACTAACTATGCACTAAGTCCTTAAAATACTCATGGTCCGTTTTGTCTGGGTAAGAGACGGCTTACCTAGTTCTTGTAATCACTGTTTTGTTTCTCTCCCTCTTCGTGAAAAACTTTCCCTTGGCAGTCTCTAAAAAGGAACCCCACACAAGGAGAGCACCTACTACCCTATCAGACCAGAATTTCCAGCATAGTGACCACGTACACGTAGTTAGTGATGGTTTGCCTTCTCTTCTCTGCCTACCAGTCTAACGCATGAAAATCCCATCGCTTCCTAGTTCCTACTGGTGCTTTCAACATAGCATGGATGAAACATTTAATGAAACTGTGATACATGAATGGATAATGGATAGAATCACAAAAAGGCATGGGGACATGGGGTGTGGCATAACCTTATAAGATTGTTACCAGATAGCTTACTTTCATGGAGACAATGGTCACTGGACAGTCGAAAGAATCATCTGTGTTACTAATTCCACAGATGATATTGCATCCAATGCATTGATAGAATGGAAGGAGGAGCACGCAAGCCGCGGTTAGTTGTTCTGGCAACACTTAGCTTGCCGTGCAGTCAGCGAAGCAAAAACATCACATATATGGGCGCATGGTTTGCCACCCGAACGAACAAATGTCTCTAGACTCAACCGAGCACCAATTCACCAGCGCCCAACTGCACATGAGGTGTTCGACTGGTGTCCTCAGCGAAAGACACCATGGCCTGCACTACAACTACTGGCCGGCGCGCATGGACCACAGGGCGCCCTTGTAACAACTCCCGAAGCAGGACAACGAATCATGGGTACGGCGCAGTGTTTGTTCTCGGAAGAGTAGACGAGCAGCGTGAGTGGAAACGCCTACCTCGCCGGAGGACGCGACGACGCCCGGGCGGGCGGAGGAGGCGACGCAGCAGGTGACGGCACCCTTCTTGTGTCCCCGCAGCCGCCGAGGCTTCGATTCAGCCGCAGCCACCGGTGCCGGCACCGGCGCCGCTGCCGCCGATTCGGTCTCCGACATGGCGGCGCGCGACTGGTGAAGGCACGAAACCGCGGATAGAGGGGGCGTCAAACGAACGCGGACCGTGCGATTGGAAATCAAACGGCCTACGTCCGCACAGACCAGTTCCAGTTTCCAAGTGGGTTTAGACGGGCCGGCCCATTGCGGCTGCCGGCCTCCCACACGCGCACTCGCGGCTCGCTCAGCGGCCGCCGGCGACGAGCCTCCGCGTCCTGTAGCCTCCTCTCCCCGTCTCTCTCGTTTTCGTCGATCTCCGCTCGCTCTCGCCTTGCCGCCTCGGACCCGCAGCGCCTCCATTTCTCCTCGCTCGCGATTCCCGGCGCCAGCCAGGTTCGTGTGTTCCGGCGGCGGGCATTCATGGCCGGGCAGTCCGACCCGCACCTCTCCATCTTCTCACCCTCCGAGGTAACCAACTCCACAGGCAGGGACTATCTTCGTCAAAGGGAACTGAAGTGGGATGCAACCCAATTTTTGGACCTGTCCTGTCTGTGCTGCAGGTGGAGTTCGTGGCGGAGGATGAGATCGTCGAAATCGTCCCCAACATCCGCATGGACGTTCTCAACATGATCTGCGTGCGTCTGCCGCCACCACCGATTTCCATCTTTTTCAACTCCCCAACCCCCACCTATTCTTACATCTCACGCTGCTATTGCCGCCGCTGTGCAGGGGGGATTTTCGGGCCCTTCTTCCCACAGATTCCCACCAAGGTGCCGCTCTGGCTCGCCCGTTCGCTCAAGAAGCGTAGCAAGTGCACCATTCGCACCCCAGACTGGATGACTGTTGGTCAGTGCTTGCGTGCTTCCTTGTTGTTTGCTTTTATTCCTGCTCAAGCATACACAGCCATAAGCATCTATTGCTTGCTTTTGTTCCTACTAGACCGCTTGACACAGGTATTGGAAGCTGAAAGAGAGTCTCCTCGAGAATTCCAGCCATTACCATTCCACTATATTGAAATTTCTAAGCTGCTATTTGATCAGTGAGCACCCATATCTACTGCATCATCTGTTTCTTCGATTTCAGCACATTTTTCACTTAAACCTGATCCACTCTTGTTTGTTTTCCTGCAGTGCTCGTGATGACATCTCAGATGCATACCTGGTGAGTGTTTAATCAATCTCGGTGCAGATTTATTAGTTGTGTCTAATAAGTCCTAATTGTATTGGAAAAACAATATATGCTTACTCCTAGTTTTGATTGTGATACAGGTGAGATCTCTAATTGAGGACATCAGAGATGTCAGATTCCAAAAGGTTGAGACTGGATTAGAGACGATATCTGGACGCACCCATGCCGTAAAGGTAAATTTCCCCTTAAGAATTGCAGATGCTAAAACAACTGTTATTCTATCAAAGCTGTTATCGAATTGGATGTGACTACCACTTCCCTGTATTTATCTTTGTTTCCGATACTAGCTTAATGTCTTGCTTCATTGATCAGACAACAACAATACCTTATTCATCTTATTTGCATTCTTACAGCTCAAAAATCTCTCTGCAATGGAAGTGAACATTGTCCGTCCTTTCATGGTGAGAACTTTGCAGGCATTCTATAAGCACGATAGTCCACAGATGATTCAGCAAGCAGATAATGTAGGGAGCAGAGCAACACCAGTTACAGACCGTGGCCCAAGAGTAAGCCTTCCCTTCTAGACATCATTTCAACTTGCTTGTGGCTTCTAGGAAGTTGTTGCCCCCATCAAAATGTGCCCTAAGAATCTAAGATATTGCGCGCAAAAATAGTTGCATATCAGTACATATATAATTCTGTTCTGTTTGGTTGGTGAACCGATACAATTCATAATAGCTTAATACGTCGCAGTATATGAACCAGAAAGAAGACTTGGTACTTCATTTTCTATTTCCATGCATTTATTTATTTTGTCAGAATGTCCCCTTTAAAATAAACACATAATCATGTTCAAGCAGCAATACATGATTTGTCACGAAAAGCTCAACATCTTTTGTTTTCCTTTTTGCAGAGAGATCTAAGGCGCAGGTAGTGAGCATGACTGCCACTTGTATTGTCAAATAATGTACCGCATATCTGAGGACAGCAGTAATAAGTGAAGGTAATGGCATTGCTTTCTTGTAATAGTACCAGCTAAGTGTTTTATAGTCTTTCATGCAACGGCAGGTAATTGTTGCCTTTTCCCCTTTTTGATATAGAACTGCTTACTAGTAAAATTGGTCCTATACCTGAACTGCTAATGACTCGTACATAATGAATGCAGAGTAGTTCATTCAAAAATTCTTGTATCCCATTGTTCTTCGACTTAAAGGTTGTCTAATCAGAATAGAGTATAGTGATTCATATATAAAGGACATATATTGTAATATATCATTTGAGGACAAATTTTGGTTACCGCCTCTATGAGATGATAATGCCAATCTGCGGGAAGAGATGGTGGACGACTTAGTGCTAACCACATGCAGCCCTCCGCAATTGACCTGAATGATCGGCCATGAACAAGTAAAATTATATGCGAGGTCGCTTCCTGTTCATCAAAGCTTTATATCAGGACGTGTCTTCATCAGTAAAATAATTAGAGAATATTTGATGTAGTACCAATTACGGACCGGTGAACCCCTACGAACAGCCCCTTATATCTCTCAAAGTTTTAAAATCTCATAATCCATTTCACGATATCTCCTCGTCTCATATGCAACGTTTTTCTCCTCCGATTAAATTGTAGTTGCAATTGATTTTATTTCGTTATATCAAAACAAAAACGAAAAATGAACGTTTTTTCGAAACGGAGGAAGTGATGCAACGTTTTTTTCGTGAGCAGTGGCGTCTCACGTGGAAAGTTAGCCGCCATATTGCATCATATAGGATTCTCGTCTCAAACTCTGATCGGTTAAAGAAAATGTACTACAAGTTAAAAACCAACTGATCCCACCCCACCCAAAGGCATTAAAAAGCAAACAGCATAGACTTGGCGGGTACAGTCGTCTTCTGACTTGTCACGGCTGCTGCTTCCCCATCCCAATCACACACACACCAATGGAGAGCACCAAGGACCTGTGCACCGTCGAGAGGCGCGGTCGCGTGCACCTCATCACCATCACCGGCGCCGGCGAGCACCGCCTGAGCCCGGACCTCCTCGCGTCCCTCCGCTCCGCCGTGTCCGCCTCCGAGTCCGCGGGCGCCGGCGCGCTGGTGCTCGCCGGGGGGAAGTTCTTCTCCAACGGGTTCGACCTGGCGTGGGCGCGCGCAGCGCCACCCCACCTCCACGGCACCATGGACGGCGGGCTCCGCGCGCTGTTATCCGACCTCCTATCGCTGCGCATGCCCACGGTGGCGGCGGTGAACGGGCACGCGTCGGCGGCCGGGTGCGCGCTGGCGCTGGCGCACGACGCCGTGCTCATGCGCGGCTCCCGCGGGTTCCTGTACATGAGCGAGGTCGACGTCGGCATCAAGTTCGTCGACTTCGTCGCCGCCGTGCTCCGGGACAAGGTCCCCGACGCCGCGGCCAGGCGTGACCTGGTGCTGCGTGGGGACCGGATGCCCGCGGCCGAGGCCGTGCGACGGGGCCTCGTGGACGCCGCCGTCGACGGCGGACCCGAGGACGTGGTGGCTGCCGCCGTCGCTGAGGCCGAGAGGCTGGCCGCTAGGGGCTGGGACGGGGACGCCGTCGCCGAGATCAGGAAGGCCGCCTGGCCCCAGCTGTGGGGCCAGGTCAGGACCACGGCGCCGGGCCGGCGCCGGCGGCAAGGCTCTAGGCGTGGACGTGGTGCGCTGGTTGCCCGGTACGACCGGATTGCTCCAAGCTACAGCGACGTGCGAGTCACATCAACAACATAGAACATGGTGTACTGTAGTAGCGACAGGCTTGTACTCGGTCAATAAATCAAGAGTATCGTGTCTGTATCCTATCCTATCCTGATTCATGTACTACGTTTCGATGATCCATGTTCATGGCACCAAGCGCTTTTGTTGTGTGTTCGTGCAAGCTTAAGATTATGCCCAGCCCTAGTTGAAGCCGCCGGCATCCTGTACCATTCGACGGCCTGATGGAGCATCTGGCCGGCACGGCGACCTCAGGGCTGCTCGGGCTGGCGCGGCATATGCGAGCTCTAGCCCTGACGGGTACAGGTGCAGCGTGCTGGTCAGGGCCGTTGCAAGCGCTGACGATGTTCAACAAAGGAGCTGTGCTGGACATCTATTTCGGCTGCTTCCCCGAGCTGCTCAGGCTACAACCGGGGTGACGCGTCGATGCCACAATTCAGATACCAAGATGATGAAAGAAAATCCTTGTGGCAGGTGGCGGCATTTCGATGGTTGGCTCATTCAGTGCAACTCAATTGAGCTGTGAACTAGTGTTTCGGTCTTCCTCTTCCTCCATGTCTGTGAAAAGAAAAAGCAACAGAGAGCTTCTCCTTCCTCTTCACGTGATCAAAATCAAACACGTTTTGTGAATGAAAAGAGAGAGGAAAAAAAAAACTAGTTTTCGGTGTTGATGACAGAAAAGAGGATGAGTGGTTAGCAGGTTAGCGGAGGTGCTCGGTAGAGTTGGGGACAACGGAAACACTCCAGCATGGCCACCGCGGGAAACCTGTGCGCCGTGGAGAAGCGCGGCCGGGTGCACGTCATCACCCTCACCGGCGCGGGGGAGCACCGGCTCAGCCCGACCATGCTCTCCTCGATCCGCTCCGCGGTCGCCGCCGCCCGCCGCGCCTCCGCCGGCGCGCTCGTCTTAGCCGCCGAGGGCAAGTTCTTCAGCAACGGCTACGACCTGGCCTGGGCGCGCGCCGGCCCGGCCCTGGAGCCGGGGAGCGCGTCTCCGCGATGCGCGCGGCGCTCCGCGGCCTGGTCGCCGACCTCCTCGCGCTCCCCGCGCCCACCGTCGCGGCCGTCACGGGCCACGCCGCGGGCGCCGGCTGCGCGCTCGCACTGGCGCACGACGCCGTCGTCATGCGCGCGCCTCCCGCGGGTTCCTCTACATGAGCGAGGTCGACGCGGGGATCAAGATCGTCGATTTCGTCGGCGAGCTGGTCCGGCAGAAGGTCCCCGACTCCGTGGCCAGGAGGGATCTGGTCATGAAGGGGAGAAGATGACGGCCGCGGAGGCCGTGCGCCGAGGTATAATCGATGTGGCCGTGGACGGGGGCGTGGAGGACGTCGTGGCCGCGGCGGTCGCCATGGCTGAGGAGCTTGCGGGCAGAGGCTGGGACGGGGAGAACCTGGCGGACATCAGGAAGGCCACCTGGCCGGTGCTGTGGAGCAAGGTCAAGGACTACGGCGGTCAGGCGCGGCCGCGTCTATAGCCTGCTTGTAAATTTCGATCAGAATAGAATTCAAATCAAACTACGACGTGGTCTGCTCAAGCGATTGTACCTAGAGTGTTGATGCCACCAAGATCTTCTGCTATGGTTGTTTCTGACTAATTCATTCCATTCCAAGAGCTTCTGCTGTGGGTCTCAGGTCTCAAGCTCGTCATCTCCCGGCTGCCATTTGCGGATCAATCACATTTCACAGTGACAGTACAAAGATGATTGGCACCTCAGCTTATTTGCTGCTTGCTCAGATGAATCCGTCAATCACTAGTTCAATTTCACCCAATGCGGATGGGCCATGAATTTGGGGTGAAAAATGTTGGGCTCGTGACTGATTGACAATACTAATCTCTGCCAATGGGTGAATTTGGGGTAAATTTGGGGTGATATGGGATTCCAGAAGCATATTAACTTCATACTTTAAATGTTGCCAAAAATTGAGGAGGACTGGGCTTTTCTCAGCTACCCAGACGAAAGCTATTGCGGACCTATCCAAAGCAGGGTTGAGGAATCCTGTAAGGGTTGAGGTTAAGACTGAGGCAAAGTCCACAAGCAAAGATGCTGGTCAACAAGAACTTGGTCCATCAAAAACACCACTGGGGCTTCGGTTGGAGGTTCATTCATTATACTTTGTATTTTTTTATGTTTGTTTTCTTGAATTCTAGCTGTTCTTAATCATAAACTTGTTTTGGTGCAGTATATGATATGTGAAGCATCAAAGAAGTCATCCCAGCTTGTTGATTTCCTTGTGCAGAATAGTGGGAAGAAAATAATGGTGTAAGTACATAATGAATTGAAATTTATGTTTGGCGACTTATTCTTAGTTGTGTGTAGATTGCAGATATTTTGCAACATGTGCTTGTGTAGATTATTGGGCGTTGTTCTTCCACTGATTAACTCACTCAAAGGTTCTCCAATAATTGCTTACCATGGGAAGATGAAACATGTTATTAAAGCAAAGCACTTCGTTTTCATGCTCCCCTGTCCAAAAAATATGAGGCACATTTTGACTGTCTAGAAGTGAGTTTTAACCAGTGTTTTCTCTTTGAATATTTTGGTAATAGTTTTACAATCACAACAGTAAGAATGTACAGTTGAATATGAATCCAATTATATTAATTTTCAGTCACATATTATTCTTATATTAGTTTGTTGGTCAAACACGGATTTGGACAGTCAAAACATGCCTTACATTTCTGGACGGGGGTGAGTAAGTTTTACTATTCAATATCTTTTATAGAGTAATAGGGCATAGTCTTGTCTTACCAGAGCGAAGACCTGGTGTTCTAATGACTTGGTTCCCAGTGATTTTATTCTTACTGATTCCATCTATCCTTTTTTTTTTTTTTTGCTAATATGTAGAGCCTTCGAGAGAAAGCTTTGGCATCGTTTTCTGCTCTTTCAAGTGGCGTTCTAGTCTGCACTGATGTTGCAGCAAGGGGCCTTGACATACCAAGTGTTGACCTGATTGTGCAGGTTATATTCTGCTCCTTCCTCCCTAAATTTGAATCTTCATGTTCAGTCATCAGCTGATGGTAAGGATGCATGTTTGTTCATCCAGTATGATCCACCTCAAGATCCCAACATTTTCATACATAGAGCTGGACGTACAGCACGTTATGATCAAGAAGGGGATGCTATTGTGTTTCTCTTACCAAAGGTATTTTGTTCTGTGATGAGTTTTCTCGTTGTTTGTTCTAGAAGTGAAATTAGTTCTTGTATTTATTTGCCATATGCGCATGTCTGTGCAGTTCTTGTTTAGCAAAAAAAGAACATAAGTTACTTGCACTGCAGGAGGATACTTATGTGGAGTTTTTGAAACTTCGAGGTGTTCCTCTGACAGAAAGGGAATGCCCCGCGAACACTGATGATGTCATACCGCAGGTGGGTTCTCCTGCACAAATATCGTTTAGAGATAGAGAGGTACCTTAGGTTTTAGTACAGATACCACTTGAAATGTCAGTGATATCATGCTATGCTAACGTTGAAAGGATACCCTGCTTAGGAGACCAATTTCTATTTATTAATTAACAACCAATATTCCACTTTGGGCTGCAGATTAGAAGTGCTGCGCTCGAAGATCGTAATGTCATGGACAAAGGACTTAGAGCATTTCTCTTGTTTGTTCGAGCATACAAGGAGCACCACTGCTCTTTATTTTTAGGTGGAAAGAACTCGAGATTGGAAAACTAGCTATGGGTATGGTTTACTCCAGATCCCATCCATGCCAGAAGTGAAGCATCATTCTCTTTCACTGGAGGGATTTATTCCTGTTGATAATGTTGACATCACACAAATCAAGTACAAGTAAGAACTCTATCCTTGAACATAACGTATTTTGCTTTTGTTTTTTTTTTTTTGCTGTCCTGTTTTTAAGTAACAACTAATTTGTTGTGTTGGATCCTGTAGTAAATGAAATATCTATTTTTAGTGAAAATATGTGGATCGTCCACATTTGAATGATAATGTTTGAAATACGAATTCTTCCTGTATCCTGAGTCCTGACAAAGTAAAAAAACTCAAATATCTTCGGTCAGTATTTTGTAATTTCAAGTGATCAAGACTGCATTGAGGCTGCCTTTTCCCTTTTTATTTCAAACCCACCCAACAATTCATAGTTGAAATATGTTGTTTTTTTGCGTGCTAGTATAACATTGGGGTTTTATATTTTTTTTTGTCTTGCCCCTCACTGCAGGGATAAAGCTCGAGAGAAACAACGCAAGAAGGCACTGAAAAAGGAAAGCAGAAGAGGAAGCTCAAAATCCAAAGCCAGATAGGAAGAGAGCTCCAGAGAAGCCAGCGAAACGAAAGCGGAAGAAGACAGGCAAGCAGCGTCAGTCAATCCAAACCAGGGAAGACCTGGATGAGCTGGCGCATGAGTACCGGCTTCTGAAGAAGCTTAAACGTGGAGACATTGATGAAGAGGCGTACGGGAAGCTCACTGGATTTGGAGATTCTGATGGTGAAGCTTCCGATGGGGATGCAAGCAGCTTGGACGAGAGGAAGGAGAAGGGCAGCAAGGCGCAGAAGAACCTCAGGCAGGGAGCAAAAAGCAAAGGTGGGTCTAAGAAGTTTTTTTTTTTTTTTTTTTTTTTGACCAACTGTGGGTCTAAGAAGTTTGAAGGAGAAGTAAAATGAGGAGCAAAAGGAGATAGGAAACCATAGAATGTTGTTGGGTTTTTTTTTCCTGATCCAATTTTGCAGCAGTTGGAATTTTGCACAGAAGCTACGTATGCCCCCCACGGGCTTTTTTTCTTTGGTTTGATGAGCAGGAACTGGATGGGGCCTATGATATGATCTTGCTTATCTGAATCCTCAAAGTACAGTAAAAGGCCGAAAGAAAGAAGGATTACTATTACCTCTGGTCATCGGTCATATCATATTAAAAACTACAAACAATAACTTCAAATCGTTTTGTTTGAAATATTTAAAGTTATATGTACGCGTAGCATTGTGTCAAAAATACTCATAAAATCTCATAAATTATAAAATTCCCAAGAAAGTATTCTAAAAAACATACAAAGTGAAATACAAGTATTTAGAAGTAGTTTATGTTCATGTTTTACCGAATATTTTTATTTGACTTGGTGTGGTCTCTAAGGTCACACAATTTGACCACTAATTTTCCTTATAACATTGACAATGGATACCCTGCGTGTTGCGGAATGTCAGATGTTATAGGAAAAACTTCCTATAAAATAGGAAGAATTATTGTCGAGCCACATGAAAAATATAGAAAAAAATATGACAGGAATGCAGGTATAGAACATAGGAAAAGGAAAAACACATGAATTTTTATATAAATCGGTGCTGAATGAGCAAACAAAAAAAGTATATATCTAAGTTTGCATTGCACTGCTATATCCACGGGCGATGTGTACCATATACATAGGCGAAGCCTGGGAGCAGGTTCATGAATGAAAGGCATGGCCGCCACGTTGTCTGCTCCAAAGCTGTCGGAGCATCATCTAGCATTTATCAGAACTAGCGTTTTCATCGGTAGGAAGCACTCCTATCCAGCTATCGGAAGGAAGTGAGAAACTTCGAGGTGTGGCCTTCAGATGCCTACTGCCAGCGGTAGCAACACCAACTTCGATCTCCTCGCCTCCATGGCTTCATCGGTCACCGAGGAACTCGCAAACTCAGGAGGCGGATCATCAGGTGGCCTTGGCTGATGCATCTTCCTGCACGGTCGTGGCATCTCCCAGTGCAGCAGCGTATATTGCATCTATGCAATCGATCACAAAACGGTGCTGAGACATAGAGGAGGCAAGTATATTTATACACACGAAGGCGGGAGTTTGTTCTCGCTTCTTTGACATGCAATTGATGCTTCAATTAGCCAAGCAGTTTTATTCGTTTAGTGCACACTTATTCTGACGGCTTCAGAGGTAATTGCATCCACTACTGAAACTACTCTAACACATGCAACAATACTATTTATGAGTAGGCACTTGCATTGCATGCAACGGGTAGGGAAAGAGGGGATTTTGATGTGTCATACCTATATGTCCAGAGAAATCCCCTAGTGGGGGTTTTCCATATAGATGTAGTAGATAACTTGTTGTGATGTTATTTGCAGCTCAGAAATTTAATCAACAATCAAGTTATATGTTTCAATATGTTTTGTAAATTTGTAATCCAATTCTGACCATAGCTGACGTTGGACGCTCTTCGCTATTACTTGTATGAGCACGGGATGTCAATTCGGAACTTTGGATCACGTAAAGGCATGGAGAGACTCAGCTACATATGAGGGCATTGTGGAGAGTAAAAAAACGGATGAAAGAATCCCGCCTCTTGGTCTGTTTGGATCTCATCCTCACAATGAGATTATTGATTTAGATAGTCAATGTAGAATCTAGATTTTGAATAAAAAAGGAACGCTTCGATCTCATTTTTAGTGATTACTGTATATGCTCGGCTGAGTCCTTGTGTAAGAATTTGGGATTTTATCGAATTGGAATCCCTATCCTTTGTTGAAGTAAGATTTTTCAGTAGCAATTTCAGAACATGAACATTAGGCTAAAATAAGAACATCAACAGAATGATTCAAAAGAAAATGTATGAATTTTCTGATGGGCGCAATTCCTACTGGTTACTTATGAAAAAAAAAATTCACATAGCATAAACATTAGGCTACAACAATATTACACAAATAATTGATATAAACTAACATCCCTTCTATGGTACTTGATTTTGCCTCCCATTACCTCCTCTAAATTCTTTTTTTTCAAGCGAAAGGGTAACATTGTCATTGTGACGTCTAACCCACGCCTTGTTTAGATTGCTAAATTTTGTAACCACATGTCACATCGTATTAAACGTATGCACGTTTCGTTTGTTAGTGGTAAATATCATCCTACAATGGAGTAACTAGGCTCAAAAAAAATCGTCTCATAATATACATCTAAACTGTAATTAGTTATTTTTTTACCTACATTTAATACTCCAAACATATGTCTTTTGGTGTATTTAATGTGATGTAATAGAGAGAAAGTAGAAAAAAGGTTAGAAATTTTAGCAATCTAAACAAGGCCCCACTCCCTCACCCCCGTACCCCCCCAGGAACGACGCATCCCCTCGCCCGACGGCGACCCCTCACCGAGATCCGGACGCAGGTCCCCTTATTTTGCCATGTTGGTCGCCCCCCCGCCTTGTGCCGTCGCCGTCCCCACCTTCGCTGTCGCCGTCGCCCGTGGCCCTCGGGACCTCGCGGCTCCTCCTCCGGACCCGCGTGCTCGCCATCACCTCGTCCTCGCCCTTGCGGTCGGCCGCCGGGTGACCCGCCGTCGTCTCTACCCTCGCCGCCATCGCCGGCTGCTGCCCTCTCCTTCGCCCTCCTTCCGGCGCTCGGCCGACGCGAGGGGTCGATCCGCCGTCGCCGAGGTCGACCATCGATCACACCGGTGCCCCGCCCGTCCCATCGTTCTGGGCGTCGTCGGTGTAATAAGAACCTCCTAATTACCGGGTCCACCGCACTTTTTTGTCATTGTCCCAAAGACCTCGACGGTGTGCGTATACACCCGATAACTTAAGAAGCCCTCGTTGATAACTCATACGGGATCAACAAAGGAGTAGCTACAACATTACAATATTTGTTACAAAAATATAGATCAGAGTGCGGAAGAATAATAACATTAATTTTACAAATTGTGAATAAGTTACATTTGAGTAAACTTAACTTATTTACGGAAGCTAGGTAGAACTAGAAAACACCGGATCATGTCAAGCCCACCGACATAACCTTGGTTAAACAAAGACGAGTCAAGACTGCGGCAAGGGTTAACAAACCACGAGTACGGGAGTACTCAACAAGACTTACCCGACTAAAGAAAAATAGGAGAAGACTTCGGGAATGTTGGTCTATTAGGATTCAAGGTAAGGCTTTTAGCAAGAGTCAAGGATTCTTTTGCGAGAAAAGCTTACTAGTAATGAATCCTTACTTTCAATATTTTAATCCCAATTTAGTTTCTCACCTACTCTAGGTGATCTTACACTAGAGCACACACTTCTTAGATATTCCATCACTTATTCCATCTCTTCATAGTTTCATAATTAATCTACGATGTAAGGGGAAACCGAATCTCCATGTCGAGAAGCACGGCGATTTCGAAATCGATTAACCCATTTGGGGAGTTCTTTCCACCACGACATATGTAGCACTTAAGCTTGCATATATCAACCCTTTCTTGGATACTCAAAAGCGGAACCGCGTCCTACGCCATCCGGAAACACGACACACCTCACCCGGGGAATCTAACCACCACGGGCATCGGGACTTTAACCCACGAGTGTACACGCTACTCCCGTCATCTCTCCACTCCCGGTCTTGGCGGTTATGCGTTCCGATTTGACACCCCGAGATCGGGCTTACCGGAGTATGTGGTCGATTACTAGTTTCGGACCGACCGGGGTGACACCAGTGCGGGGCGTGCCATTGGCCAAAAGACCTCAAGCGCGATTTGCGTTCTAAAGTCTCGGTCCACATTGCCTACAACGAGCGGTCCTTAATCGACAAGTCGGAAATACTACACTTTGAGACTCCATTCTCGGTGCAAATTACCCGGCCAGGTCTCAATTTCAATACCATATCCCAAAGTATGGTTTCATCATATAACATCCTTGTTCATCAAATGCCCATTCGGGCTATCACTAGAGACTTGTCACATTTTGACTCAAAAGTCTAACTAATTTAGCATGGCTAAGCAATTCTAAGCATTTTTACCAAAACGGGTTATCAAGGTAGATATCGAAATAATCAAGGGTTGGTAATGCATCAATTAGGTTATCACACAACTCCTATCACCTAATGCGATTGTATAAAGCAAAGGTGATATAAAGCTTTGTAAAAACACAAGGAATGTTTAAATGAACAGGGGCTTGCACGTGTTGCGAGGGAAAGTCGATTCTGAAGAAAGATTGTCGAAGTCAAACTTGACATTATCCTTGTCGACGGACGGATCTTCTCTCGAAGCTTGATCATCGCGAACCATATCAACACCTTCTCCAAAGCTTCATCAACACGATCCGACTCACTCTCGTATACTCTACACGTAGATGATGATGCATGCTTTAGCGTGATGGAATGGTAAACATGATGCTTGATGATGCATGAAATAATAAACATCTTAAGTACAACTTTCCTTCACGATAAAGTTATAACCCAACAAAACCAACTTGTTAAACTACTCTACAAGATATCATCATCATTGCCTAAGGAGTTCTCAAGGACCATTTGATTGTGGTATGATCCAAGATTCACAAAACAATCCAAAGTCACACAAAAATCTAAGTCATTATACACTAAACATCACCTTTAACAATTAAATAAATAAAGCATAAAATAATAAATAAATTAACTTTCTCAAAATGGCTCCAAACTTTTTTTATACAGATAGATCATAGCATAAAACAGTTTCAAAATAATTTTCATGATTTTTGGATAAATAAAATAATTATTAAAAATCAAGGAAGATGCATTTTTCAATTAAAATTTGTATTTTTAAATCATTCCCAAACTATTTAAAATTCAATTTTCATAATTTTCCTAGATAGTACATATGATGGGGAGACTACACAAAAATTTTTTAGAATTTTTTAAAGCTATATTTGAATTTCTATGATTTTCACAAAATTGGACACTATTCATTTCTAAGGAAAAATCATAAAACAAAAATTAAAAGGAAACCGGCCACTGGGCCGAAACTGGCCGGCTCGGCCCAGCTGCCCAGCAGGCCGACCCAGGACGCCAGGAGGCCGGCCCATGACGCCACCCGCGCTGACCTTGCCGCCGGCCGGCGTTGACCGGTGAACTCTCGCCGACGGCGAGGTCTGCGGCGACGCGGGCGGTACCTGCAGACTCAGCGTGACCCCGCGGACACGATGACACCCTAAACTCGACACCTAAGGCACTGTGGCTCCATTGCCGGCGGACATGGCGGACTGGCGGCGCTCCGGCGACGCAGACACGGCGGTCGGAGGCATCTCCGACGACGGCAAGGGCAGCAGCACCTCCAACGCACTCAGGCGAACGCGACTGCACATTAAAATGAAAAGAACCCGGCTCCTACCGAGCTCTCGCACGCGCGCGGCGGTCGGACAGGGCGGAACTCCGCCGGCAACGGCGTTCCGGCGAACATGCTGCACAATAGATGAAACCAAAGGCGTTGGCGTGATTGGTAGCTCACCACGAGCATGATGCTCGCGCTGGTTCGAGCGGGGATGGAGCGGAGCTAGGTCGTCGACGGAGAGGGCGGCAACGGCGGCTCGGACCGAGGCAGATGGCGGTGTTCCGATGTCCTCAGTGATGCGCTGCACGAACCAACGAGCCGACCATGATCACGGGATCAAGGTGAAGCTAAAACGCGTACTAGAACCGCTCGAGGCTCACCAGACAGAACTGATGCCGGCGAGGTGGCTTGTGGCGGCGCTCTGCCGGCCGCGGAGAAGAAAGCGGTGCGCCGGCCGATTCCGGCGGACTTGGGCGACGCGAGCGGGTGTGGGAGATGCACAACGGAATTGCGGAGCTATTGGTACGGGGAATTTGGGCAGGCCGAGCTCGACGACGTTGGCGTTTCGCGGCGGATGTAGGAGCACCCGCAGCGAGGCAAGGAAGAAAAAGAAGATGGCCGGCGGTCGTTGCTGGCTTAAATAGGCAAAGAAGAAGGTGGCAAGGTAGCTGGCGACTTCACGAAGACGTCCAGGTGGTCGACTTCGCGGGAAGGCGCGAGAAAGCACGGCGACGGGGCGGCGGATGCCGGCGACGCGTGGAGCAGAGGAAGAGAAAGAAAATTCCCCCCTCGGTTACTGTAGCTCCAACCCTAACTTGCTGAATTTCCAAAATTACTTTTGATTTTTGAATAGAACTTGAAAATTGGCCAAAATAAAAGTTTCTCCATTTTCAAAAATCTACACTTTTCATAAAAGAAACATTTTCAAATTCTACCTCCAAATTAGACTTTTTGAAATGGGGTCAAAAAAAGGAATAAATTTGAATTCAAAATTACTTTTAAAAAAAAACACAAAAACTTGAAAAACTTTGTACATATCTTTTGTTCGTTAAGAAAAGATCTACAAACTAGCTTTTTGGAAGTTTTTTTGTCAAATTTTTGCATGGTTTTTAAAATAACGAAAGGGGGTAAAACTAGGGTTTTGAAACTAGGGTTTCCGACAAGGGGGTAACTTTCGGATTTTGATTCTTTTTCGCGTCTTTTTCGATCGACAACGTAACCAACTATAACTTAACTTATTTTTGTCCAATCCAAAGCTTAGCGGTAAATAACACATGGGGTGTTACAGTCGGGTCGCCCCTCGTCGGGTTTATAGGTTTTACGAAACTATCTGTTTCTCATAATGATATACTGAGATATGAGCAAGCAGTATATGATGAAGTGATACCATGCCCCAGAACCCCAGGTTGTAAATG
The DNA here is from genome assembly GCA_015847255.1 of Hyparrhenia diplandra. Taxonomy (NCBI): domain Eukaryota; kingdom Viridiplantae; phylum Streptophyta; class Magnoliopsida; order Poales; family Poaceae; genus Hyparrhenia; species Hyparrhenia diplandra. Next base: position 187,762 of record JADLZK010010783.1, read on the forward strand.
CCAACACCACCAGCTGGACAGTCACCGCACAGGACTTCCATCCTTAGAGCAACAATGTAATATGGAAGTCATCTCCGATGGACCATGGGTCATTGTTTGATGGACTATGGGGGCCTCCAGCTTCAAAACCTGCAGCATAAATCCAGGCACTATTTATGCATAAATCCAGCTTCAACATTTGGAAGAAGTTTTTGAAGAAAGGCTGTTTTGGAGCTTATGTGCTAAAAAGATGTAGGCTCTGTATGTTTACAGTCTTTAGAAGCTTACACAGGGCATCTAGTCACCTCTCAGACTGTTCACACCAAAAGGCACATAATAAAAATGAATAATAACTGAAGCACCTCTATTACTAACAAGCTCTGCCCATGTTCCACGAGCTCTTGCATGGTTGATCTCCTACATTAGAACCAAGCATACTGCAAACGGGATTTGGATTATATTTGCATTATTCTGATCATAAGTGGTAAAACACATGAGAAGCCCAACAAACAGGTGTGAGACCAAGAAATTACTCTCACCTCATAAAAGATCCCAAACAGTGTATCAACCTTGTGGTGAGGCATCAACCTTGAGGGTTGCATCTGGGTGGCCACTAATTCTTAAGCTAGACATTTGCAGCCTAAGCAGAAAAGAAACAAGCAGCAGAAGATGGTAAGGCGACGCTTCCTTAGAAGCCATTTGCTTCCACTTGTAAACTCTAATGAGCCAGTGTGTCTAAACTCTAATGAGCCAGTGTGTCTAAAGAACAAATAAGAGGAGACGATATTAACAAAGGTCAATAGTGTTAAGTGGAAAGGGCTCCAAGGTCTGGGTACATCTCCCCACCAAAGCAGCCACTTCTTTGGTTTGAGTTTCTACCACTCCACTTAACTTCTCTTTATGCAAGAGATTGCCCAAACAAATTAGTTAAATCCAAAACCACAACAAAAATAATTTGCAACAAAACAACAAAATAACTCAAAGATAGTGGTTGTGATATATGTATATATCACAATACAATTAGATGAGGGCAGATGCAACAAAAATAAGCTTAGATGAAGGTTAGGGGACTAGAATTTGAATGTGGGGTAAGCACATTCAACCTTGAATCAGTTTCCTACCGTGGGCTAAATTGGAGTCAAAACTATCGAGGAAAAGGTTCTTTCTGAATCTTTCAATCTAATTAAGTAAAAGTTTCTCACAGTACAGCACCTCGTAAAACCGTTTTAGCAACAAATCATGGTCACGATTCAAAATCGATGGGCAAATTTGGAGGCGAACATCAACATAAGTTTCCAAATCCACAGAATACATATACGAAATTTCATAGATCCGATAGGTACAATGAACATAAATGGATTTCCAAATCACTACAGGGCGACTAACACGAATAAACAAATTTCCAAATCCTTAGACGGACAGCTAAGACGAACTACTAGCGGCGCTTCTCTCATTATATAACTAGAAGTTCAGATCACCTCCTTAGCTCTCAGAACATCAGACCTAAACCACGACGACCTAAACCACGGCGCACGCCTTTGCCCTCTTCGGCGTACTTGGCTGCAGGATCTCGTCTGGGCAGCCCAGATCTCCTTGAATGTGCGGCCATCAAGCCGCGTGACGCGGCCGGATTCACCGGGGGTGGCCGGCGAGACCGTGGAGGGGAGCGAGTCATACGTGATGGTAGGAAAGGTAGGAGGATAGACCGCGCGAGCCGCGGAGAAGGTTGAAAATGTCTCGCTCCTCCACCTTGATGAGAGTGGTCCCCGCCGCCGCCTTGGTCCCTGCCCGAGGCAGCCGCCTTTGTTCGCCGCCGACACCTTGGCCGCCGCCCGCCGCCTTTGGCCACCTTGGTACCAGCGGGACGGCGCCTTGGCGGCGGCATGTCCGAATGGATCCCCAACACCTCAGATGACATCGCCTCCACCCCCTCTGCCGCCATGGCCGTCCCTCTCTCGAAACCTAACCGTAGCCCCTCTTGGTATTTCTCTCGAGAACTTGCGAAAAAGATGTGGATTAGGTAACCATACGTGAAAAGCAAATTGTGCGACGATTTTGCAAGCTGCACCAAGGAATAATAAACAAGCACACAAAGTAGTAAGTAAGGAATTAATCCCATTATTAGGAATCCTATTATTACCTATTTGGAACAAATCCGAAACTCCAAACTATCCGTTATCCAAAAAAAACCTAAAATTCCTAATAATGAGACCAAAATCCCCTACACGATTAGTTACAAAAGCTTTTTTTTGACAAGCAATCGCTGCAATTGGCAGCGTAAACCAAAAGCCTATCAATAAATAGGAACACATTCCGACAAGTTCCCCAAAAAAATACATTTGTATCAAATTGGAACTAGTAACCAAGGTATGTAACTTGCGGACTACACAATGATAAATGGCCATAAGTGGTATTCACCGACCAACCAAATGGGGAGCCTCACCCCTATTTATAGTTTAAATCATGCAGGAATTCGAGATTACAAATTTACCCTCCTATATTCCAGTATTTGCCTTATCGACTTGGGGGCCTTTTGCGTCCTTTCTCGGCTTGAACGCCTTAGCCAAATGGGCCTCCGCCGGCCCATTTGGGGGATCGTTTTTCCTCAAGCCGGCGGACGAGACCTTCGCCGCCAGGTACTCCCCGAGACGGAGCTTGGGGACTGGAGGCTGGGTATCTCCGCCACACCTGACTCCACTCCGTGGTCTTTGGCGGAGGTCACCATCTCCGCTTCCTTGAAGCGCGGTGGAGGGACCTCCGCTGCTCTAGGACGCCACATCTTGGTTTGTTACTTAGTCTGCGAGACACACATAAAATCCAAACAAAGCTTTAATTGGTTAGCAAAGGCTCGACTCGTGTCCTGTTCGCTTGGCCGAACACCTCCGCTTCTTGCCCAAGGGCCGTGTCCCAACATGATGAGGCGCGTGATTCACCCCGTGGCCGACGAGAACGTGGAGGACGGCCGAGTCGTATGTGATGGTAGGAAAGGTAAGAGGATAGGCCGTGCGAGCCGCCAGTAACGTTGAGAATATCTTGCTCCACCTTGATGAGAGTGGTCCCCCCGCCGCCTTGGTCGCCTCGGTCCCACCGAGGAAGCCGCCTTTGTTCGCCGCCGCAGCGCCTTTGGTTTGTTACTTAGTCCTGCGAGACACACATAAAATCCAAACAGAGCTTTAATTGGTTAGCAAAGGTTCCCGACTCGTGTTGCTTTCGCTTGGCCGAACACCTCCGCCCGCCTTCCCAAGGGTCGTGTCCCAACAAAGCATAAGGCGACCGGGATTCACCCCGGTGGCCGGCGAGAACGTGGAGGAGAGCGAGTCGTGCGTGATGGTTGGAAAGGTAGGAGGATAGACCGTGCGAGCCGCCGTAACGTTGAGAATGTACTGCTCCTCCACCTTGACGCGAGTGGTCCCCGCCGCCTTTGTCGCCGTCGCCGCCCAACGCCGCCTTGGCCACCTTGGTACCCGCGGACGGCGCCTTAGCCGGCGGCAGGCGTCAAGCTGGATCCCCGGCACCTCCGATGACATCGCCTCCACCCCCTCCCGTCGCCATGGCCGTCCCTCTCTTGAAACCTAACCGTAGCCCCTCTTGGTATTTCTCTCGAGAACTTGAAAAAAGATGTGGATTAGATCGCGGCGCAACGTGTGTGTGGGAGGCCGGGGGCAGGGCGCCCCGAATATATAGCGGCGGAGACCTAGCGACCCAGCGTTGTCGGGTCTCCTCTCCGCTCGCCTCGGACTCCTACTCCGACTCCGATCCGACCCGCCCGCTCCTCTCACACGCAGCGGTTCAGCGGATGCGGATGCAACTGCCGAGCGCCCGCCCGCTTCGTCTTACCGCGAGGGCAAGTTATTGGAAGCGGCTACGACTGGCTGGGCACGTTGCGGGCCCCCGGCGTCGGGGGACCGCGTCTCGCGATGCGCCTGGCACTCAGCGGACTGGCCGCCCGACCTCCTCGTGCTCCCTGCGCCCCGCCGCGGCCGTCCGCGGACCACGCCGCGGGCGCCCGGCTGCTGGCCAAGGCTGGCGGCAAGACGCGCCCGTCGTCATGCGCGCCGCCGGTCTTCTTCGAGACTAGTTAAACGCTGCGTGCGTTGCTACGGGATAACAAAATTTTGTATAAAAATATAGACCGCATGATAAGGTAACAATACTATAAAATTAAACAATGATGTTAAAGTGACATCTTGGATCGCTCACCAATAATCACCATAATATATCCGGATTAATCGTAAACAATACCAAGTGTATCATGTTGATTATTTGACATCAAGCGTTCAAGATATACACCATGCACAAGCATATGTATATCTGAGGCCGAGAATATAACATGTATAGATTTTCTTACATCAATGGTGGTGCTTGCTTTGTTCGGTCATGGCACTACGTGTTGTGTGCGCGCATGGTGCGCCTGTGCGCGCATGGTGCGCCTGTGGGGCGGCCACTATAGCTGCTGGGCTCGGCGCCGGAGGCTCGCTGGAGTAGCTGGCGCGCGGAGAGGCTATAGGTGGCGCAGTCCGCCATGGCTTGGGAAAGACCCTAAACATACATTGTTTGGCTTCCATTGAGAGATCGCGGAGGCGGTGGTGCCATCTGAAAATGTAGGGACCGGATTGGAGGAGCGCCGAGAGGTCACCTACCGCAAACGAGGAGACGACGTCGCGAGGTGATCCCGACGACCTCCCCTGGTGTCTACGTTGTGGTCATGCGCCCGGCGGTGGTAATGGTTGTTGACTCGGCCGGTCTCGGTGTAAGCTCCGTCGCGCCCGGCCTCCGGGCGGGCGCGGAAGCGTGCTCGGCCGCGTCATTTCCGTCGGCATGAGTTGCGGGCGGGAGTGGTGGATGCGGTGTAGTGCGTTGTCGCGTCGGCGAGGTTTCCCTGCGTTTGGCGGGGCCGGGGAGGTGTGGGCGTCATCATCGCGAGGTAAGGAGCGCATGGGAAGGGGAAGCGGGATCACAAGATTGGGTGGTTGCCTAATATAAATTGCATGTGTGAGGAGATTGGGTGGTTGTCTAATATAATTGGCATGCTTTCCATACGGATTGGTTGTTGCCAAATATAGATTGCATGTGTGAGGAGACCATGGGAAGGGGTGTGGGATGGCGGAGGGGGGGTGAAAGGTGAGGCGAAATTTTTACCGCACCAAATGATAGTCTTCCTTTCATTTTTTTTATGTTGTATTTACAGAAGTATCAAATTACAAATGAACAATTTCCTATAGTTGGCTCTGCTTTCATTTCCCCAATGGCAGATAAATACCAAGCAACTGCTATTTTCTTCGAATTGAACTGCTATGGCCACTTGTTAGACAGGTGGAATCTTCAGCACAAGATTATGGAAATTCGATTAAAATTCTCTCTCTTTCTAGTAAGAAGCAAATTATGACTACCAGCTCAAGATTACGATGCAGCATACTACCACCTAATTGATTCTAGAGCTCCGAGAAATGATGTGGTAAGATATTTCACTACCTTAAACAATTCCTGCGAGTTTCAATTCAGCTGTACTGTTTTGCATGCTGTCTTGCAAACAAACTCATCAATGCTAGTACATGTCATGTACCGGCTGTAAATTAAAATTTTCGTGACAGTGAACTACAGTTTCTTCCTTCAGGAACAACTGTAGCAGATCTTAGCTAAATCATATAAAATCACACTGCAGTTACTGAAAGAACCCCATAGCTAAAGCTCCCCCGATCACACAAACCCGCAAGCAGGAATATAGTGTGGTCATCCAGATGGGAGGAACACTGTTATGATACATGTGCGGCTCGAGCTGAGCGACGAAGCAGCCGTACCGAAGAAGTGCGCCAGCGTCCTCGGTGGCGGCCGTGGAAGATAGGTTGCCGTCGTGGCGTGCGGCAGCGTCTTCGTGTCGATGAGTGCGTCGGCGGTGGAGACCTCGCCTGGCGCGACGGAGCAAAGTTAGTTGCACTCGCCGTGAACCGGGCTGGACGGGATCTTGACGATCCGGCATCGTCGGTGGCCGGGTGGAGCAGCGGCGGCGGAGGGTGGAAGGTGGAACAACGCCTGCTCCTCTCCCTCGGACCTCGAACTACGTCGGCTTAGGGTTGCCCCCAAATTCACAGGTCGCGTGCGTGCGCGAGGCAATGGCGATGACCACGGGCGATGGCAATTGCGGCGCACGACGGCAGCGTGGGAGTGGGTGTGCCGCGCAATGGGGCAGACTGGGAGAGCCGACACAACAAGCTGCTGCGGAGACGTGCTGCTGGGCGGGGAGATGGCGGTGGTCGGCGACGGATTTGTTTGCGGCATGTGTCGGGTGCGGAGGGCTAAACAAAGTTTCCTTTTTTTTTTTTCATTTGATTTTTTTTTTAATTTTAATTCTTTCCATTTTTAATTGGTGTGGTGCATGCGTTCAGTTGGCAATTCTTTCCACTTTTTTTAATTGGTGAGGTGCATGCCTCAAGTGGCAAGTGCGGCAATTTTTTAGTCGCATGATTGGTGGTGATTGCGGCTTTCTAAAAATAGGTGAGTGTGGGGAGGGATCGCATGCAGAGAGGCAGGCGGACAAAAAAAAAATTGTGCATCATTAGGCGAGCCTTACTTTCGTTCTTTTTATGTTGTATATAAAGATAAATATTGTACTCTTCTTCAGATGTGCGGTGCAGACTTGCAGTGGAGACTAGTGACATTTTGTGTTCAACTAAATCTAAAAAAACATGGCTTTTTAAACTTCTTCTAACACACCACCCTTTTCATAAATATTTCACAAAATTACTCTGACTCTACTTTTTCTTTATTGAATAAAAAAAAAGTTGCTTTTAGAGAAAAGCCGAAGCCAGTAAAATGGCGTATGTTGCAAGTCGCAGCTAGGCAGAGCTTTGTTCTCTCACGATCACACAGATTGTGCTTTCGCGCTAGTCTTTGTGTACGATCAGCATGAATATCGAGCGGATTCAAAATTTTGGCCAAGTTTTTTATAAACATATATTGTCATTTATGTATGAATAATTTAGTGTAATTAAATTTTTGTATAGATGTTGTAGTAGTTTTCTATAAACTTTGGTTTGAATTTGAGGAATTGTGAGTTTCTTATTACGATCGACGCTCGCGCCGCGTCCCGTCTTGGGGCGGCGGCGGGCGACCAAACCCTAGCGCCGCCCTCGCCCCTGGCCAGAGACTCCCGCCGCGCCACCACCGGAGCGGGGCGCGGAGCTTCGCGCGGTCCGCGGGGAGGGTGGCGGCGTGGCTCTCCCCCTTTCTTCTCCGGCCCGGCGGATCCCGGCGGCACGCCGCTGATCCCCCGGGAGGTGCCTCGCCGGCGTGCGCCGTCCCCGGCGGCGGGGGCTCCGGCCGCCAGATCCGCGGCGCCCGGCCCGACGCTGGCTGGCTGGCGTCGGGGGACGCGGGTCTTTGGGAGGTCCGCCCGGATCTTTGGTGGCGCGCGGCGGCCATGGCCGGGCGCGCGGTGGCCGGGCGCGATTTTTCGCGACAGCGGGCGGCGGTGTCTTTGAAGGGCGGAAGGCGGCGGCAGGTGGCGTCGACGACGGCCATCGGGCGGCAACCGCCCGGTCTGCCTATTCGACTTGCGCGTGATGGGGGCGGAGGGGTCTCGCGCAGGGCGGCGGTTGAGGTATGATGGTGCTTGCTCCTCCTCCTCCGCGTCGGCAACTTTGGAGAGCCCCTTGGTGGGGGGCTTGGGGCCTCGACGCTTCCTCATGGTGCCGTGGTGGTTCCTTGGGTGGTGCGGGGGGTTTCTTCAAAAAAGAGCGGCGATGTGTGGTGGGGAGCGTACTCGGGTACGGACGGCGTGTCGCGGCGAGACATGGTGCTCACGGGCGAAAGCCTCACTACCGCTCGGTCGGTGGCAATGGTGGCGGCGGCCTCGTGGCGTCTCGCCCCCGTTGGGGGGGCACCATTGAGTGCATCTATGGCTTTGCGGCTTGGGATTCTCGTGGTGAAAACCCGGTCCTTGTGGACGTGCGACGGCGGCGCCATCGGCGTCGTTCCCTCCTTGGAGGCGCCGCATCTTGAGACCTAGCTCGGCTTGTGGCAGGGGTGGTGGTCTACCGGGTGGAGTCGTCAAGGCGCGTCGCGGGGGGTGCACACGGTCCATGTTGGTCGGAAGATGCGAGAGGGCCCTTGGGTGCCGGAGGTCCCGAGTTGGCGTGCATGGTGGTGGTGATCTCGGTGCCTACCGAGCGGAAGTGGCGATCTCTCGAGTGGTTTTAGATATCCGAGTCTCGGGTAGTGGAGTGAGGCGGTGGGAGAGGCGAGGCCCCCACGCAGAGTTAGGGATCGGTGGTTTCCTTTATTCCGCGACGGGATTTTTCGCCGACGCGAGGTTGAGCGGGGATCGGCGATTGTGGGTGTGCGGCTTGGGGGCGATAGCCTCATGGTGGAGGAGTTTCGGTGGATGCTCGAGCTTGCAGCGAGCTTTGGCTCATCGGTGGTTGACGACGGTAGCAGCTTTTGTGATTGGTTTGGCGGCTTCTCTCCAGTGTGGTGGTGGTGTCACTTTGTGTGTTTTTGTTTTATTTTTCTTGGAGTTGTTCTGAGTGGTGGCTCGTGTCGACGTCCCAATCCGACCGAAGCGGCGGTGTTTGGAGCCCGTGTTGATGACCCAATCCAACCGAGAGGTTTTTTTCCTTTGTGTATCTTTGCTCCCTTCCGCGTCGGGTTAGTTGAGTTGGTGGATCCCAGTAGTAGGTGGGTGAAACACTCCCTAAGTCGAAGTTGAGTGGGCGCCATTTGTGGCGAGTTGAAATTGTTTGGTACCTAAGTGTGCTTTGGGGAGTAGGGTACCCTCCTCATCCGTATGGTTTTTTGCCCGGTTTCAACAAAAAAACCAAGATGGCACTTTTTTTTTTTTTTCGTCTAATAGAAATCGCGCAGAAAACTTTTTGCCGCCCCTTCTAAAAAAAAAAAAAAAAAAATTTGAGGAATTGTTGTCGATTGAACACTAGAAATAATCACTGTCAACAGTAAAGTCTGGTCCTACTGATGTGTGGTCACAACTAAAAACAATGAGGTACTACGAGCACATGGTGGCAGCCTTCGATTATGCTCGGCATGGCCACCGAAAACATGTGCGCCGTCGAGAAGCGCGGCCGGGTATACGTCGTCACCCTCACCGGCGAGGGCGAGCACCGCCTCAACCCGGCTCTACTGTCTGCCATCCGCGCCGCGGTCCGGGCCTTCCGGGCGGCGCCGGCGCGCTCGTCCTGGCCGCCGAGGGCAAGTTCTTCAGCAACGGGGGCGACCTGGCATGGGCGGGCGCCGGGACTGCTCCGGCGGACCGCCTCCTCGCGTACCGCGCCGCGCTCTACGGTCTGGTCGCCGACCTCCTCGCGCTCCCCCGTGCCCACCGTCGCGGCCGTCACGGGCCACGCCGTGGGCGCCGGCTGCGTGCTCGCGCTGGCGCACGACGCCATCGTCATGCGCGCCTCCCGCGGGTTCCTCTACATGAGCGAGGTCGACGCGGGGATCAAGATCGACGTCGTCGGCGAGGTGCTCCGGCAGAAGGTCCCGGACGCGGTCGCTAGGAGGGATCTGGTGATGAGGGGATAAGATGACAGCCGCAGAGGCCCTGCGTCGAGGCATCGTGGATGCGGCCGTGGACGGCGGCGTGGAGGACGTCGTGGCCTCGGCGGTCGCCATGGCTGAAGAGCTCGCAGGCAGGGGGCTGGGACGGCGAGAATCTGGCCAGCATCAGGAAGGCCACCTGGCCGGTGCTGTGGAGCAAGGTCAAGAACTACGCCGGCGCCTCTCCGGCGCAGCCGCGTCTATAAGACGCAGTTGTCTGCTTGTAAATTTCGATAATCTGTGTAAAACCAAAATCAAACTACGATTTGAAGAAATTGTTCTAAAAACTATACTCCGAAAGTATTTGAGGCTTTGGGAGTTGGGAATGAACATTTGCGATTGAATAGGCAGTTATTTCAACAGGACTTCGCCATTATTTTCCAGCAGCAGTTCCATTTCGAGGGCCGGAAGTTCTTCCGGATTTCCAGCCTCAAACTCAGAGCTCCATCACAGCAAGCATCGGGCTACGAAGCGATCAGAGACAACAGGCATTGCAGTTGGGTGATGATCATTTACATCATGGCGGACGAACAAAACAGGAGCAGCTACACTACTGCTGGCAAGTACCGACGAACATTACAAAATGGTAATAAACAGAAGACAGCCCTACGCATTAACCAGTCTCCCACCTCCTACATTCTTAACTACTAGACCAACATGCGCCAGTTACTGGCTTAACACTGGCGTTACTCCTTCACGGTCAGATAATTTACATAGTTTCACTTCTCTCAGGTACTGCTGAGCCCCTCCTCTCTTCTCCAGATGGTGCAATATCACCTTCTCGCTTGCATCGGCCCTGCACATGGGGAACCAAGACCAAAAACTTTGACCATCGCAGCGCCTGCCCTCCTAGCTCGCGATATGCCCGAAGTTGACACCATTCTGCCGTCTAATGTGCTCCGGTACAAGCCTGTTGATGAGGTCCGGAGATGCATTTGCTAGCTGCAGAGCAGAAAAGGGGAAACTGATGAGCAAACAGTAGAGCAAGAGCAAAGTGGATGCTTTCAGTGTTCAATGATTGAACCATGTGGCTAAACTAGCTGTTTGAACTTTACAATGAGTTTAATTTACTTACTTCATGTTTGAAGTTAAAGAGCGGAGGGAACGGACGGCCATTTGGTAGGCGCGCATTCGGCGCCCGCAGCTCATCAAAGAAGGGATGAGCACATGCATCAAGCTGCATAGAATACATGAGACGCATAAGAACATTTCTAACCAACAAACTGATACATTAAAGATTACATTGTGTGCCACCTACAGCATGAGCACTATCACTACTCTTTTTAGGTGGGCCACTAGCTAGTACACTTAACAAGCACATGTGACTATAAAGTTGCACCCACTCTCATCAGCTAACATCCATCAAAACTCTTGGTTCTAGCCTTCCGGACCATTGGGCAACATAATTATCGTATCCATGCAGGACCATATGCTAAGGTTCGAGAGGACATACTTCCACATGGATTTAACCACTTTTAATTGGTCATGGTCAACAAGATTAAGAATAATTGTACAACAATGGAACCTTTCGGATAAGCACAGCCAAGTAAAATTGACCATATGCAACACAACCACCTTAGACTGATATCTCATTCCAGTATCTATTACCCTCAAAGCCAACTCTAAATAAACAAAGTAAAAAAAAATACTCACAGCAGAGCAGCGAAGACTAGGTGAATACTGAAGGAGACGGGAAGCAAGGTCTATAGCTTCAGGAGGCATTCTCTTGTGGAAAATCTGGCAGATAAAATGGGAAGTAGAGGGATCAGTTAGTACCTGATGCATACATGTATACAACTACAGTACCTACAGGTAAAATGGAATAATAGATGTGAACAGAAACATGATTTAACATATGAATACCTTGTGCCATGGATGAGCCTTTATCTGAGGAAACCTGAACTCGGTATAGTTGGGATTCATGCATCGTATCTCCTCCCGGGTTGGAGTACCAAGAACCTACAGACATATCACATGACAATAAGAAACACCATGGCAGAAGAATAGAATGTCTACTTTTGAACATTTTGCAGTACCTTGATAATCTCTACCAACTGATCAACAGCGCTCTCTCCCGGAAACAGTGGCTGTTACATACACAAGATCCAAGAGGTTAGAATCACACCATACATGATTTGGTCGAATTGAGGTACAAAATATATTAGGTTAATCATTATATGAAGGCAACCAACCTGACCAAGAAGCAACTCAGCTAGAACACAACCAGCTGACCATATGTCTATAGAAGTTGTATACTCCGTCGCGCCAAATATGAGCTCAGGGGCGCGATAATAACGAGAACATATGTAAGATATGTTCGGTTCACCAGGAGTCTGACAAAGTAACAAAGGGAATTGATTAATATGTGGATCAAAATTATATTTCACAAGAACACAATTATTATAACAAACAAATCACAGTCAAGTTCAAGATTGGAACTTTGCACAGACAGAAGTAAAAGAAATAATGTAATTATAGACTAACACAACTCCACAAACAATTGAATAACTCAGCTCAAATAGGATAAAGGTAACTGCACATGATGAAACCAATTTGAGAAGCTTGACTTAAATGTAGCCAACATTGATCCACAAGAGACCTAAACAACACTATGTAACTGGACAGTTTTTATATTAACAGTTCACTGCACGCGTCTATATTAAGCTACCTTCAAGAAATGTTTGGTTCCATAGGACCAACCAACTACAATCAAAATCAATCATAACAGGCAAAAGCAGCATATCGATGATACATGCGACGTAGTGACACAAACCACTAATGTCATGTCAAGATTATGGCTAGCATTTGATAAGAATATTTCCAAAAAGAAAGCATACAACTGGATGTGACTAGATATCCTCATGGAAGGAAAATCAACATACCAGGACTTTTGCGCTACCAAAGTCACAGAGCTTGACCTGGTGGGTGAGAGGATCAACCTGTATACAAAGAGAGATAAGACCTATTCAGAACTAGTTACCAAATCAAAGAAAGAACACAACCTTGTTCACATGACACGCACCAAAACATTTTGTGGCTTTACATCCCTATGGCAGACACCTGGTACATTATGAATATAAGCTAGACCTCTGAAAAGCTGCAAACGTCACAGAATAAGAAAACCATTAGCAAAAAAATGAAAGCACCTATTGGCAGCCTCATAAGTGTTAAGATGCTGGCTCACAGACCTGATACATGTACAGCTTGACATAGATAAGAGGCATCCTCTGGTTCGCGTTGCTGTAGTGCTTCAGAACACGGTATAGAGTCTCAGGGACAAATTCCATGACCAGGTTTAAAAACAATTCATCCCTGCTCGTAGTCGAGAAGAAGCAGTGCTTCAGGCAGATGACGTTGGGGTGCTCCATGGCACGCATAAGCTGCAGCTCCCGGTTCTTGTATCGCCGATCTTGCAGCACCTTCTTGATGGCAAAGGTCTCTCCGGTCTCCAAACACTTAGCCTACATACATGTCGAAATCAATTCAGTACATGTTGCATCAACCAATGCTAGGCACCTACAAAGAAGCGCCCCCATGACCAAGCACCATACCTGGAAGACGATCCCAAATGAGCCTGTACCCACGACACGCTCTGCCATGTAACTGATGGTCTGCAATTTAAGGCCAGATAAGAACAACACATGAGTAACTGAGGACAGGATGAGGCTACCAAAACTAGGCATGCATCAGAGTAACTGAGAAGGCAGGAACTCAGATTCTCACACATGTAACTAAACTAATAGGTAGAGCATTTGTAATCCGCGCACAACAGAAATAAGCACAAGACTGGTAGACTATGCTTCCTAAAATGCAAATAGTAGCCTTCAAACTCCAGTACTGGAACCCAAAATAAAGCAGTCAGCCAAAAATTATCTGCCCAGCCAGCCAGAATCCAGAAAATAGCGGGAGCGACATAATTCACCAACAAAATCAGAACTAATCCACCAAATTTCACCAGCAAGCTAGCTCTAGGTGTGTAGCAGCTAAACAAGAGACACGGAACACGAACCCATGCGGAAACCACCAGATCAAGACGGATTCCGACCGCAAAAGCCGCTACTACGAAACAAGCGGAAGCACTCCAACCGCACTAACCGCAGCAGCATTCACGCACACATCCGCTCGACAGACGGACAAACAGACGGCGAGAGAATCGTAGCTTACCCGCTTCGGTTCGCCGTTCTTCCCACCGATGGTGGTGGAGATGATATGACCCGTAACAGCGTCTCCCCCTTCCCCTTCCTTCTTCTGCAAACAAACACCGAAATAAATTAAAAACAAAACAAAAAACATAGCACCATTAGCGATGTCGCCCGCAGAGGCAGCAGATCGGGCGGCGAGATCCGAGACCAACCCCAGATCTGAACAGAACCAGCTCACCTTCTCTCGCTGCCGGTGGGGGGAACCGGCGCCGCAGCTTCGGCGGCGGCGGAAGGAGGCGCGTCGAGCTCCATGGGCTCCGGTCCCGGTGGCGCCTCCATGGTGGGTCAGCCGGTCGGTCACACGCCGCCGAGAGGCCGAGGAGGAGGAAGGAGGCGGCTCCTGCTTGCTTGCTTGCGGCTGCGGGGGGGGGGTGGTTCGCTGGCTTTGGGGGTTGGGGAATGGGAAGGTGGGGGTGGTGTGGAGCAGCAGTGCTTTTGACCGGTCGGCCTCGGCCTCGGCCTCGGACTGCCGCCGCGCTTCGCTTTCGACAGCTTGGGACAGCCGCTGCTGCCCGCCTCGCTTGCCCGCCGCTGACTGCCCGGCTCCGGCTGTTTTTATCAGCGACAGTGGCGTGAGGCAGTGAGCCGTTTCCGGTTTAGGAATTACAGTACTATAGGAGTGATTTGATTGTTACTAAAACTGAGGACACAACCGCGGTAGTAATTAATTACGTGATTATTGGGTGTTCTAGAAGCACCATGGAAATTTGGCAAGTTTTTAATGCTCTTCTTTTTTTTTCACACTCTTCTATTTTTATTAGTAGTAGCATTTTTGCTTTTAAAAAATAAGTCTATTCAAACACCCGATGTTTAGCATAGAAAAAAAAAAAACAGTTCTACTTAGGAGTGCTTTGACTGTACTAGCAAGATGGAGGGTGCGGATAATAGTAGTGATTAATTGTGATATTAAATTTTGCTAAACTAGTGTGGAAAAATTGGCAAGCTTTTAATTCTCTCCATCTTGGACATTATTTTAGTTTTACTCCGTAGTGGCATCTGACCGGTCAAATGATCTGTTCACACGTTACAGTACTGGATTTTTATTCCTTAGAAAATATCAAAAGAATACCAAATATGAGTGCAGCGTTGATGGATTGTAATTACTAATTGCTTTGCTTAGGAGTGCATTGTTTTGTTGCTAAAACAGAGACAAGAACGGTGGTAATTGCAATTTTGAATGATCTGGCCAGGCCATCAACAATTTTTTGGTGCCTTTTAAATTTCCTCCCCTTTTACACACACTTCTAGTCTTTGTAGCATCTTATAATGTGAGAACTAAAAGTTTTGAATACACTTATTTTAAGCAAAAATATCAAAATATTTCATTTACAATGGCACTAATGAGTGTCAAATGATCATTCCTTAGAAAATATTAAAAGATTTCATTTGCTACCAAAAATGAGTGCAGTATTGATGGATTGTAATTACAAATTGCGTTGCTTAGGAGTGCATTGTTTTGTTGCTAAAATGGAGACAAGAACGGTGGTAATTGTAATTTTGAATGATATCCATCAACAATTTTTGGTGCCTTTTAAATTTCCTCCTCGTTTACACACCTTCTGGTCTTTGTTGCATCGATCTTATAATGAGAAAATTCCATTAATGCACTGCCGATACCAGCAAATTTTATAATCTTTCAAGATTTTTAGTTTTATTCTAAATGGAACAATTATGTCTTTGACCATTGCTGCCAAAAATAGGTGTTTGATCAATGGTAGTAATCGATCGCAGTTATTAATGGCTCTAATGGAATAAGAAAGTTTAATTGTCTGCCTTTTTCATATGCTATTGTAGTATTGGCGCCACCTCATTGGCCATTTAAACATTACTGCTGTATTACAGATGGTTAGCAATTTTCTCCGCTGCTCATTTCTAGTCTTAGAGCGCCTTATTATCATTGCCGCAAAAATGAGTTTGGGTGAAGTTGACACCATTCATCGAAATCCATACAGACATACAGTACTCCCTGGCCTTTGCAAAGTAATCAACGGCATTCGGTGACTGCGCTACGAGTACGAGCATCAGCTACGCGCTTTTGGCCGGCTTTGCTGTTTTGTTTCTTAAAAACACTTTGGCGGGCGTTTAGCTCACACATCCTTTCAGCAATCCCATTCCCATCATCAGCAGTGACAACATAGACACAGTGTAGCCGTAGCGACAGCTGTGAATCTCAACGCACCACGTACGACAAAACGGCAGGCTCGTTCCAAATCCTTGCTGTCGCCCACGAGCCTCGCAGTCCCATAACTGCCACTCCACTCCACCGGTAACGCCTTCCGTTGAAGGGAGGGAATAGGAGCAAGCAAGCAAGCGGAGCAACGGCCGCCGCCCCAACCGGAGCGCGCATCCGGCCGGGCAACGAGAGAAGCGTGGGCAAAACGAGACGAGAAACGCAACGGCACTCGGTGAAAGCAGTCAGCCAGGCTAGCAGCGTCCCTCGGTCGTCGGTCGTGACTCGTGACACGGTGGCGGTCAAAGCGGAAACGAGCCCGGGGCCCCCTCTCTCTCTCTCCGGCGACCATGATGGTGCTGGTGGGTGCCCCGTCCCCGGCAGCGCGGCCCCACCGCCGGTTTGTTTAGCCGTCGAGGCCGATCCGGTGATTGTTAATTAGCGCCTAATAATTGGTGCTGCCTCGATCGGACGCCTCACGTCACATGCGTCCTCGCTGTACGTTGCGCCAGCCAGCGCCACCGACCGTTACGTTACGCACCGAGCCAGCGGACAGCGGCGGCGGTGGTTGCGGTCGCCGTCGCCTGCGCCGCCGTGGGTCGTGGCGCACTGCAGCCAGCCGTAGTTAACGCATGGAGGAGGACAACGCACGCCACGCTTTGACCCAGGCCGACGCGAGGACGAGGATGGATGGATGGATGGTCCAGGGTCCAGCTAAGACGGACGGGACGGGACGGGACGGGATGGGGGGCATGCAGCGGCGTACGTAGAGTTGTTTGGTTGGTCCAGATCACAAATTTGTCCATGGCATAGCATGTGCCGCCGGCCGGCCCGATCCGCGGGCTTTGTAGCGTTGCTGTTTTTTTTCCAGTTCCCTGCCTGCATGCGCCGCGTTGCGTCTCCGGTTCTGTACTGTTACTGCCACCAAGGTGGATGACTGAATCGTGTGGTCGATGATCGGTCAAATCTGCTTGCGACGGCCGGGATGCCGGACACGGGTATGGACAATGGGTTTCACCTCCCGATTTTCAAGATGTAAGTGAAATAGACGCCTCCCTCAAACGTCTTGCCTGTCGATCGTGCAGATGCGTCTCTATTCTGTTTTAAATGGGAGTTTGGCAGTCAAAAGGTTTCGTGGTGAAACTTTTTTTCTCTCGGTGGCCCTGCGTTTAATTTACATGAAAACACCCATAAACCCCAAACCTGGTAAGTCTTGCCTGTCGATCGTTGCGTCCGTCTCATTGGCAGTCAAATCCGCTCTCGGTGGCCCAATCATGCAGTCAAACCTGGTTTTGGGACTTCTCGTGCCTGTGCCTGCTCGATTCGTCTAGTTAATTGCCATTTGGTTCTCGTCGGGACATAAGTATACTAGAGCCGTCCGTAGCTGGAAAGCCTACCTAGAAATAGCTAGCTCAAATGGTACGTGTTGCTATACGACTCTACGAGAACGTGCAGGAGCGCTAATCAGGCTGGCAGTGGCACTCTCTACCTAGAAAAGGAGCTCAGGGGTGGGTGGGCTGAAGCTGGTGATCACACACAATCCAACCCAATCCAGTCCAAATATAGGAGTGATCCAAATACTCGAAGCATATGCCTCCTAGATAGCGCTGGGAGGGAGTCAGAGAGACCGACAGATGTTGGTCGGATTTCTCGTCTGCTTTTTCCCTCCTAGAGCCCCAGTTCATTTCCCACTTTCCAGTCAGTCCCAAGCTAACGAGCTAGCTATACGCCCATGGCCATATGGTCATTGCACCTTTCGATGAAAAGCGTCGCTAAACAAAACCACCTCCCGTGCCGAAAACTCGGACCTTTCGGAAGACCCGGAGCCGCTGCCGCCTCGCCCCTCCACACTCCAGTCCTCCTGCCGTTGCGTTCGTTGCCATTGCATGTATCGCATGCACACCACACCGGTGATCGGTCACCATCTCTCGGAGACGGAGCCGCTGCATGCCTGCACCAGTGTCCAGTGGCCAGTGCCACAGCTGCGCTGCATAGGCCGGCCGGCCGGCCGGCGCAGGCAGGCAGGGCTACGCCATGACCGGACGGCGAATAGGTTTTGACTGCACCTGCACCGTCGTCCGTCCGTCCGCGTTCAAACACGCACTGCTTCCGGTACAGTGCCGTGCAGTGCAGGAGCGGCATTCTTTTTCTCCTGCCGCTCGCCTCTGGTTCGCTGCAAACCGCTGCAGGCTGATTCTTTTCACCTTGCATGGCATCCGAACACGCAGCAAAAGTCGCGAACGGAGCGGAGCGGCCGCCGGCCGGCCAGACAAAGCTATTTATTCCGTGATGTGAATGCTCAGTGTGCTCAACTGCTCACAGCGACGTCGCGTGCCGACCTTGACTTGACTGCCATCTCTTGTACTCCTACCTCTGCAGGGGAAAAAAAAAAAACGAAAACTGCTCGAGGAGGAGCTCGAGTACTGTACGACTCTGTTGTTCATACGGAGTAATATTTTTAAACGGCTTTGTCTAAAAAACCAGAGGAGTTTGAGAAAACACATGTTTAGATGGCTTGATTCCTCGATCACAAGTACAAACACACGGCCTTTTCTCCCTGCAACTTTTCTTTTGCCGGTTTTATGAGCGTGTTTGACAGATTCAAATAAAAGAGACAAATCTATTTTGAACGCCGAATCCGTTCAAAAAACCATACTACCTAGACTATCATGGTCTCAACTGCAGCACCGTTGGGACACAGTAGCCACTGCAACAGCCCAACGAATCTCTCGTCTGAGTCGTCTCTGAAATATTGGTTTTCCGGGCTTCGTCACCTCTTGTTCGAACTTACAAATAGCCTCACCACACCCCCTTAGGCCCTAGCGAATAGAGTGAATGAATAAACATTAGGGCTACCGGATACATTGCTTTTGTTAGAGAAGCTCAAGACTCTTTTGAGCTGTGCCAACTAGAGCCTAGATTTTTTCCCGTTCCGGTCAAAAACAGCCCAACAGGATATTCAAACCGGCAAGGATCTAGGATGATTTTCTACTGTCTGGTACTCCTATAAGCAACGAAATTTCTTGGGTACGGACTAGAGAGTAGTAGCTACCATATTTGGCTGTCATGTCCTTGACTCATCGCAGGAGCTGAGCGCTACCTCTGAGTTGAACACCAACTCCACCGGCTTCTAATCCTAATCCTACCGACCTGGGACAAATTTCCCATCACATAACTAAAACATTCTCCTTCCAACTAAAATTCTTCCGCCGCGCGCGGCAACGCCTTCCTTCTTTTCATCAGTTCCAAATGATTGCATTATTACTCTTTCTCCTTTCTTCTTCAAAATAGGATATCTGATCTGATCGGGAACAGTACTATACAGGAGTACTATAGCTCGGGTTCATCATCTTAACAACAAGCTGGACGCCATTAATCACGGGAAAGTGGTGGTGGGCCATCGATTGAGTGCCGTCGTCGTCCGTCGAGACGCAGGTGCAGGACAGATGGTGTCACATCCCGCATTGACCGGAACAGGCGGCCTTTGCCTTCCCTGAGACTATCTGCAGCGGATACTCAACCCGTCTCCTCCAGTACCCCTTTGCCGTAAAAATAGCTGCAGCGGTGTACTGCATGCACACGCTATAGTCCCGGGAAGGCCACAC
Source organism: Hyparrhenia diplandra (assembly GCA_015847255.1). Lineage (NCBI taxonomy): Eukaryota > Viridiplantae > Streptophyta > Magnoliopsida > Poales > Poaceae > Hyparrhenia > Hyparrhenia diplandra. The sequence continues at coordinate 207,267 of JADLZK010010783.1, forward strand.
TTCCTCTGTCTGTCCCGTGCGTACGGGAGTTTACGCCACAGAGCAGAGAGAGAGAGCGCAGAGAGGAAAGTGGCCCACGCACGGGCCCCATAGCGCGGGCCCCATAGTTTTAACAGCCTAAAATATGCTATAATTCACAAAATAAAAAACAAAATTAAAATCCGATTGCACCATTAAGTTCGTTTCAATAAATCCTTCAAAACCAGATCTCATATGGATATATTTAGATAAAATTTTAAATAGACCTAGTTGATGGTTGTTGTTATAAGGAGATATTGGGAGAGATGAGTCACGGGAAAGGGATGGTGGGCCATCGATTGTAACTGCCGTCGTCGTCCGTCGATGACGCAGGATGGAGGAGCAGGTAAATATGGTGTCGAGTGCGACCGGAACAGGCGACCCCTCGGCGCCGATGTGTCGACATCGACCGGCGGCCGGATCGGGTTCAGTGCCCGTGACCCGGACGCGAATCGGCTGCTATCACGCAATTGGGCAGCGCAGCGCGCGGCGCGCGAGGAAATGTTGCAGCAGCCGCGCCAGTGCTGCCACATCGTCCTGTCATCCCTGTTGGGGAATGGAGGGAGGAAGTGGTGTGGGGATCGCTCTATGTGAGCATTGCGAATCCAGACAGGTGCACAAGTATTCAGCAATCAATCAGCATTCAGTTACCAGCCTCTTTGTTCACAACATCTTTCCATTGCGAGAACAAAAGATGGGCACTTTTTCCTAATGGATGGATGGGGATGGCACGGCACCCTTCGCTCTTGCAAATATAGGCAGAAGGTACTCGAGAGGTCTTTGAATGGGGGTATTAGTAGGAGATTTTGGTTCGTTGGTCTTTGAACTTTTTCTCTCTTTTTTTTCCCCTTTCATCTCAGTCTGAAATTGGTCTTGAATGAAACTTTTTTGGTATTGTTTTTCTGTGTAAAAGAAAGGAGAGGGAGAAATTTTATCGACCCCTAAATTCAGTTCTCAGTTCACACCAGCTCATTTGAAAAAAAGTTCACAGCATATGGGCTGTGAATGAGTTCGCACGCAGAGAGAACATTCTGGGCCTCTATTTCCCAGAGCAAATTTTGTCTTGATTTCCTATTTTTATGTCAAGAACGAATCAACGGCAATCATCCATCCCTTATGCGGTGCCTTCTGATTTGAACCTGATGGAGGACTGTATCATATCACCTCCCTCAACTTTTTCAAACCATGCAAATTACCTCCCTCGGGCGGTTTTGAACTAAACTCAACCGTGGTTTTCTAGCCAAGTGGGTTCACAGATTCTTTGTGTCTTTTTTTTTTTTAAAAAAATTGAATCTTTAAAAATCATAGTAAATTATAGAAAAATCATAAAATAAAAATTCAATTTTATTGGGCATGATTTGAATAAAATAGAGTTCGATAAAACGCAGGTTTTGTCTTTTTCTTTTATATTTAGAACTTCTATAATTATTTTGTTAGACAAAAGCACACCATATTATATATTCACCGTGTAGATCTACTCATGTGGAGTCTAACAAAATTGATTTTTTATTTTATGATTTTTCTCTTATTTACTATGATTTTTTAAAGATTCCTAAATAAATGAAAAAGACAAAATCTTTTTAGCAAAAACTTTATACTAAAGCATATCAAATTATATATTCACTATGTAATCTAATCATATCCATCCAACAAAATTGGATTTTTTTATTTTATGATTTTTCTATGATTTATTATAATTTTTCAAAGATTCAACAGATTTTTTTTTAAAAGAAAAGGTACTGGTACTGTAGCAAACCCACTGACACTGTAGCAAACCACGGTTACTGTAGCAAATCCGCCTTCGGTGCCGAGGGAGGTAATTTCTGAAAATTTGATTCACCTGACCTTTTTCGAATCCAATCCTCGATGCCATGTCTAAATACTTTAGTTATATATTATATGAACTATTCATTATCCGTGAATCCCTCCAAACAAAACATATTACATTGGGAGTGAAAGAACCAATTAGGGATTCAGAAGTTGAGCTTTTAATAATACCCTCCATTTCAAATTATAAGTCACTTTGACTTTCTGTTCATTCATTTAGTTATGTATCTAGACATATTATTGTATCTAGATACATAACTAAATGGATGAACCTAGAAAGTCAAAGTGACTTATAATTTGGGAATAAAACGAAGGAACTGGACAAAACCTTTTCAAGTGAACAAATGTTTTTTTCTTGAACAATCGACGATGAGGAGGCATTAGGAGGCATATGCTCTTTCTCAAGACTTGACTAGGTCACTGTAGTACTCCCTCCATATTGAAAAGGAAGTCGTTTGGACATCGACACGGTCTCCAAAGTGTTGCAACTTTGACTTCTCTTTTCTATCAAAATATTTATTAAAAAATTATATATGTATACTTTTATGAAAGTATTTTTCAAGACAAATCTATTGATATGATTTTCACATTTCAAAACTCAACGACTTAAAAGTTATTAATCATTTATGTTCCCAATGTTTGACCAAAGCCTTTTCAAAACGACTTCCTTTTCGCGTGTGTTATCCGGCCGCACGCGGTCTGGAGTATACCTTTGCCATTTGCCAAGAATGCTCGCTTTCTGGGCCAGTGTAGGCCGACACAGTGAATGCAGTCGCTAGCCAGTAGGCCCAGTAGTAGAACAATCGCCGAGACGCGAGCACGACGTAGGAGGTTGTTTCCAAACTTAATTAGCTGGTCTGTCTCAAGCAAAGGTCGATGGGATGGTGTGTTGCCGTAGACTTATGGCATGTTTGGTTTTAGAGACTGGACTAATTTTTAATCTCATTTAGTCCCTAAATAACAAAAACATAAGGACTAGCGACTAATTTTTAGTTCCAATTTCACTGGACTCTTGAAAGGGATGGACTATAATCCCTATTAGTCTCTAGTCTCTAGTCCCTCCATCCAAACATGCCCTTAAAGCCATGCCAAAGTGCATCATCACCACGCGAGCACGACGTTAGGAGTAGGAGTATGCACCTGCACGTTTTACATTGATTGATGATGACCATGGCCTGCCCATTAATGGCAACTTAGCATGAAGGACCAGTACGTTCCTGTACTTAGAGCAGTGAGTGGCCCGCTGCGTGCCCATTGCCGTCTTACGTTCATGTCTATGTGATGGTCCTATTTAGATGACGGAGCTAATAGTGTTGTAAATAGTTATTAGCTCCTCTGAATTCAAACGGATCTAGTAGTCTAGTTAATTGTTATCTTATAACCAACTAAGAACTGTAACGCTATTTGGACTAAGCCAACTAATAATTGGTATGAGCTATTAGATACTCTCTTCGTTTTCAAATGATAGTTCGTTTGACTTTTTTTATCTCAAGTTTAATCATTATTTAAAAAAATTTGTGTAAAAATAGTCAAATTTAAGTCACTCTTAAAGATCATTTGTTAATGAAGCATGTCACAATAAAAGAAGTGATATTTTGCATGAAATTTTAAATAAGACGAGTAGTCAAAGTTAGGTTAAAAAGTAAAATGGCCTATAATTTGAAATGGATTTAGTAGCAAACTATTAATAGCTAAGAGATGCAAGAATATGGTCAATATATGTATGTATCCAGTGGATAGTGGATAGATAGATATAGGTAGAGATGATCTTCTCTAGCTCTAAATTAGGTGTAATTGAATCTAAATAGGTGTAATTGAATCACTTGGTTAGATGGGTCCCGTGGAGAGTGCCGTTTGGGCCATGGAAGATTAATTGTCCCATAGATAGTGTCGTTCCCATAGAGAGTGTCGTTTGGGCCATGGAAGATTGTCCCATAGATAGTGTTGGTTTAGACCTAGCTGTGAGCATTGAACATGTTGCATGCCTATGAAGGGAACATTTTTGTTTCGTCCTCATCCTCTCATTCGTCTCAAGACAATTGCATTCCACATCATGCACCCATAGTGGCAATAGAGAGAAGAGAGAGGAGACATGTCTTCTTTCATCTTTGACTTGATCTATGTGCTTATCTCTAGAATGAATCTTTCTTTGTGACGGAAGGAGTACTTGTGAATGGCTCAATTGCACATGATTTAAAGATGGAAGGAACCATTTTTGTGTAAGCATTAAGGGAGTTGCATGGGTTGTCATATCAAATTTATATTGAGATAGAGAAGAGATGAGTGGAAGATAAACAGACTAGAGGCTTTAGATTAGTTAGACAAGACATTGCACTAACACACAAACTCACTCCACCTCTAAGTAGTTGCATATGGTTGGTGTTTGTTCTAGTAGTACACTAATTACAACATTTGAAAACAGATATCCAAGTAGAGACTCAACACTGGTGGATTAGGAGATGGAAGCAGTGCAATAAATGCGAGGAGACTCCATTGACCTAGCACCATTCAACCTTTTAAAGAATACTCTCTATATTTTAAAAAAGAGTGTCGTTTTAGGTTTTTCATCATAATGTTTGACCATCCGTCTTATTCAAAAGTTTTATAAATATCTTCGATTTTGTTATGACTTACTCCCTCCATTATCTTTTATAGGGAGTATAGAGGAGTTTTACAAATACCAAGGAAGCCTAGTGGAGATAGCTGGTTGTGTAAATAAACGCCGAACTTAGTGCTCACCTCGGCCATGTTGTCACCGTTGATTTGCTAGTTCCATTTTGCATGTTTGCATGCATTAATGATTTAATTGCTCATCCATTTTATCATTAGAGATCCTTTAATGCTGATTTATCTATTTTATAATTTACATACACCCTCCGTCCCATAAATAAAAGTCTATTTTTGACTTTTACAATCCTTGTTGACCATTCACCTTTTAAAAAAAATTTATGCAAATAATAAAATAAATAAATAATTATAAAAGTATCTCTAATGAAAAAAAATAAATCATAACAAAATAACTATTTTTTTTAAAACTTTTTGAATAAAGACGAATGGTCAAACAAGGATGTAGAAGTCAAATACGGACTTTTTTTATTTGGAGGCGGAGGGTGTAAAATGTTTAAAAATAATGTCAAACACATTTTTTTATGGGAGGAGTAAATAATGTAATAATGTATTTATAGACAAAATCTTATAAATTTTTATTCAGTGACATGGGAGAGCCTGCAGTCGATTAAATTACACACCTTCCCAAAATGTCCATACATGGATGAGACCGAGGTGTCCAGTTGATCGGAGGTTTCTGAATTTGGATGTGACTATCGTATACTTCCTGTCCCTTTAGTTGGTCGGTAAAAGGTTTCTGTAAAAATTTAGATAACGTTTGACTGTGACTATCACACGACCGAACCGTCAACGTCCAACGGAAAACGTCGAGAAAAAGAGGCGGCAGTGACTGTCAGCTTCCACGCTGCATGCCAGGCTGGGACGCAGAGCAGGGTTCAAAACAATTTGGGCCGCTTGAAGGGTACCGGCCCCTTCTGGCAGCCCCTCTGGCTCCGCCTGGGTAGTAATAAGGGATAGTAAAAGTTCACCTAAAAAATGGTAAAAGCATCCCGTATCTGGCACTCGTGTTTGTGTGTGTATATTAGCCGTCCAACACCTCGAGAGAACAAGAGCCAGATCACACCATCCACGATCCAAGGGTCAGATCACACCATCCACGATCCAATATGAGCAATGTGATGGACGTGTGTGGAACCTCGATGCTTATATTGTTCCTCGTCGCATGCCCTGTACAGTGTAAGTGGTTTCCCATTGACAAATTCTCCTTGAATTCGTTATAATAATAATATATATATGCTCACGAAAACATGATGAAATTAAACAGGTCGTGCTCATAGTGGGCTCGATGTTGAACTGCACGGGGCCAGGCTTATAGCCTCGCCAGCACAACACCTGTCGAGAGCAAACTTGTAGTCCGGTTTTGTGAGGCGCTTCCGTGCGACGGAAAGAAAAAATGCTACTGCTGCTGGACTCTAAAGCCCTACCCACAGTGTTATGACAGTATGTGTTTGTCGTGCTGTGTGCCCTGTCTGTAATCCAAAAGTGCCCACCCGTCTAGTCGCTGATCGCGTGATTTGTAAATTTTTCTTGCACTGATGTCGGGCTGTGTGCCTTGTCAGTGATCCAAAATGCCCAACGTCGAGTACTCCAGATTCTTGTATTCCACCGCTGTAAACATGCACGGCGTGAGCGCCAGATCGACGGTGATGCTTGCTCTTGGTTAGACTAGCTGCACTGGTCCACTCCATGCATTCCGGTACATGCATTTGCCGTGAAATTTTGCTGCAGCGGCATACTCTATCCATCACGTGGCACACGGGAAGCCAAGGGAGCCCGGCATATATGGCGCCTGCGCGGGCGTACTATACCGGCACCTGCTGTCGGCGCGTGGAGGGAAAGGTGAGAGGGGAGGGCATGCAACCGTGGGTCCCGTTATTTATGTAACTAAAAAATGTTATAACATGCAAACCAAATACCCAAATTAAATTCTGATTGCACCATTAAATTCATTTCAATAAATTCTTCAAAACTAGATCTCGGGCATGCATATATTTAGATAAAATTTTAAGCCCAACGTCCAGATCGCCGATAGCATGAAGGGATGGAGAAGAAAGTCCAGAAAGGAAAGAATCTGACTCCACCGATGGACAGAGGAAGTAAACGGAAAACGCCGGATCGACGGTGATGTTGGTGCCAACTGGCTTGCGACATCGGCGCGGTGCAGGGCTGCAGACTGACTTGAGTACCGATCGTGTCTCCACGACGTCACGGCCACCTGTCGCCTGCTCCATCGGCACCGCACCGCATCGACCGCCGTGCGCGCTCGCTGACCTGGAGACGCCGACGCAAGCGAGCAGGCAGCCCACGACGCAGACCCCGACGGGTTGGCCGGCCGGTCAGCAATCCTGGACGCTGGCCGGGGTGACGACACGACACACTGGCCGAACAAACCCCTCCCGTCCGCTGTCCCCTAGCGGCAGATAACGAGCGGCGCAGGCAGGCAGCCGGGACGCATGCAGGCACCGTGACGCAATCGCATCCCGACGCTCGCATCGCAGGCCACTTGCACGCCCTCCTGCAGGCCACGACCAGAGCAGGCAGGCGGCGGCGCCGCGCCCATATATACCGCCTCGTCCCCGTGCGAGTGAGCGCCTCGTTTAACGCTAGCACTTGGTTCTCCACTCCATGGGTCCGCGTACGGCGATGGGATGTCCGTCTTCCCGTGCGCTGTGGTTCACGACGGCCGTCGTCGCGGCGCTCGCGGCCTCACCCTCGGCCTCGGCCGCCGCCGGCGCGCTGTCGCCGGGGTTCTACGACGCGACGTGCCCGGCGCTCCAGCCTATCGTGCGCCGCGGCGTGGGGAGGGCCGTCCGGTCCGAGCCCCGCATGGGGGCGTCCCTCCTCCGCCTCTTCTTCCACGACTGCTTCGTCAATGTAAGATAAGACACGCTGCTCTGTTGGTAACGGTTGGTTGGTGTTGGTCTGACGTGCGTCGTGTCGCTGGGATCGCAGGGCTGCGACGCCTCCGTCTTGTTGGACGATGTGCCCGGTAGCTTCGTCGGTGAGAAGAACGCGGGACCCATGCCAACTCGCTGCGCGGCTTCGAGGTCATCGACGTCATCAAGGCGCAGGTCGAGGCGTCCTGCAATGCCACCGTCTCCTGCGCCGACATCGTCGCCCTCGCCGCGCGCGATGCCGTCAACCTGGTCAGTCAGTGTTCTCTTCTCCGTCCTCGGCCGCATATACTCTGGCCCTCTTTCCAAACAAACAAACAAACAAACAATTGAGTGAGACCGCCGTGACGAGTGCAGCTCGGCGGGCCGAGGTGGACGGTACCGCTAGGCCGGCGGGACGCGCGGAACACGAGCGCGGGCGCGGCAAACGCCAACCTGCCACCGCCGGACGCGAGCCTACCGACGCTGCTGTCCATGTTCGGCGCCAAGGGCCTGGACGCGCGTGACCTGACAGCGCTATCAGGCGCGCACACGGTGGGTCGCGCCCGCTGCGTGGTGTTCCGCTCCCACATCTACAACGACACCGCCACCACCAACGCCACCTTCGCGGCACGGCTCCAGAGCACCGTCTGCCCCTACACGAGCGGCGACGCCAACCTGGCGCCGCTGGAGCAGATGGCGCCGGACGTCTTCGACAACGGCTACTTCCGGGACCTGATCGCCCGCAGCGTGCTGCTGCGGTCCGACCAGGCGCTGTACGACGGCGGCAACGGAACCACGGACACGCTCATCCGCGCCTACGCCGCTAACGGGACGGCCTTCGCGGCCGACTTCGCCGTCGCCATGGTCAGGATGGGAAACCTGGGCCCGTCCGCGGGGAACGACGCCGCCGCCACCGAGGTCCGGCTGAACTGCCGGCGAGTGAATTGACACCGCGCATTGCGTTGAACAGTGGATTGCTTGTTGGTGTACACTTGCTTGAATTCACAGAAGTACGTAGTATAATTGATAAGCATGCATATGAGATAGTGAGGTTCGTTGTTGGTGTTGACGAGCGCAAGCACGACGTATGCGCGGATCGCAAAACCGCCGTGCCTGCGCCGGGTTTTCGATCCCCTCATGATTCCATCTCAGCCTGGATGGCCGTGCCTGATCGACATGGTGGCCACGGCAGCGCCTCGTGCCATGCCGGCGAGACGGTGTTGTTCGCTAGCGCGACGCTGTAGCGTGGATCACGCCTAGTACATGCCTTCTGCATGTCACTTGCCGGTACTGCAGTGCCCACGTCTACTAGGTGCAACAGCATCGCAAGGTCGCAACCTTCCAAAAGGCCGATCGGCTTGCTATTGCTTGTTCGACGACTGCTTTGATGGCATTATTGTCACCCCTGCCATCGTGCCAAGGCACTCGCTTCTGAATGGATCTGAGATGAGAGGCGGCGCCGGCGCCGGCGTATGCTTGGCCTGACGCTTTGGTGCTCATGGTTTGATCGCCTTACTGTTAAACTGAACATGTGCCCTGGAAGATGCACACGACGACCCCAGGGCAACAGTTTAGCTTCAGTAATAGCTGTAACGAGGGGCCATGTCCTTGCCGATAATAAAAGCCAGGCAGCTTGCTTTTCATTTGTCAGGCATGTGATGGTCTGAGTGTAAAGCGGAATATTTTCCTGCATCTCTGAGCCTCTGCGCCATGGCAAGCAGGCACTCCATGATTGAGAGCAGACATGATAAGTCGATAAGTAGGCTCAGGCAGCGCTGAATGATTGGAGAAAGCGAATATTGTTCAGTTTTTTTTTTTTTTTTTTGAGAATGGGCTGGATGAAGCTTGTATAGGTGCAAAGTTCAGGGCAACGGTGGGTTTCAGCCCAAATAGAAGTACACGATGAAACCAGCATTGTAATGCTGCCCGGCCTAGCACATAAATAAATCCATATATCTATCTATATCTATTTGCACATTTAAACAATTTGTATATTTGTATGTATCTACTCCTATACTCTATATATCTATATCTATATCGATTTACACCTCTAAAAAAATTATATATTTCTACTCCTATATCTATACCTATACCTAATATTAAAGAGCCATTTTTTTTTTTTTTATCCATTTTTTCCGTCCACCTCCTCGTAACTATCTTGCCAGTTGGGGTTAGAACAAATCGCGTCTAGTAGGAATGATAAAGACAAAGTCTGATTCTATTTTTATTGGGGTCCATCAATGAAGGAGTTCTCATATTCCGCTCATTTTTCATTCTAGTGTCAGCAAAAGCGAAGCGATCCAGCAGAATATGCTACCATAGTCCATAACCATAATGCGAGTGCCTAACACTTTTTTTTTTTTTTTTTTTTTTGATTGAACTGGTCGGGGAGCCCCGACCTTTTTTTTTTTTTTTAATTAAATGAAAGAATGGGTACAAGAGAAAATTACAAGGCAACCATGCCCAAAAAAAAAAAAAGAGAGTCTATACATAACGTGCCCTAACACTTGTCAATGCCAGAAAGTTTAATATTTAATTTACAATACACATTTAGTGTTATCGTTAGGCAGATAGTTGAATATATATTCTTATAATAAATAATAAACTTATTTAGAAATACAAATATTACTAACATTTCTACAAACATAGTCAAATATTGCTAATATTTATAGTCAAAACAAAGTTTGACCGGCATGAATACCTTAGATCTTAGTAACACTTCTTTTTGGACGTAGGGAATACTGTTTTAGGATTGCTCCACATGTCATGCATGGTAGTGCAAAATGTACTACAATCAGTGTCTTCCCTATGATACGTTTCTCTCATATATTGACCTAATTATTGCTGTGCGGCGGTTGACTTGGATGTATATTCTTGAATTAAATCTGAAGTTCGAGGAGAATGCAGGACTCTGAGATCTGGTTGGTTGGTCATGCTCTCACGGTCTCACTGCCTGGTGCCTAAGACATAAATTTGAAGTTCTCGTTTCTTTTGAACCTATGTGCTACATGGTGATTTGATCCTTTGATACCAAAATAGTCATACCATTTGTTGTACTCTAGAGAATTACTGGGCAACTTTTATTGCAGGCGTATACTCCCTCCGGACTGGTATTAGAAGTCGTTTTGGACAAGGTTTGAGTCAAACATTGGAAATATAAATCATCAATCAATAACTTTTAAGTTGTTGAGTTTGTAAATGTAAAAATTATATGAGTAGATTTGTCTTAAAAAATACTTTAATAAAAGTATACATATATCACATTTCTATAAATATTTTTATAATAATAAGAGGTCAAAGTTGCGTTTTTTTGGAGACCGTGTCGCTGTCCTAAACGACTTCTAATACCATCCCGGAGGGAGTATACATGCTGTTGTTGTTGGTAAGCCACTACCATGACAAAATAACGTGGAAGTGGATTTAATTAATTTGTGTAACTGAATGGCTGGACAAAAACATCATACAGAGATCTTCATCTGTTTGATCATCTTGTTTTCCGTGTGTTTTCTTTCTCGACATGAATTCATTTTTTTTACTAATGGACACATCGAGGCAATCACGTCTCTCCGATTCAGAACCACAGTTAGTAACTGGCTTTGTCTCCGGCGGGGTCCCCGGCTCAAAAGAGAAACGGATCGGCTCCGGTCTCGTCCTGTCCGCCGCCGGCCGGCGCGCTCGGTGTCGCGGCCGCCGACACCGTGGTCAACTTGTGCCACGCGATCAGCGATTTTCGTGGACCTGGACTTCTGCACGTACGTCGCGGCTGCGGTCAGTACCGGGGCTCCATGCAAATCCCGAGGTCATCTGGGTAGCCCAAGAGGATCCTGCCGATCAGAGCTTCGAGCTCGTCAGCCAGGCTTCAGGACACCGCAGAGATCTCAATTGTGACATCTTGCCACCACATGTACGTACGTTCGTTCATTCGTGTGCGTAACATTTACCGTTCACAATTACCATGTGTCGGGTCCATCTTGTAAGCATGTGTAACATTTGGGATGGTTTTTCCCTGGTTCGGGTGGGGACGCGATCAACTAATTCACAGGTCGTGATGCATGTGTGTGTAGTACCACCCTGCCCTGCCGTTCGCGCCGGCGGGGTCGCTCGTTGCGGCGTCCAGATCGTCATCTGGATGCCACAAGCATGCCAGCAGGCAGAACGACCGCACGAGCTTTCTCGCGGTGCCACCTCGCGCTGGGCTCCAGTGGTGTCACGGCGCGCTGGCCTGGCCCCCTGCACGTACAACGCCCGAGCACGACGTCGCATTGCAAACCAAAGTTCGTCATGGGCGTCCTCATTTTGACCACTTTACTACTCTTGCATTCCTGCAACTTTGTCACAACGAACCCAATCTTATTATATGGCCAAGCATTCTCTGAGAACTGAATGCAGAGTTGTTACAATTTGATGTAAACGCAGTAACGCACACATGCTAGTTACAGTTCTAGAAAATATTATTACTCGCATCTAATGGCACTATAAATTGTAGAACAAGATTCATTTTTCTTTTATGATTTCTGAACCTGTCGACGACTAATAGAAATTTGAAGAACAGGATAACTGATACAGGATTAGACTTTCCCTTGTTGCTGTAACTGATGCAGGCCCCTACAGGACTTTATTTAAATCAGTAGAGTGTTTCTGATCTCACCGCCATACCAGTGATTCGTGCCGGGCAGCTCGGTAGATTGAACTAAACCCGAATATGTATAGCCTACGGCGGCGGACGCTGCTGCTTCGTGTCCCGACAAACCCTAGGAGGCTTCCTCAATGTTGGTTATCCAAATTGGGCCTCCATCTCCATTCCATCCTGACCTAATGCGGAACCGTTGGCGACTGCGTCCAGCGTCTAGGCGTGAATGCCCGTGGACCGTGGAGGTGCGCACCAACGACCGGGTCGACGAGAGCTCGTTCTGGGCGATTCTTTGTCGGTTCGTTCGCCACCACCTGCACTCCACGCGGCCCACGAAGCAGCAGCAGAGCTGAGCATGCAAGGTCCAAGGCGCAGAGACCATGACCCAGCCATGCATGCCTCTGCCGAACGCAAAGGGGCAGGCAACACGGTTGTGTGGCAGGCTGGCGATGGCGGAGCCAGATTCATCGTCAGGGTTGTATTTGAAGAACATTTTTTTCCAACAAGAACTAAAGACATTGATAGAACTAGATATTTTAGTGTAAGCAATATGACATATTCCCCCTAAAAAAAAAGACATATTCATGTGGTATAAGTAACATGAGTATTCCATCGAATACCTAATAATACCCCTGGCGCCCTCCTAACCATTGCATCAAAGCGTATGCTGGCACATCCCCGCGGCTATGGTGGCGTGCTAGCGTTCGTTGGTTGGACAACCAGCAAGCTTCCGACCACCCCCTCCCCTGGACTTGTTCCACCTCGCGACCTTGACGCCCCCTGCCGCGGGCCCCCTTCTTCCCCTCCTTCGCCCTGCTCCCGTCGATGCCATGGCCATGCTCGCCGGCGGCCTCGATGCCCTTGCCCTAGGCCTGGTCCGACCACTATCCCCTGCCGCTAGGGCACCATAAGCCGCCTACCGGCATCCTGACCGCTTGGCTTCCCTTCCTATCCTTGGCCAGCCAACAATCTATACCTCATGGAGTTGGAGAAGAAGGGAAAGAGCTCGTTGGAACCCTAGTTAGTCGGCGCAAGTGAGGGCGCGGTGGAGGCCGTGGGCGTGGGGAGGCAGAGGAGCGCACCACTTGGGCTTGGAGCGTGCGAACTGGGTTTAGCTGTGCTGCTGTGGGCGTAGGGAAGAGAAATAGTGTGTCGGGGTGAAGGGGAGAGGATGTGGTCGGACGCCGATTGTTGTTCGTCTAGGAATCTGATCAATTTCTAACTACAATTTTGTTAATGCGGTAACAAAATCCATTAAATGTTGAGTGGTTTCTAGTGCATCAATATTTATTCTGAGAATATGATCAATTTCTCATTGCATGACTTACCTTTTTTTTTTAGTTACAAACGATATTTATTTATTGGAGTATTTTCAAAAGCAGGCAACTTTTTTTTCTAAATGATTACAATATATAGTTATTAAATTGTTTTCAAAAGCATGTACAGGTTTATATCTGGACACTATATATATGCATGGTGTTATATGCTGATACTTATCGGAATTAAATAAGCATGTATGCATGGGCCAGATTTGGCGGGGCCTTGAGATGATGTGGCTTTTCATGAAATTGCAGAAAAATACTGTAGTCAGATTTTACTTTATTAGAGTTATAGATTGCACTAAAGTAGTCTGCTCCGCCGAAACCTAATGCTTATTTGTAACTTGGGTTTGACGAAAACAAAAGGTTAAAATATGAAGGAAAAATTCTTTTGCTTCCACTATATAATCCCTGCGTTGGATCCAACGTGTAACACTGAATCCCGGAAAATCACATTCCTTCCACCCTAATCCTTACTGTTCTTATTACACAATTATTGAAGGTTTCAAGGGTACTCTGTATTCCAATTCTTAGTCATCACATCAATCGAAATGGTTTTCTTTTTCTTTTTTGTTATGAACATTTCGTCGTGCAATGCATGCATCTTTTTTTTTTTTTTTTTTTTTTTGAACTTCAATGCATGCATCTTTGAACAAACTAAATAAACGGTGACAGTTACACTGTGACGCAAAACAAACTAGTGTCCCCTCACTCAGTGATGTGGAAGGTTGATTCCAGATTCTAGAACATACATTTATCTTGTTTGTTTTTTTGAGACCAATAGCCTTAGGACAACGAAGAGGGCGCTACCTTCTTGTTCAACTCTGGAAAAAGAAAAAAATTTATAACTTTTTTTTTTTTGAAACCGGGACATTGCCCGTTTTACATTAAGAGAAGAAGGAATTGTAGACACCCATCCTTGAACACTGCTTCTACACACCGTCACTTCTATTTTCAGGAGCACAGAAACAAACAAACAAAAACTAATATTTTGCTTTCATCACGAGTAATTTCTATTACCATTTTTTTAATATCAAGAGCTAATATAATTGAAGTTTTTTGCTCATCTATATTTTTTATGATAAAATCGCAGTCCTTCAGAAGAAGTTGATGGCCATGAGGACATACAGTGATACAGGTGGCAAAAGCATCTCAATCTGCACCAGATACATTTCGGAGTAGAATATAGAGCGAATACTTTAAACTTGTTTCCCACCAACCTTTTATTTTCCTGCGTGCGTGGAGGATAGCAACAAATCACCTGTGAAACGCTTAACTGTCACCGTGCACCGACTTTTTTTCCCGTACCATTTCCAACGAAGCATATAAAAATCACAGAAAAACGTCAAACCAAATTAGATGAAAAATCATTTTCCAACCAATCGATCCGTGTCATGACAGACAATGCAAATGTGCAGAAGAAAACGAGATCGCCAGATCACCGACCAAGCTAGCAGCGCAACAGTAGCTGCTAGCCTTACCCAGAACCAACGGCCCAGATACCATCACGATACACATCGAACGGCGGTGGAGAGATCCGAGTCAGCAATGACTGAACTACTAGTGCTCGCCCACCACAGTACACCTGTACCAAAAAAATGCTTAAATTTTCTCGAGAAAATTCAAACTGTGAAAGGAAAAGTACAAATTAGAAGATCGCCAAAAAAGTCAAACACACTCTCTATATATGCCACCTCTACTTCATCGATCATATTCTCTCTCGTACGCACACGTACGTCGTCGTCTATCTAGCTATCTCCGGCGATCCTTGCCGCAGTAGCTAGTGAAGCTCTTGCTGGTCAGTCAACCGTCAATGGTGAGGACGATGGCAGGCAAGGGAGGAAGCAATGGCAGCGGCGGCGGTGGTGGCCGGGAGTCCAAGAAGCCGGCGCTCCTCTTGGGGCGGTACGAGGTGGGGAAGCTGCTGGGGCAGGGCAACTTCGCCAAGGTGTACCACGCGCGCAACGTGCACACCGGCGAGGAGGTGGCCATCAAGGTGATGGAGAAGGAGAAGATCTTCAAGTCCGGTCTGATGGCGCACATCAAGCGCGAGATCGCCGTGCTCCGGCGGGTGCGCCACCCGCACATCGTGCAGCTCTACGAGGTGATGGCCACCAAGCTGCGCATCTACTTCGTGATGGAGTACGTGCGCGGCGGCGAGCTGTTCGCGCGCGTCGCGCGGGCCGCCTCCGGGAGGCCGACGCCCGGCGCTACTTTCCAGCAGCTGGTGTCCTCCGTCGCCTTCTGCCACGCGCGCGGCGTGTACCACCGGGACATCAAGCCCGAGAACCTGCTCCTCGACGACGCCGGCGACCTCAAGGTCTCCGACTTCGGCCTCTCCGCGGTGGCCGACGAGATGCGCCACGACGGGCTGTTCCACACCTTCTGCGGCACCCCGGCGTACGTCGCGCCGGAGGTGCTCTCTCGCCGCGGCTACGACGCCGCCAAGGCCGATCTCTGGTCCTGCGGCGTCGTGCTCTTCGTGCTCGCCGCCGGTTACCTCCCGTTCCAGGACCGCAACCTCGTGGCCATGTACCGCAAGATCCACAGGGGTGAGTTCCGCTGCCCCAAGTGGTTCTCGCCGGAGCTCACCCGCCTCCTGCGTCGCGTCCTCGACACCAACCCGCAGCGCCGCGCCACCGCGAACGAGATCATGGACGACGAGTGGTTCAAGGTCGGTTTCCGCCGCTTCTCCTTCCGCATCGAGGACGACCGGTCATTCACCTGCTTCGACCTGGACGACGACGTCGTCGACGAGTCCACCTCGCCGCCCGAGCCAGACACGCCACGGGCAGTCGACGTCGCTCCCAGGAAGGCGAGAAAGGGTGCCGCCGCCGGGTTGACGTCGTGCGCGTCGGCGCCGTCGCTGCTGCAGCTGGAATCGCGCAGCGGGCTCGGCGGCAGCAGCCGGCGGCGGTCAAGCCTGAACGCGTTCGACATCATCTCGTTCTCAAGGGGGTTCGACCTGTCGGGCCTGTTCGAGGACGGCGAAGCGGGCGGTGTCCCGGAGCAGCCGCCGCAGCCGACCGCGGCGCGGTTCGTGTCGGCGGCTCCCGTGGAGCAGATCCTGGCCACGCTGGAGGGGGCCGCGTCGGCGGCCGGCATGGTGGTGCGCGAGAGGGACGACGGGTCCATCAGCATGGAGGGGACGAGGGAGGGCGAGCACGGCGCGCTGGCCGTGGCCGCGGAGATCTACGAGCTCACGCCGGAGCTGCATGTCGTGGAGGTTCGTCGCAAGTCCGGCGGCGCCGCCGAGTACGAGGAGTTCTTCCGTGCGCAGCTCAAGCCAAGCCTGCGTGACCTCGTCTGCGACGAGCCGACACTGCTCCGATCCGAAGATCGCTCTCGGAGCCTATGATGAGCCGTACGTGTGATCGTGGCCGGCGCATCAACGCATGCACGCACTTCCGTCGTCGTCCATTACTGCCGCGTATTAGCGTATATATACACCGGATTATTATACGACTATACATACACAAATACAGATACACATGCAGAAGGGAATTGTGAGTACGTACGCGTGAAGTGGTTTTATACGTACTATGTATACGGCGATAGACCAGGGCACGTTATTTTTGCAGTGTTGTGGCCTTGTGGATGGTATTTGGGAGTATCCATACATGACAGCACTGTTGCATACACGTATTAAAAGGGTGAAAGTGAAACGTTAAAAAAAAAATGTAAATTTTTGTGCTGCTGCTAATAGGGATTATATGTAATTTCTGAGATTTGTATATGTGTCACCAATTTTACACTCCTATATGGAGAAGAAAATACTATCATTTGGTGTTCTTTATTCATCATTTACTGAACCAAAAGTTTAAATGTACAAAATTATTTAATTATGCTCCTTATTTTGCTGTCATTTTTTTTTTTAAGACCATACCCATCTAAATTGACGCGCGTTTTTTCATTAAGTAGAGTGTTGACAACACAAATACAAAAGACCTCCCGGTAACACCCTAATTACGAGAGAGGTTGAGGGGACGGCAACCCGTAGTTACCGAAGCCCACCCGACAACAACTCGCACGCGATTGTGATTAAAAAATAATTACAACTAAAAGACAGACACTCAGAATCTATTTTGCTGTGATTATTAGGTTTCAGTTTGAATGGTCGGCAAGAGATATGCTGAACTTATATTACTATATATATTAATTATTAATATAGAGGTGAGATTAGAAGGCACCACACAAAGGTGAACTGAAGTATGAAAACAACAAAACACAAGCTCAAAGTTTTTTGTTTTGGCCTCCTGCGACAAACCAAAGTTACATTTCTTTTGACCTTGTTTGACGGACTGATCTCACAAAGTTTTTTTGTTTTTCAAAATGTCTCACAAATCGTACAATTCATTCATGATTACAACATTCTTCAAGATTTAAAACATACTAGGAAAGAAAGAAGCCTAAAACAGCCATTTCAGTTTTGTGTGCTCTGGACTAGGTAAAGAGCGCTTCAGTCATTCTCAATTTTGAAAAAAAAAAAATGTAATAAGTTGTTCTAGGAGTTTTGCTATGTCAACAGCATGGAGCGTCTGGATAGGTCTCATCAGGAAGTGGTTAATTTCGGCAATGAGGAACTGATCGGTTTCCGGGTGGTTTAACCATCTGTTAGCGCTGTAAAACTAAATGTTTATGGTCTGTTGGCCATTGGTTAATAGACTGGGGATATGCCCTTAAGCTCTAAAATTTTTGAAAAAAAAACAATTTCATTTATAGCAACAAATAAGGCTAGAAGATCGCTCGATTTTCTACGCATGTTTGCATCAATGTCAAATTGTCAACCATAAACATGAAACCCTGAAGAGCTTTTATTTCATCCACACAATGACACAACTTGGTCGTTGAACAATCCTGGCAAACCATCCACAGCCTTTCAAATTATCCACAAAACAATTCATTAAGAGGGTGACGGTAGCGATAATAAGCTATTGTTATCATCACAATAATAATATAAAAAGTCTGAAGAGTGATCCAATTCGTTCTTTCACCATATTTCTTTTATCTTTGTTTGATTTGACGCAGGAACTCGACGGCATTCGCCCACGTCGTCGCAGGAGGAGAAGTGGGTCACGGAAGCCGTTGAAAACCGAGATCCTAAACACAACAGGTGTGCATGTTAAGGTACCTCAATCGCCTTTGTTTATATATGCAAGAAAATGCGTGTCATTACTAGAGGTCAGACATTTTATTTGCTCAAGACTCGTTAAGTATAATACTAATAATAATACGGCGATGTACCAAGAGGGCAAAGAGTAGGTGTACGTGTGGGGCCCGCCTGTACCGTATTCTTGGGTGCTACTAGCTACTTCTGGAACCACCGGTGACTGGTGTCATGCTGGATATAGTATAGTACAAAGATTTGCATGAGCCAATATATATCAGTAACTACTCTGCAAATCTATATCATCTGTTATACTCCCTCCGTCCCTAAATTGTAGGTTGTTTGATTTTTTTTAGCTCTAAATTTGACCATTCATCTTATTTAAAAAAATTTGCACAAATATAGTCAAATTCAAGTTATTCTTTAAGAATTTTTATTAATAAAGAAAGCCACGGCAAAAAAATTGATATTTTGCATAAATTTTTGAATAAGACGAGTGGTCAAACTTGTTGTCAAAAAAAAAGTCAAACGACTTACAATTTGGGATGGAGGGAGTAGTTTAGTAGTCTGTTACAGTAGTTTCAGTGAGAAATCATGAACCGCGTTTAAAGATAGAGCAAAATTTTCCATATTGGTCTATGATTTTTTAAAAAAAATGATTATTTGGGTTTATTCAAAGTGTAACAGGTCCGTGATTAGATGTCAACTTAAAATAAACACCTTTTTTAAGCAACATTTGCTTAAAAAAATAAACACATGAATATAATATATTTTTTTTAAGGCCCACAAACTCCGCTTTCGCTTGACTTCACAGCCCACCTCGGCCCATCAGGAGTCCAAAGCCTGCATGTTACCAGTGCATGTCCGTCAGTCCCTTCGACTACACAGCCCAGAGAAACAAGCCCACTGAGCCCCCGGCAGCCGGCACTTTCCCGATCCCCGACTCCGGCGATCCCCCACTGCCATGGCCGCCTCTGGCGAGGCCTCCAGCAAGCTCCTCCGCTTCCTCTACTTCGTCGGCGCCGGAGGTATCTTAACCCCTACAGCTCGTGCACGCGCGCCCGCTCCTCTCGTGTGCTTCGGCCTCCTGACGCCTCTCGTTTCTCTTTCTCCTCCCCAGTCATCTGCACCAAGGCCATCAACACCTATCGCGAGTACGAGCACAAGAAGGAGGCCTCCGCCGCAGTCGCCGCCGCTGAATCGGCGTTGGCTGCTGCTGCGGTGGGCGAGCCTGCTCCTGCAGCCGCCACAGCCGTCGCCGCCGCGAAGCCCTGATTGCGGAGGAGGGACTGTCTTCGCCGGTTAGGGTTGTCGGCATGCTGCTCTCCAGAGGGGAAATAGATATTGATCTTTTGTATCTGATGTTTTTGTCACATGTATCGTGTTGTGTTGACATGATTCATCAATAATAATCCTTCTTTTCCTGTCAAGTGATCATGGTGCTACTAGCTTGAATTTTGTTACAAGTACTTAATGTTCCTATGATGCTTAGTGTTTTTGCACTTTTGTTAGAGTATTTGGTGACCACGGTGCTTTGCCTTTGCTAACTCTGCAAAGAGAGAACCACAGTGTTGTTTTGTTTGGTATTGTGATCTTATTTGGGTTGCTAAGTCAATTGGGGAGAATCAGTAAGGAAGTAGTTTAGATTTTAGCGCTTATAATTGAGGTACAGTATGAATTATGTTTACGTAGTCTTTATAAGATGATAGATGGGTAGATGCTATGGAGCTAGGTAGTTTCCAAGTAATAATTGAGGTAATTTGTTGATTGAATTGGTGTTTCAGATAAGGTTTGGTTATTACTTCTTAGAAGCTGCTGCCTGCTGTCATTTTCCCTAAACTTCCAATTAGATGCATTTTTTTTTTCTTTTGGAGAGAAATGGGCAAAAACCAGAGTTCAGGCCGTGTGAGTCGAACTGACGCTCAAAGGCCACCCACAACAAGAATATTACTACTCAACTTCTCAAAAGTAATGCACACCACACTAGAACAAAAGGGGTTTGAGAGAAACGAACAGGCTGTTTCTGAATAAAGTTATGTCTCCTTTGGTTGATGTCTTCTTTAGCCTGTACTGCAAAATCATCTGATGCTGATGAGAGGCTTTCACTTTGGAAGATCCGGTGGCTTCTTTCTTTCCAAACATTTGACATGATGTTATAAGTGCAGATTTATGCAGCATATATTACCATGAAGGTCCTTTTACCTATACTTTGCTTATCTTTAACGATTTCTGTAATAGTGGTCAGTGGAAGTGGCATTGTTCACAATCAGTAACTTCGTCAAGTAAACAGGTAATCGTGATTTATAGGTTCATTGAGTTGATCTTAAATTGGACAGCAACGTTTATTTTCATTTAGTTATTGGGCACATTAAAGCTTGCTTTTCATCTTGGACAAAGAATGTTTTTCATTTAGATATTTCCAAGATCCTTGTTTTGTTAGCTTCATTCAGCAAGTAGGGTCAATATGAGAATGATGATGGGCAGCACATCCTGTTAATAGTTGATGAATTGCAAAATGTTTGTGTAACAAAGGCACAATGCTCATTTGTTTTGGCATAACATTTGTATTATCTAACTTGATTTCATCTCTGCAATAGCATATTGCCCATATGTTATTTATCAGTACCACCTCATTCTCTGCTTCATTGTCTATCACAGAAAATGCTGACTTAGTACTGCAACAATCTAACATCACATTTTACATCTACATACAACAAGCCAATAGTTTTTGATTCCTTGGTGATATACACCTTCTATATATTATATTGTCTGATCAATTATAAGGCTATAAAGCTTATCACCAACCGTTTATTCTATGAATTTAATCTGAACGGTCTGGCGAGAGGTATCCATATGTGGTGGTGCATCTCTGTACAGTGGTCAGATCGAGAGGGGTGTTTAGTTTCTTCAGGTGGCTTGATGTGATGGTATATATGTAACTGATTGCACTATTCTTGATGTGTTTTATTCTATGTACTAAATTTTCTATAATACATTTGATAATTCCAAGCACACAAAATTTGTCCAAAATCCTTCCACTGAGATTACTTTCTTCATGCAGAATGTATCCACATTTTAATTTGAACATCATAGTGGGTAAGGCATGCCTTGCCGACAATGCTGCACCCAGAAATGTCATTACCAGAAATTAGTTATGCAAATTTCACAGTAGATCTCTGTTTATTTTCTCATGAAATCTGCTTAGTTACCCTCATTTTTTGCACCTGTAACATTTCATTCAAGTTATGCATTTCTTATTTGTTTTCTTATACCTTTTAAGTTCTAACATTCATTTGTGTTATCCATTTAGTATTTGTTTTCTTATCCTTGAAGTTTTGTACTTTTGTCAGTGATAGGCAATAGTACCTCTGTCCCAATGCAAAGTAACAGGAGAAATGGTTGACAGTGCTGATCATTGTGCTTCTATTGGTGAAAGGAACAGGAGTTCCATGCTGAACAACTGCTACTACAAGAAGACATCTGGCAAAAAAGGGTCATAAAGAGCCCTACAGCCTGATGCTCAATCGAGCAAGGTCCTAGCCCTCTGAGGAAGGGGAAAAAAAAAAAGAGAGAGGATGGATTGTAATCTCATCTCCGCAGAGATTGCACTAAAATTACGATCGACTAAGAGGATGGCTTCAATGTTGATGACTGAACCACTGAAGGAGTCGGCTTCTCTTCTGATTGGCTGCTCCAGCAGATGTCATTGAGTGAAGGTCTTAGGCCCTTGTTGCAGAACCTCTCGTACTCCAACGTGTCGCCTGCCGACTTCTTCACCTCAACGACATAAAAGGCCGGTGTCACCTCAAAGATCTCGGCGTCGATCGCAAGCTGGCCCTTCCTCCCTTCTTTGGACCCCTGCAGCTTCACCAGTCCGTCCTGTTTCTTCACCATGAAGCTCTCTGTCTCAGCAATCTGCTCCAGCTTTGACACTATCGCTGACGCTGGCTTCTGGGTCATGAACCGTGAGTTGCTGGCCTTCTGCTCTTGGTCCACCGCGAACAGGCCTGACAGATCAAATCCTTTGGAGTGGGAGATGATGTCGAACGCGTTGAGGCTCGACGGCTTCACGGAGCTGCCCGCCGGCTGTTCCACCTTGACTTCATTGTCGGCGGTGCTGAAGGCAACCTGAACGTCCTTGAGGCTGTTGGAGCCATGCGGCTGTGCCAACATGGCAGCCGGCTTGTAGCCCTTCTTGAACCACGGGTGCTCGACCAGCTTCTCGATGGTGATCCTGGTGTTTGGGTTGGGATCGAGGAGCTTGGACATGAACCGCCGCAGATCAGAGGAGAACCACTGTGGGTACTTGACGTCACCCCTGCTGATCCTGCGGTACATCTCCATGAGGTTGGAGTCATGGAACGGGAGGTAGCCGGCGAGGAGGACGAAGAGGATGACGCCGCAGGACCAGATGTCAGCCTTGGCTCCGTCGTAGCCCTTCTTGTTGATGATCTCCGGCGCAACGTACGCAGGCGTGCCGCAGGTGGTGTGCAGCAGCCCGTCCTGCTTCTGGCACTCCTTGAGGGCGCTGAGGCCGAAGTCGGTGACCTTGAGGTTGCCGTGCTCGTCAACGAGGAGGTTCTCCGGCTTGAGGTCCCGGTGGTAGACGCCGCGGCTGTGGCAGAAGTCGACGGCGCCGATGAGCTGGTGGAAGTACCTCCTGGCGACGTCCTCCTTGAGCCTTCCCCTGGCGACGCGGGCGAAGAGCTCGCCGCCCCGGACGTACTCCATGGCGAAGTATATCTTGCTCTTGCTGGCCATCACCTCGTGCAGCTGCACGACGTTGGGGTGGCGGACGAGGCGCATCACGGATATCTCCCGCTTGATCTGGTCGATCATGCCGACGCGCAGCACCTTCTCCTTGTCGATGACCTTGATGGCCACGCTCTGGCTGGACGCGAGGTTCCGGCCATGGTACACCTTGGCGAAGGTGCCCTGCCCGAGCATGCGCCCGAGCTCGTACCTGTTCATGAGGATGGTCGGCTTCTTCTCCATCCTTGTGGATTTGTTGTCGATATGACGACGACAGCAGCGACAGGCGACAGCTACAATGGTTCATTAAGCGTCTGCTCTGCGCCACTTCGTGCCTCTAACTTCCTCTCTCCCTGGCACACAGGGAGAAGAGGAAGGAGAGGGTGAAGGGCGACAGAGCGTGGCGCTGTGATAGGAGGAAACTAACACACACGGACTGATGTGAGTGCTCAGGGGAGGATAAAAGGAGGAGCGATTCAGGCTCCTGTGGTGGTTAGAGCTTTCCCTGTGACCTGAGGTCAGGATTTGCTCGTCCTCCCAGATGGATCGGCTCACTAGCAGCTGACTAATAAAAGAAGCTGCTTGGTATTTGTGTTGGATGGCTCTGGTTGAGTGCTATTTGTAGGATCTCGATCCCTGCTCGGTACTAGCTCACTGACTGTGTGTGATTGCGAGTGCAGCAGCTGGCAATATTCATTGCATGTGTCTTTCGTGATGGAAACCGCGTGATCAATTATTTGAAATGTCATTGTATTTGCATCGATGATTGGTATGAAATTGGCAAACCTCCATATGGACTAACTGATTATGGTATGGTGTGTGCAGTAGTGTACGTAGCTGCAGCTTCCAAGTTACAACATGCATGTCATCAGATATCTAAGTCTGCGATGCGCGTTTGTGGCCATCAGCTGGCCATGCATGCCTCTCTGATGCTTCTTCTATATAAAAAGATGTTAGGTTTTTTTGAACAACAGTTTGGCGAGTACGCATGTGTATATATGTACGTTCTTGTACAGTTTGGCATTCGTTGAAACAAAAGTCTGGTGCCATAAGGACGATCATGCAGCTGATACCAACCTGTCCTACTCTGCTTTCCAACGTTGCGTGTACACAAAAGTGGTCTTCTTGTATCTACCATGACTGCAACTTCCAAGGGTCCAGTTCCGTCATCTCTTTTCGCAGCATTACTAATCGCATACTACACACCACACCAAGTCTGAACATTATGTTGTAATCTGGTTACGAAATTCTTAGAATCTAGTGTTGGGTTTAGTGTTGTAATGGAGGTTATGACAATATAAGAATCTGGTTCTGTTTTTTTCCTATTGAGCTGTTTCCGCTGCACATCTTATAACATCTGGTTTTGTATTTTTTTTCCTATTCTTCAGCAAAGGAATCTGAATGCACGAGCATGTTTGGCCTTCACGTTAGTTAAACGCCAGGCCCAACAACACCTGGTTGAATGCGTTTGGTCCCCTTCCTCGAATGAGACCGAACATAACAATCTGGTTGGCCTGCACATCTTATAACATCTGGTTTTGTATTTTTTTCCTATTCTTCAGCAAAAGGAATCTGAATGCACGAGCATGTTTCGGCTTCACGTTAGTTAAACGCCAGGCCCAATGGTGACGGACACCTGGTTGGCTGAAGCGCTTTGGTCCCTTCCCTCGAATGAGACCGAACACCGAATCAATAGTCTCATAGAAATCAGCAATAGCCCTCCAGTAGTTAGGGCTTTGTGTTTGTGTTTGTGGCGTGATGTCCGGCATCTTGGCGTAGTTTGTATTTGGATTTGGCTCCTCTTAATGAAACACGGGTGAATGAGCCCGATCGCGAAAAAAAAAAAAAGAAATCAGCAATGACGTAGGGAGCTGTTGCTACTTGCTAGAGCCCTGATCCCTGATGTGGTTCTAGGGTCACAGTCACAGGGATTACTGTGGTACTTATCAATCATGCAAAAATAATGTGATACATATCCAGCAAAAACTTAGCTGCCATCTCATAGTAGGCACGTGTGAATTAATCAGTTAAGGCTGAGCCAAACCTGCCAAGAACGTGCTTTCATTTTCAATCGGATGTTAATTTTGTATCAAATCTGCCGTATGGTTTGGAACCACTACGGACTTGCCGATTCCAAGATTTTTTATTTTTTTTTGGCAAATTGGCTGAGCTTCCATCATCGTTTCAACAAAAAGATGTGTGGTTTTTATTGCGGATCGTGTATTTAAGTGATCCTTCAGTCCTTCTTTCGTCTAGAAACAAAAGGACATGCATTTACTTTTTATTTTTTGAGGAAAAAAACATGGCTCTGATGGCTACATATTCCTAATTCATATATCTTCTATTCAAATAGAGGAGTTAATTTGTTGACGGTTAAACGTCAGGGTCGTGCCAAGCGTCAAATAAATGCATAATTTGGACTTGCATAAATAAATACTAAATGGGGAGGAGTATGCGGAATGTTTCCAAGGCTAATTGATCATTGATATATTTACATTAAAAAATCATTGATATATCGGGTACGAGGGCGAGCGTTAGACAATAACTTCGCAGTGGTGTTACACAGTACATGATTAAACAATTGTTCACCACATGATTTCATTCAGCAGCAAAGCCAGGACAGAAAACATCTAAGAAATGGACGAAGTTATCACAGAAGTGCAAAACCTAAATCACGAACTGTGCCAGTGTTTAAGCATCGAATCAGTTTAAACTCAGTTGGGCATAAACACCCGCAAATACTACAAGTATTCTCCCTCAATGTACAATAATTAGATCACATTTGTCTTTATGAATTATCATTACAGTGCACTCATAGATTTTTGGAGTGGAGAGAATAAGAAAATGGGTTTAGCACACGTGCTATGTGATGCCCCAAAACCACACTCTTGTAACTTTCTCTTGACCTCGATTTCCAGTAAATAAAATCATTGAATTATCTGTCAGCGCATAAATGGCTATACAAGATACCCCCGCTAAAAGAATAATAGCACATGAGCGAGGAGGATAATAGCCACTCTTAGAAGGAAACAACACCAGAACTGAATAATAAGATACCATCACTACACTATCATCATAATTCTGCTTATTTGATATGTAGACTCTCTGCCAACTTTTTCTCTTGACATCAATTTCTTGTAAGTAAATTAACGATGTAGGCACATTGCCACTTCAGCTTTGCTGCTTAGGCGATGGTTGCTCAGCATCTTCACATTCCTCTTCTTTACAGGCCTTTAGATAATAGAGTTGCCGCCTTAGATGCAATATCTGTCAGCACATAAATACTCATTGGTTACACTGCCTGCTTCAACACAAGCTCCAGGCTTTCACATTTATCAGAAGGAAATGAAAACACATGATATCTAAATTATCTCTCCAGAAGCCTACAGAATGATGGAAAAGACAAACATGCAAAAAGATTATTTTACACAATTAACACTTCAGTATGGAGGAAAATAGTGCTTCGGTTATCGATGTGAATACAACCCATATGGGGTTAGTATCATATTGAAATGTGTTTCAAGTGTAATATAGTGTGAAGAGAATGTCGAGCTTTGGAAGAAATGTAACAATTCAACTAATCACAGAGTTTCAACATGACAAATCTGCCAAACTTCTGCAGGATGCACCTAAAATTAACTTCATGAATATAAGCATGTTTGATTGTTGTCTTTCTACGTTACAGTTTACCTTTATGTCTATGTTATTATTTTTTTTTCTGATGGAAGCAATTGGTTTGAGATTAGCTTTCACAACAACCAAAAGTGTATATGATCCACTTGGCATGAAACTTGTAGAGATTTAGATCTTGCAACATACCAACAGGGGCCCTGTAGCAATCCAATCTGCCTTATATACACCTAAAAACTGTAAACTGAAACCTGCACCATCTCCAAAAGCACCATTGACTAATCAATCCCAAACCCTTCACTCTCCTGGCCCCATCCTTACTAGGATAGGGTAGATGAGGGTGAATCAAAAACAGCCCTGCACATCTATAGAGACTCTAAAGCTTGACATGACTTCCATGAGAGAAAACAGTTGTGCACCTTTTTTTTTTCAGGAAAATATGATTACTATGCGAGGGAGCAAAGTAGACAAATAGGCAAGCTTTGATTTCAACAACATACCTCTAGTTTCAGATCATCAGGTAGACTATCTGTTGAAATAAGAGTCTGAAATTCAGCTTTCAGCTTCTCATCTTTGATGCCCAACCACGTGCTGGGATGTAAAGCCAGCAGAAGTACAGTTAGAACATCCACGCTTGATGGATATCTGATGACACTGTTCTTCAAGTTTGAATTGCATGAACTGGCACCAGATGAAGACATTGGTAAAAGCATATCAACACCTTGTTCACTGCCTTCAGATACCACAGAGCCTGTGATAACAGTCTTGAGCCCATCACCATTTGCTTGGACACATTTCAAACATGTTTCTTTGCAGCAGAAGGCATCTCTTGGCACAAGGTTTCCTGATAGCATTGCAGCTCCCTGACAGCACACAGCGGCTGCAATCCTAGTAAGGGAATCTTCTTCGCTCGGCGATGAACAATTACAACATGGTTTATTAGCATACTGCTGATCATGGACTATGGCAAATAGCTTGGTATCACTAACTTGCTGTAGTACATTTTCCTGCAAGTGAACACAGGGTGTGTAACAGTGTAAGTGTGTTACATAAGGAGGAAAAGCCTAACCCAGCATCCGAAAATGAAACAAAAATCATGAAATGTCACCTTCAAGAAAAGTCTTTCTTTCTCCTCTTTGCTTAAGCTTCCACCCTCCTCTTTTCTCCTAACTTCTACAACCCATTTGATCAAAGATTCAGCATCAGCTGGAAGAGACTCAATTAAACGGGACAAAAGTGCTGAAACATTGTCTAGATGCTCTGCCTTCAAAAGATTTGGTAAATCTTCAACACAAAACTTTGCCATGCTTCTCCAGTTTCCATCTCTGCAACTCTGGAGAAATGAAATTTCTTAGCAAAGAAAACTACATCAAATGCCTCATTTATGTTTAATGGACCTAAGCATTGGTATTTACCACTGTGTACAACGATGAAGGAGGTGCAGTCTGTCTGGATATAAGCATGAACCTATCAAACATGAGGATGCCAACATCTTAAAATGGCATGATTAATAAAAGTCAAGACAGACTACTGACCAATTTTGATCAAACTGAAATTTTCTGAATGTATCAAGCCGAAACATCACTGAAAATTTCAGAATGCATATAAACGATATGGTGTTAAGGTATACTGTATGTCTTATGGACAACACAGTTTCTACTTGCTGTTCAGTACAGAGGTACGATTATCTTAATGTTGGCCTGTCCCAAGAGAAAATGATCAAGACAAGAGTGAGAGGAAGAGAGGCAAGAGTAGGCACCCTCTGATAAGTCCAGTTGAGTCATCAGTTGTATTCATGGCTTCCCAAAGAAGTTGCAATGGAACCCAATGTGGAGGATATTTGAAACGGGCGACATCCAAGATGAGCACCATATCCTGTCCGGCATGGTAGCCACCGATTGGGGAGAAATGCCCAGTTCCAGTCTGCATCATCGAAAAAGGCGTGCATCAGTCTACGCACAGACAGTAGTAGCTATGTGCAATGGAGGATGACGAACTCATCAATCCAATCTAACTAAATGGGCACATGAAGATAGTAGTTATATGCATTGGAGGATGGCGAACTCACCAATCCAATCTAACCGAATGCGTACATGAAGATTAATTTGTGCTACTACTGTAGTGCAAGTAATCAGGAAGCAATAAGATGGCAGTAACCTGTTTGAAAGCCTTCCTGTGATAGGAAGCAATAAGATGGCAGTCCTGGGAGGAGACGCATCGGATGAGATGCCGGCGTAGGTCGTCGATGGTGACCCGGTTTGCGCGGAAGGATTGGACGTCGGCGCCGGAGCAGTGCGCGAGGCAGGCGACCTTGCTGAAGGTGATGCCCTGGGCCTTGACCTTGTCGAGGGACTCGCAGAAGTCGAGCATGGACTCGTCGAACCAACGCCAGGGCCCCTTCCAGCGGCGGCCCGGGTCAATGGCGAGCGCGTTGAGGACGACGGCGAGGGAGGCGAGGCCGCAGAAGGCCGGCTCCGACTGCGTCTGGAAGACGGAGACCAGGGGGAAGAAGCCCTCCATAGTGCCCGCCGCCAGGGCCTCCGCGAATAGGCGCTTGCCCTCCGGCGAAGCGAAGTCCACCGCCGGCGGCGATGGGAGGACCCGCCTGTACAGCGACGCCACGGCCGCCGCCATCCTCGTCCCCTGGAGGCCTGGACTGCTCGCTGCGCTGGTGCTGATCTGATTCCTCCGCGTGAACACCGCGGCGGTCGAGCCGGCCAAGGGCGCGCCTCCTTCCCTGTGCGATGTTCTCTCACTTTCGTTTCGAATCTAGGCAGACGACGACGGCCACCAACATCTTCTCGAAAAGACGACCACGGCCACCATGGACGAACGAAGCCCAAAAGTCCACTGCTGCAGAGCTGGAGTCAAACAATGCTGAACCCCTTTTTTTTTATTTAAAAAACGCTGCTGAACTTTTGAAAGATAAATACTCCTAGATAATAATCCATCTGTTTTGCATTTTTTTTAAAAAAGGTCTAAATGAATTTATCCAAAACTTACGAAGATTTGTAATTCTGTATTATATTGGAATGGATCTGAATTTTGACAGCATTGAATCAGTCATTTTTACCACTACTTCTGTATTTCAGATCCCTGATTTTTATTGTTGTTTAGGCAATATGTAATCTAATCATTATTTGGCTATAAAAAATACTAAATTATTTCTTGTAATTTTTTTTTTAAAAAAAATTGTACGAACTGGTTGTACAAGATTGTTGCCTAAAAATTCAGGACATACTAACTCCCTTTGTGAGTGCTATTTGTAGGATCTCGATACCTGCTCGGTACTAGCTCACTGACTGCAGCAGCTAGCAATATTTATTGCATGTGTCTTTCGTGATGGAAACCGGGTGATCAATTATTTGAAATGTCATTGTATTTGCATCGATGATTGGTATCATCTAGAGGACATGAAATTGGCCAACCTCCATGTGGACTAACTGATTATGGTATGGTGTGTGCACTAGTGTATGTAGCTGCAGCTTCCAAGTTACAACATGCATGTCATGTAGAGAGATGAGACGAGCAGGCCACAGCCCGGCCTCGCCATGGCCACGTCGACGGAAAACTGACGGCCGCCCGATCTTCGAATCAACGGACAGCAGAGCTTCGGGGTTGCGTACGGACAGTGGGTCCCGTTGAACCCTCCACTGGCCCACGTGTCCGATTTGGAATGGTACAGACCCCAAAATAAAACCAGCCGACCCCTCCACTGGCAAAAAAAAAAAAAAAAAAAAAACTCCCCGTCTCCTTTTCTCCGTCTCTCCCGATGTTTCTCGTCGCCGCCTCCACCTTCCTCCTCGACGTCGTCGCCAGCGCCTCCACTGCTCCGCTCGTCCTCGACGCCCCGCCGCCGCTCCGCCTGTCCTCCCCGCGACTCCTTTCCATCCCCTCCTCTGGACTCCCCTTCTCTCCGGCATGATTTCAACCCTAACCCTACCTCTCCATCTCTCATCTCCTCATCTCAATCCATCCTTTCCCGTTTTGGCGGCGGCGGCCCTGGCGTCGTGCTCAGGTGCCACGGCTCCCAGGCACGGATTCGAAACTTGTGCCGGCTGCCACAGCAGCGGGCACGCCGCGGCGGCGAACGCAGGCTCCGGCGAGCACACCCTGCTCTCCGGCGTCGCGGTGCGATGGCATGGCGACCAGACGCGGCTGTAACCTGGCACGGTGGTGGCCACATGCCCTCGCATTTTTTTTTGGAGTGGCACATCCTCTAAGATTTTTTTTGTCGCAATTCATGCAACAAAACACAGGTATTTGCCCCATATCTCCATCCTCATCTCTCTATTTATTAGACATTGACGGCATATCGATAGATCTGTTCTTCTTCGTTCAAAGTGAACACATGTCTGATTTTGATTTACAGTTGGTTTCTGCAAATACATCCGGTAAATATATGTGTGGCCTATTCTAGAGGTAAATGCCGACGGGAGAGAAAGGGATAACTGGGCTAATCTAGGCTACAAATATGCGGTTCCCTCAATATTACAGTTTCATACCTTGTGCAGATACAGTGATATCGGCAACAAAAAAAAAGTTTCCCCATGCATTTCTGCCATATTTAGTTTATAAATAAATAAAACCAATTTTGGTTAGATGACTATTTTTACCAAATTTTTCTATGAAGATATATAGAGCAACCTTGACATATAATATTTTCGGATAGCTCCCATTCAGTCACGTGTAGCGTTAGTGTTTCATTTTTAGCTAATATGAAACCTTGACAGAGAGCAAATATGACCACACAATTTCACCTACCCCATTCTTTTAAACTTTTTGAGCCACTCATTCCTTGTTATGCTTAAAGAACAAATGCCAAAAAGAGGCTGTCATTTAGCATCCAGTAGTCATTTAGAGATGCCAAACTTAATTAGAGATTTCTGGTATTATCTCTAGGTACTTGAATCAGACTAAATAACCATTGGTTTGCATGGAATCGGATGTTATTCTTCCCTGATTTAGAGTTGTGATAGCAAACGTTTTTTCCAAAGGCTACGTGGGGAAATTAAGCTGGCTGCCTCTTCAGTTAGCTGACCAGATAGAGCAGTGTTCTTTCTCCCCTCTATTCAGCCTATACTTCAGTTATATTTGGGTCACTACAATGGATTCTCTTGTCTAGATTAATATATGTATTTTAATTCTGCTGCTTTATGTACTTGGAAAATTAGTTGAGCTGCATATCAGAATTGGCATTAAATACTGTTAGAACTATGTACATCATCTTAGTGAGTTTTAAAAATACTTTTGATGCAATCACTTCTACTTCCATCTTTTTTTACTGAATAGGCCTAGCTTTGCTAATTCCTAATCAGATGAGATGGAGATATATACATATATTAATTTTGCTTTAATAGTTCCCCGTAAGATACATGTCTCCAAATAAATAATAATTGTGGAAAAAGGTGCATGCATACAAATGCGACTTCGGCTGTCTCTCTTGCTGCTAGAGCGGCAGGCATCGTTGGTAGGCTGGCAACAGATCGGCGAGATTTGGCCATTCAGTCTGAATGCTTAATCAAAGAAGTTTCCTCTTTGAGCATGCTTGTCTGAAAAGAGTCATGTACTGTGCAACATTTTTCCAATGCACCAATAAACTTATTGTGGTTGATCCGTGCTTCTTAAGCTTTCCAGATGGCTCGACGTAGGGCAGTGGTTTCCAGCCAAAGTGTTGGCCAAGGAGCTTGTATGTTCCTTTCCTGAAGAGTTTTTGGTCTGCCTGTTCTTTGTTTGCCGGCAATGGATTGACTGAATCTTTTCCTGGTCGATAGCTTCTTCACGGGCCTCCACAGGTCCAGTAAGAGAAAATTATGTCTTCTCGGCCAGGCTAAAATATTTGACTATATGGCTAGGTCTTTAGAAAGTCAATGGTTAATCCTGTTTTATTACAGTTGATGGTGCGTTGTATGTACCGCCTGTACTCTCACCGCTGAATGCCGGTGTAAACGAAAGAAATACCTGGATCAGAAAAAAATGGTTGCTGCAGGTGCCTTGCTGCTTAGCTAATGCTTATGATTTTTACACCCCCACTACCATTGTACTGAACCATGTGGTTTCCCTGTATACTGTGTTTACTCTAGGGATGCTTGCCGTAACCCCGACCTGGCCACGTGGTAGATTCACACAGTGAATACAAGGTAATATCCTCTTCCTTCAAGAGAGCAAAAAAATATAGCATTCCTCCATAGAGGCTCATTTCTGAATGACTTTGTGCAGTGGCAAGTCAGGCAAAGGATTGGATTCGTCTGCTCGAAAGAGGCTTGAGTATCCCTCAGATGAGGAACAGGAAGAACAGGCATGGCACTATTTCCTTTTTAGAGTGTTACGTTATCAACCTCTAGAACTTAACAACTCTGCGAACAAAATTAAATCCTTATCCTATGACTATGCCTATTTACCCCGCGTATTCTGCTTTTTTTGTCATAGGATGATCTCCCAGAAACCGCTTTGGGCAGTGGGGATCCAGATGTTGAGTCCCTGACTGATGATTCTGAACACACCATGGCTAAGAGGTGCGTTGCAAGGACCATCCCTCTGATTGTCCATTTTGTGCCCACAAATGCTTGGTTGTTGTGTTAACTCTAATCACACACGGCTACAAGTTGTGTCTCATGAACTGTTTCTTTTTCTTATCTGCAACAGTGGCTCTGTCAAGGCTAAAGCTCCTGAGAACAAGAGGACCCGTCGAGGTTCTTCTCTGCTCCCAAAAAGTGGCTAGATAAGGTGGGGATTGTTCCGCCCTACATTTTCCTACACATACTAGGGGCCTCCACTTTGCACCTATTTAACGTAAATAATTTTTTGTAGGTCTCTTGACCGCTGCAACTCTTTTTGGCTGGGACCTAAGTCGCTGCCTTTCAAGGCGTCGAGAGAAGACTTACGCCGCTTTTGAAGCCGTCGTTGTTCGCGGAAGAGAAGACTTCTGCCTGCTTTTGAAGCCGTCGTTGTCTGCGCAAGAGAAGACTTCTGCCTGCTTTTGAAGCCGTCGTTGTCTGCGCACCATCGATCGACGAAGTGGCGACTTATGCCCGGGCATTTATTGTTGTATAGGTAGGAAAGACTTTGTAGTTTAATGACTCTTGCATTTCGATTTAGAAGAACTCAGTGTGTGGCTGCCAATAGCCGTGTTGCTATGGCGCGGCGGCAACCCTACGCCCACACCTTTTATGGACCGTCGAGCATATCCGGTCTAAGACATCAGACTGTTGTTGTGGAGATGGAGACAATCATTAGATTCTGCTCCTTCAGTAATTGCTGTTTGTTTCTGTTTTGATCTGTCTACGCAATGTTTGCTGGCGCGCTGCTAAACAGCTCATGCGCTTTTGTATCAGGTGGTAATATCTTTCTTTGCACATGCTAAACAGCTCATGCGCTTTTGTACGTTGATCAAAGAAATGTGCTGTTGGATCCTATTAAAACTGTGCATGACCTGTGCTTCCTCGAAAAAACGCGGCCGGTTCAATGCGTTGTCGACAAACCATTGCTCCAAACAGAGAGGTCCCAGTGTTGTGTGTTCTTGTGTTAGAAAGTCAATGGAGTTCTGAATCTTACAATGCCAGGCGTTACAGACTGCGGGCGGCCAGATCTCAACGAACAGCGCTATGGACTAGTCAGATATCTAGAGCTGCGATGATTGTGGTCATTAGCTGGCCATGTACACTCTCGGATGCTTCTTCTATAAAAAGATGTTACGTTCTTGTACAGTTTGGCATTCGTTGATCCAAAGTCTGGTGCCATAAGGACGATCATGCAACTGATACCAACCTGTCCGCTTTCCAACGTTGCGTGCACACAAAAGTGGTCTTCTTGTATCTACCATGACTGCACCTTCCAAGGGTCCAGTTCCGTCATCTCTTTTCGCAGCATTACTAATCGCATACTAGACACCACACCAAGCCTGAACATTGTGTTGTAATCTGGTTATGAAATTCTTAGAATCTGGTTCTGTATTTTTCCTATTCTAGAATGCACGAACATGTTTTGGCCTCACGTTAGTTAAACGCCAGGCCCAATGGTGACGGACACCTGGTTGGCTGAAGCGCTTTGGTCCGAATGAGACGGAACACTGAATGAATAGTCTCTCATAGCAATGGCGTGGCGTAGGGAGCTGTAGCTACTTGCTAGAGCCTGATCTCTGATGTGTACATGCATGGTTCTAGGGTCACAGTCTCAGAGATTACTGCGGCACTCTATCAATCATGCAAAAATAATGTGATACATATCCAGCAAAAACTTAGCTGCCATCTCATAGTAGGCTCGTGTGAGTTAATCAGTTAAGGCTGAGCCAAACCTGCCAAGAACGTGCCTTAATTTTCAATCGGATGTTGATTTTGTATCCAAATCTGCCGTATGGTTTGGAACCACTACGGACTTGCCGATTCCAAGGTTTTTTATTTATTTATTTATTTATTTTTTGCGAATTGGCTGAGCTTCCATCATCATTTCAACAAAAAGATGTGTGGTTTTTTTTATTGCGGATCGTGTATTTAAGTGCTCCCTTCAGTCCTCCTTTCGTCTAGAAACAAAAGGACATGCATTTACTTTTTATTTTTTTGAGGAAAAAAAACATGGCTCTGATGGCTACATATTCCTAATTCATATATCTTCTATTCAAATAGAGGAGTTAATTTGTTGACGGTTAAACGTCAGGGTCGTGCCAAGCGTCAAATAAATGCATAATTTGGACTTGCATAAATAAACAGTAACTAAATGGGGGGAGGAGCATGCGGAATGTTTCCAAGGCTAATTGATCATTGATATATTTACATTAAAAAAATCATTGATATATCGGTATGAAGGCGAGCGTTAGACAATAACTTTGCAGTGGTGTTACACAGTACATGATTCACCACATGATTTCATTCAGCAGCAAAGCCAGGACAGAAAACATCTAAGAAATGGACGAAGTTAGTCACAGAAGTGCAAAACCTAAATCACAAACTATGCCACTGTTTAAGCATCGATTCACTTGAAGTTAGTCACAGAAGTGCAAAACCTAAATCACAAACTATGCCACTGTTTAAGCATCGATTCACTTTAAACTCAATTGGGCATAAGCACCCGCAAATACTACAAGTATTCCCCCTCAATGTACAATAGTTAGATCATACTTGTTTTTATGAATTATCATTACAGTACACTCATAGATTTGTGGAGTGGAGATAATAAGAAAAAGGGTTTAGCACACGTGCTATGTGATGCCCCAAAACCACACTCTTGTTACTTTTCTCTTGACCTCGATTTCCAGTAAATAAAATCATTGAATTAGACAGCGCAATCAGGACCACATCACTCGCCGTCAGTGGAAAAATTCAGACAGAAGACGTACTGAAGAACACAACACACTAGACAGTAGACACTGCTTGTAAGCAAACAGTAGACACTAGACAGCCGGACGGCAACAACACATATCTCAATATACTACTGGATCGTATAGAGATGTCATCTCATCTCACCCCATCATATAACAACCATTGCCCGACATATACTACTAGGATAAGAAAAACGCTACTACTGATTAGACATCGCAATCAGAACGAAAGCTACCGTGAGACAGTAATGAATTGACCAAACAACACGCTACTCCTCAAACCGAACAACCGCCTGATGAAGGACCCGACCAACATGATCCACCAGGTTGTCTAGGCGATCGGCCACGAAGATCCCGCAGTCTTTCTCGGAACAAAGAGGACCGCCACGACGCTCATGGAAGGTGTGGCACACCAGCTTGTGAATGGTGTTCCCGAGGGTGCTGCCGAGGCTTCCGACGTCCAGGGGCTTCGGGGGTTCTCCGACGACGACTTGGGGATGTCGAAGTCGTCCCGCAGCGTGTTGGCGGCCCGGCGGACATCCTTCCCCACGGTGTTGAGGCGGCGGAGCGTGTTGTAGTCGGCGGGGGTCTCGGCGAGCTGTGGGATGATGTCGGTGTAGATCTCGTTGAGGCTGTCGGAGAGCGCGGCCACCGTGCGGAGCTCCTCCAGACGCGTCACCTCCCACCCCGCGTCGTCGTCGTCACCCGACGCCGACGCTCGCCCGGCGGGCACGATCGTGCCGTCATCGCCGAGCATCGCCTGCGCCCTCGGCAACACTTCCCGCGCCCGGACGATGGTCACCTCCCGGGGGGACGCCGAGCACGATGACGGCATGAACGTCGGCCAGGCTTGTCACCCCGTGACCGCCATTGGAGGCGGTGGCCGGGGGAGGAGGAGGTGGCGGTTGCGGCTCGGTGGGGATATCTGGGGAATTTCCGATTTCGGGCCTTGTTTAGATGTCGAAAAATTTGAAAAAAAAACACCGTTGGAACTCCTATAGCACACTGTAACACGTTTCGTTTGTTTGTGATAAATATTATCCTATCATGGGGTAACTAGGCTCAAAAGAATCGTCTCACAATGTACATCTAAACTGTGTAATTAGTTATTTTTTTTACTTACATTTAATACTCCGAACATATGTTTTTTGGTGTATTTTTAATGTGATGTGATGGAGAGAGTGTGGAAAAACTTAGAAGTTGGGTTAGAAATTTTAGCCATCTAAACAAGGTCCGGATAGATTCGAAATGTCGCCCCGTATTTATTTGGGGAGAATTAGGTGGAAGACCCTAGAAAAATGTTGGTTTAGTTATTGGGCCTCTTTTTTTTTCTTTAATTTGGGTAGAAGGCCTCGAAACATTTTTTTTTTCGTGGGGCCTTCGTCCATATTCAACTAGTTAACGGTGTTAAGTAGGTGGTAAAAAGACAATTTTGCCCCTAAGTAAAAAAATAAAAAATAGAATTCCTATTGTTTATAATATTTTGAGTATATGTATATATTTATACTATTCAATATATAATCACACATATATTTTCAGCACATCCGCACGTTCTCAAAATAATATAAATAATCAGCACAAAAAAATATATATGTGCTTATATATTGACTAATATAAAAATATACATATACTCAAAATAATATAAGCACATGCTGCCATGTGAGATATATACGTGCGGATGTGCTGAAAATATATATGTGATTATATATTGAATAACATAAATGTATACTCAAAATATTATAAACAATAGGAATTCTGTTTTTTTGTTTTTTGGACTCGGGAGCAAAATTGTCTTTTTCTTGCCTACTTAACACCGTCAACTGTTGAAAATGGACGGAAGACCCACGAGCTAAAAAAAAAATTATTTCGAGGCCTCCCACCCAAATTCAAGAAAAAAAAAAAAAGTCCGATACCTAAATCAACATTTTTTAGGGTCTTTCACCTAATTCTCCCTATTTATTTCTGGGAGATGAATGTAGTTCCAATTTCATCGATCCGCGTGACTTCAATCCGAGGCCGTCCGATGCGCAGCCCATCCAGCGGTCACGATCGCGATCCGCGACCTCTCCTCCCATTGGCCCGCACATCTCTTTTTTTCCAAAAATACAAAAAAATCAGACAAAGCCGGGAAGCAACCGCGGGAACCTAGGCTGGGCTGCGTCTTTTCGTGGGCTTTTCTCGCGTTAGGCCCGTTTACGGTTTTCAAAGTCATAAGTTTGAATTGGGCCCAGTATTCTTGTTTGGAAAAAGTCCACATTTTTCCCCAACTAGGGGCGAAGTTCACTTTTCTTCCCTCAATTTCCAAACAGGACAAATCACCTCCCCCAACTTTTCAAACCATGCATTTTTTCCTCCCTCGAGCGGTTTTGAAGGCGTTTTGCTACAGTAACCGTGGGTTGCTACAGTACCAGCACGTTTGTCTTTTTTTTTTTTAAAAAAATCAAGTTGAATTTTTTGAAAAATCATAGTAAATCATAGAAAAATCATAAAATGAAAAAATCTGGTTTTGTTCGACTCCACATGAGTAGATCTACACAGTGAATATATAATATGATATGCTTTAGTACAAAAGTTTTTGCTATGAAAATTTTGTCTTTTTTTTTTTTTTATTGGCCTGAATCTTTGAAAAATCATAGAAAATCACAAAGAAAATCATAAAATATAAAATTCAATTTTGTTAGACTCCACATGAGTAGATCTATACAGAGAATATTTAATATGATATGCTTTAGTACAAAAGTTCTATAAGGTGAATATATAATTAATTTAAATAATTCGTAGCTTCACCTTCTATAATTATTTTGTTGAACTAAAAGTATACCATATTGTATATTCACTGTGTAGATCTATTCATGTGGAGTACAACAAAACCGGATTTTTCATTTTATGATTTTTCTATGATTTACTATGATTTTTCAAAGATTCAAACGGATTTTTTTAAAAAAAAAGACAAATGTGCTGGTACTGTAGCAAAACCGCGGTTACTATACCAAAACCGCCCTCAAAACCGCTCGAGGGAGGAAAAATGCATGGTTTGAAAAGTTGGGGAATGATTTGTCGGTTTAAAAGTTGAGGGAGGAAAATTTGAATCTGTGATAGTTGGGGAGTGAATGTGGACTTTTTCCTTCTTTTTTTTCCGTCTGATGCTGTCTGACTTACTCGTATACGATGGGCTCTGCAAAAAAAAAAAAAAAAAAAAAAAAAAAACTCGTATACGATGTGCAGCTCTGTAATTTAATACAGTAGTATATTTTATTAAGTTTTACGTTGCAGGAGTTATTACTGCATCGAATCAGTTTAAGCATAAACACTCGCAAATACTACAAGTATTCCCCTCAATGTACAATAGTTAGATCACATTTGTTTTTATGAATTATCATTGCAGTACACTCATAGATTTGTGGAATGGAGAGAATAAGAAAAAGGGTTTAGCACACGTGCTATGTGATGCCCCAAAACCACACTCTTGTAACTTTTCTCTTGACATCGATTTCCAGTAAATAAAATCATTGAATTATCTGTCAGCGCATAAATGCCTATACAAGATACACCCCCGCACCCGTGCTAAAAGAATAAAAGCATCTAAGCGAGGAGGATAATAGCCACTCTTAGAAGGAAACAACACCAGAACTGAATAATAAGATACCATCACTATGCTATCATCATAATTCTGCTTATTTGATATGTTGACTCTCTGCCAACTTTTTCTCTTGACATCAATTTCTTGTAAGTAAATTAACGATGTAGGCACATTGCCACTTCAGCTTTGCTGCTTAGGCGATGGTTGCTCAGCATCTTCACATTCCTCTTCTTTACAGGCCTTTAGATAATAGAGTTGCCGCCTTAGATGCAATATCTGTCAGCACATAAATACTCATTGGTTACACTGCCTGCTTCAACAAAAGCTCCAGCCTTTCATATTTATCAGAAGGAAATGAAAACACATGATATCTAAATTATCTCTCCAGCAAGACAATAAGCCTACAGAATGATGGAAAAGACAAAAGACATGCAAAAAGATTATTTTACACAATTAACACTTCAGTATGGAGGAAAATAGTGCTTTGGTTATCGATGTGAATACAACCCATATGGGGTTACTATCACAATTCAACTAATCACAGAGTTTCAACATCACAAATCTGCCAAACTTCTGCAGGATGCACCTAAAATTAACTTCATGAATATAAGCATGTTTGATTGTTGTCTTTCTACGTTACAGTTTACCTTTATGTCTATGTTATTTTTTTTCTGATGGAAGCAATTGGTTTGAGATTAGCTTTCACAACAACCAAAAGTGTATATGATCCACTTGGCATGAAACTTGGTAGAGATTAGATCTTGCAACATACCAACAGGAGCCCTGTACCAATCCAATCTGCCTTATATACACCTAAAAACTGTAAACTGAAACCTGCACCATCTCCAAAAGCACCATTGACTAATCAATCCCAAACCCTTCACTCTCCTGGCCCCATCCCTACTAGGCTAGGGTAGATGAGGGTGAATCAAAAACAGCCCTGCACATCTATAGAGACTCTAAAGCTTGACATGACTTCCATGAGAGAAAACAGTTGTGCACCTTTTTTTTCCAGGAAAATATGATTACTATGCGAGGGAGGAAAGTAGACAAATAGGCAAGCTTTGATTTCAACAACAGACCTCTAGTTTCAGATCATCAGGTAGACTATCTGTTGAAATAAGAGTCTGAAATTCAGCTTTCAGCTTCTCATCTTTGATGCCCAACCACGTGCTGGGATGTAAAGCCAGAAGAAGTACAGTTAGAACATCCACGCTTGATGGATATCTGATGACACTGTTCTTCAAGTTTGAATTGCATGAACTGGCGCCAGGTGAAGACATTGGTAAAAGCATATCAACACCTTGTTCACTGCCTTCAGATACCACAGAGCCTGTGATAACGGTCTTGAGCCCATCACCATTCGCTTGGACACATTTCAAACATGTTTCTTTGCAGCAGAAGGCATCTCTTGGCACAAGGTTTCCTGATAGCATTGCAGCTCCCTGACAGCACACAGCGGCTGCAATCCTAGTAAGGGAATCTTCTTCGCTCGGCGATGAACAATTACAGCATGGTTTATTAGCATACTGCTGATCATGGACTATGGCAAATAGCTTGGTATCACGAACTTGCTGTAGTACATTTTCCTGCAAGTGAACACAAGGTGTGTAACAGTGTAAGTGTGTTACATAAGGAGGAAAAGCCTAACCCAGCATCCGGAAATGAAACAAAAATCATGAAATGTCACCTTCAAGAAAAGTCTTTCTTTCTCCTCTTTGCTTAAGCTTCCACCCTCCTCTTTTCTCCTAACTTCTACAACCCATTTGATCAAAGATTCAGCATCAGCTGGAAGAGACTCAATTAAATGGGACAAAAGTGATGAAACATTGTCTAGATGCTCTGCCTTCAAAAGATTTGGTAAATCTTCAACGCAAAACTTTGCCATGCTTTTCCAGTTATAATCTCTGCAACTCTGGAGAAATGAAATTTCTTAGCAAAGAAAACTACATCAAATGCCTCATTTATGCTTAATTGACCTGAGCATTGGTATTTACCACTGTGTACAGCGATGAAGGAGCTGCAGTCTGTCTGGATATAAGCATGAACCTATCAAACATGAGGATGCCAACATCTTAAAATGGCATGATAATAAGTCAAGACAGACTACTGACCAATTTTGATCAAACTGAAATTTTCTGAATGTATCAAGCCGAAACATCACTGAAAATTTCAGAATGCATATAAACGATATGGTGTTAAGGTATACTGTATGTATTATGGACAACACAGTTTCTATTTGCTGTTCGGTACAGAGGTACGATTATCTTAATGTTGGCCTGTCCCAAGAGAAAATGATCAAGAGTGAGTGAGAGGAAGATAGGCAAGAGTAGGTACCCTCTGATAAGTCCAGTTGAGTCATCAGTTGTATTCATGGCTTCCCAAAGAAGTTGCAATGGAACCCAATGTGGAGGATATTTGAAACGGGC
Source organism: Hyparrhenia diplandra (assembly GCA_015847255.1). Taxonomy (NCBI): domain Eukaryota; kingdom Viridiplantae; phylum Streptophyta; class Magnoliopsida; order Poales; family Poaceae; genus Hyparrhenia; species Hyparrhenia diplandra. The sequence continues at coordinate 249,376 of JADLZK010010783.1, forward strand.
GACATCCAAGATGAGCGCCATATCCTGTCCGGCATGGTAGCCACCGATTGGGGAGAAATGCCCAGTTCCAGTCTGCATCATCGAAAAAGGCGTGCATCAGTCTACGCACAGACAGTATGAACTCATCAATCCAATCTAAACAAATGGGCACATGAAGATAGTAGCTATATGCATTGGAGGATGATGAACTCACCAATCCAATCTAACCGAATGCGTACATGAAGATTAATTTGTGCTACTACTGTAGTGCAAGTAATCAGGAAGCAATAAGATGAGAGTAACCTGTTTGAAAGCCTTCCTGTGGTAGGAAGCAATAAGATGGCAGTCCTGGGAGGAGACGCATCGGATGAGATGCCGGCGTAGGTCGTCGATGGTGACCCGGTTTGCGCGGAAGGATTGGACGTCGGCGCCGGAGCAGTGCGCGAGGCAGGCGACCTTGCCGAAGGTGATGCCCTGGGCCTTGACCTTGTCGAGGGACTCGCAGCAGTCGAGCATGGACTCGTCGAACCAACGCCAGGGCCCCTTCCAGCGGCGGCCCGGGTCGATGGCGAGCGCGTTGAGGACGACGGCGAGGGAGGCGAGGCCGCAGAAGGCCGGCTCCGACTGCGTCTGGAAGACGGAGACTAGGGGAAGAAGCCCTCCATGGTGCCCGCCGCCAGGGCCTCCGCGAATAGGCGCTTACCCTCCGGCGAAGCGAAGTCCACCGCCGGCGGCGATGGGAGGACCCGCCTGTACAGCGACGCCACGGCCGCCGCCATCCTCGTCCCCTGGAGGCCTGGATTGCTCTCTGCGCTGGTGGCTTTCGCGGTGCTGATCTGATTCCTCCGCGTGAACACAGCGGCGATCGAGCCAGCCAAGGGCGCCTCCTTCCCTGTGCGATGCTCCCTCACTTTCGTTTCGAATCTCTGCAGACGGACGACGACGGCCACCAACATCTTCTCGAAAAAGTCCACTGCTGCCCGGAGTCAAACAATGCTGAACCCCACTTTTTATTAAAAAAAAAAACGCTGCTGAACTTTTGAAAGATAAATAGATAATAATCCATCTGTTTTGCATAATTTTTTTAAAAAAAAAAGGTCTAAATGAATTTGATCAAACCTTACGAAGATTTGTAATTCTGTATGATATTGGAATGCGTCAGAATTTTGACAGCATTGAATCAGTCATTTTTTACCACTACTTCTGTATTTCAGATCCCTGATTTTTATTGTTGTTTAGGCAATATGTAATCTTATCATTGTTTGGCTATAAAAAATAATAAATTATTTCTTGTAATTTTTTAAAAAAAAAAAAATGTTACGAACTGCTTGTACAAGATTGTTGCCTAAAAATTCAGAACATACTAACTCCCTTTGTTTACACCCAAGGATGCTCTGAAACTGAAGGCTTTGCACACTGACGATCAGTGGCAACTGGAAACGCCAGCTATTTGTTTTATTTCTATACATTCACACGAGTTTGAAATTACAGGTATTTATACAAGTCACTGTATTTCCCCTCCTTGGTAAAGATCAGCATGTACATGAGTTACATGGATCACATTTTTCACAACATTTCTCTGCATCAATCATGACCATTTAAGGTCAGTAGAAATGTTGATAGCATCAATAGCAGGAGCCTCCTATACAATATGTGATCTTGTTAGAGAGGGGCGTTGGAACATGTTGGTACAGTATCAGTATATACAGCGTTCTCCACTAAGTTGATTTCACCGACAGCAACTCCAGCTCCGCCCACCAGAGCGGCGTCAGCCGCGGCGCTGCTGCCTCTGGCGAGATGCCGAGAGGTGGTTGCAATTTTCCCACGATGTCTCTCATCGATGGCCGCCGCGTTGGATCAGCGTCGATGCACTCTTGGATCACCTCGCAAACGGCCTCCAGCTCGTTATCCTTGTGCTCCTTCAGCGACGCGTCCACCAGCTTGCTGTAGTTCTTGTCTTTCAGATGCTCAGAAGCCTGTGGTGACGAGAAAGAACTTTAGAAGTGCAACCCAGCATAATTTGAAGAGGTGAGATTGGAAAACTCATACCCAGCTGCATATGGGTTTATGATCATCTGGATCAGGAACCCTCCCGGATATGATCTCGATCATAAGCGCGCCCAAGCAGTAGACGTTGCTTGGGAGATCCGGAGGAGCTTCAGAACGGCTGCTGCTGTCCTCCTTTCCAGCCTTTGCTTTGGCAGCAAGTTCATTCCATACGCCAACATCTGCAATCTGCACCAACAGAACACATTACACTATATTAGCTCAAGAAATAGCCACACACATTATGTTCAAAAAAAAGGAAAAAGAAAATAGCCATACACAGATTAATTGAGCAAAAAATCCATGCCAGTTCCTTCACCGGTATTTATATTTGTTACTGAAAGTAGCATAGCTAGCTGAAGCTTACCTTGGCAGCATAATCATCTGAAATGAAGGTTGTGTCAGACCGCACATCGTGTATCGCGACAGGTGGATTGAGCTCATGGTGCATGTATTGAAGGCAGTATGCAATGCCCATGATGACTCTCATCCTCGCAGCCCAGTCCAGATGCTCAAATTCTTTGACTGCAAAAAAAAAAAAAAAAAAAAAAAACAGTGCATTCAAGTTGCAGGGAACACATATGTGTGTGAATTAGGAGGTTATGCGCAAGTAAAATCACTTACCATGAAGATGCTGTGCGAGACTGCCATGTGGAGCGAACTCAAACACCATCATTCTTGTGAAAGGCTCATTTTCTAGGCAATAGCCAAGGAGATTGATAAAGTTCTTGTGGTTGACCCTTGTCAGTGTATCTATCTACATGGAGGGGGTTATCGACGATGAATTAGTATTGAAAGATCTTCTATTCTCAGGTACTTTGTGTCAAGAACAAGATGTTGCTAGTCATAAACCTTTTTTTTGAAGCATGTTTCCGCACTCCTGGACCAGTCTTTGCTCGATGATATGACAGTGGAGACAACACCAATCTCAACTCCGCCTGATAATATGCCCTTGAATACAGTACAGGTAGGAAAAGTATTGGTGATGTTGCTAAAATCCTCACAAGCAGCTTCAAGCTCAAGTCTGTTCAGTTTTTGGGCACCTGAATTTAAGAAACAGAAATGCATTGAAGCACCTGGATGCTCAGACGTAATTAAGAGTGTGATATAAAAGTATAACTAGAAGCACAAATAGAACTCCTGAACTGGCCATATCTTAACCCACCAAGAAAACCTGGGAGTCTCAACGACCGAAGCCTCATGCAGAATGTCACTCTTTTCAAACTTTGCATGCATTCCCTTCCCAAGTGCAAAATTAAAAAGAACAATAACAATGTTTCACCTGTTACTAGGGCCTTCTGAATAGGGCCACTTAGCCCTGTTTTCCAAGGGGCTACTGATGCACGCCCTCGCTTCCGCAAAAACAAAATTATTAAAAATACCAGACCAATGAGCAATATTACAGCTGGAATTGTGATAATATATGCCCACTTGCTACACTTTCTACCAGACCTCTGTACATCGGTGGACTGGGCCACTTCTGTAGACAGCTGCTGAACTGCAGTAGCCTCAATATCTTCGGGAAGCAAAGGTGCCAGAGCGCCGCCATATATGCCGGAAATGCAGGGAATGAGCCACTTCCTAGAGAAATCACATCAACAGGTCTCTGAATTTCTTTTGGATTTTCTGGATCAGAAAAATTAGCATCATTTCCCAAAAGAGCAGGCAGGTTGTCAGTTTCACTAAGAAGCCTGCGGCGCATGGCACTTGCAAATGACCGCAAATTCTTCATGACGCGTGCGTGCCTCACTGAAATCTGAAAGATGTACAAGGATACAAATGTTAAATGCAGTGTATATAACATAAAAGCACAAGGGCTGATTTTGCAGCATGAAAAAATGCAAAATTACTTGGTACATTGTTGTTATATTTCTCTCGGAGACCACTGAGAGATATCCAGTCCTTAAAGTCCGACTTGTACAGCAAAGACCTTTAAAGAGGTGAAATATTTAAACAAAGACTAGGAATGTTGGAAGCTAAAATGGAGCACAGACAGAAGTAGCACCAAACATATTCCCTTACCAGCACCCTAGTTTTCTGCTCAAGCATCCTGCCTGATCATCAGCTATCGCTTGGACGCTTTCTTGGAACTGATTATCATGAAGGGATCTGAAACATAAGAGTCCTTCATTATACCAAGGAATGAACAGAACGGAGAACAGAGGGAAAGAAGAAGCCTTACAGTTGTTTGAGCAGTGGCATAGCCCCTAGCTCTTCTGGAATTGTTCCATACAAATTGTTGCTGCTCAAATCTAGCACTTCTAGAGCAGACAACCCTCCAAATTCTCTGGGGATTCTCCGAAAGTTGTTCTTTGGAAGTAAACTAGACAAAATAAGGAATAATAAAATATCATCTCACACAAGTATTTCTGGTACATAATACATTGCACTAGAGCTAAGAAATTACTTGACTGTGGAGATGAGTGTAGAAAACCAACTCACAGGAATTTCAGACCTTGAAGGCTCCCTATCTCAGGTGCGAGAGTTCCAGCCAATTCTCGGGCTGTTAAGTTCCTGTATGAAAAAACAAAATAAGAAACCAAAGTACATGATTTGTGTAAAAGTCAAGATACAAATAAAACAATAGCAGCAAATCAAATCGGCACAGCAGCTTTTGAAAAAATCATGCTAATTACAAGAAAGAAACAATATAAATTAGTTCTTTCCTAAACCTGATGTCCTCTTAATGGACAGTTGTAGCAAACTATTAAGACTGGACTTACAAAAATCATCAATAGGCTGTAGTGAACTATTAAAATGGAACTTCAAGAAACATGAGGTTGTTCATGGCGTCAATTTGTATGGAAATAAAGGAAAACCACACTTACAGAATCTCTACTTTACCGTCAAAGCATCGCACGCCGGACCAGCTGCATGGGCTGCTGTCCATGGGATCCCAATCCTGGAAGGCACCATGGGGATCAGCCTCCACCCTCACTTTCAGTTCCAGCAACGCTAGTCCTAATGCACAAATAGGACCCAAATGTCACAAATCACCAAACTGAATTCACTGAACGCCATCGCCAGAAATGCCATGTCCCAGAACAAAACTGCCCTTTGCAAAATAAGTAATTATTACCTTCACTGTTGATCGAAGCCGCGCCGCGGCTGGCCTGTGCCTGCAGTAACACCACGAGAAAGAAAAACAGCAGCTGGAGCCCAGAGCTGTGGCGAAGCCACCGCCGCGCACCCATGGCAACGGGAGCGCCTCCTCCCGGAGAATAGCAACGCGGCAACCAGGCGCCAGTTCGCAACCCACCGCCGCTGGCCGAACCTCTCAGGTTCCCCAAATACGGGGTTCCCGATACGGAGAACGAAAGAACAAGACGAGGTCACTGCAGCGTTCAACGGCCGAGCACGGAAATGTTGGCTCAGCTTGGGGATCGGTTATCTATCCCTGCATCGCCATCACGCCGGGGAGAACAGACGCTTTGCAGCCTCGGTTGTTCCGGCGAGCTCGAGGTGCTCGAGCTATTCGCCGGAGCCCATTGGTCCCGCCGCACCGGAATGGGGCCTGGCCTTTTTCCCACGGCGTTTCTCGCGCCGAAAAAATGGGTTCGAGCTGCCGGATAGAGCCTTGTCGCCGGGATGGGTGGTGGTCGGCGGCGGCGGCGCGAAGGGGAGGGGAGTTTTCGCGCCCGAAGGTGGCGGGCGGCTGTTAGATTCGGTTCAGGAGAGCGAGGGACAGGAAGCGAGAGCGTCCCCGTCGCCGCCGCGCGCCGAGCCACTGCCTCGTCGGCCCTCGTGGGCAGTGGCGGAGAGAGGGAGGGGCTGGAGGGGGGCCAGGCACCCCAAACATTTTGTTTTGTTTGCGTTATATAGCCTATGTTTAGTAACTAATCATGCAATTAGTGCATGTAGTTTGCACTTTAAAACTTTATGTCTGCATGGTGCGTCTATCCATTTGCATGGCCTTCACTTGGAATCCAAATTCATCATTGTAAGTTCACTTTTGGAATGACTTTCACATCCATTTCTTTTACTACTACCCATCCATCGTAATTTAGCGTGTATAACTATACGCATAACAAAATCAATGTATCAAAAATTTCCAAAAGTGAAGACTTGTTTTAAAACGGAGGAAATAACATGCAACTTCACTTGGAATTTTTCTTCATCGTTAGATAAATGTACTTTTTGGAATGATTATGTAGCTAAGTAGTCTTTATTTAACTTATTATCATACTTTATCACTTTTATAGTTTCTATTTGATGTGGATATGTTATGATTCTTTAGCTAGCAAATAACTAAAGATTATTGGCTATGAACCTCTAAAAAATTATTATGAATATCTTGACTCCTATGTTTTGAATTCTAAATTTCGCACACCGTGCCCAGGCACCGACCACCCCCATCATCTATGCACGCACGATACATCACAACCGTCCATTCCTCTATTCGACATCATGATCCATCCCTTATTCTCTTCACCTACACCCACCATCCTTTCGGCTATGAACTTCGAGGCAGGTGATTGCAATGAGATGATTCAGTTCATCTGAAGAAAAGGATTCAGGCATTTGATGGGAAAAAAAAAAAAAACCCTGCATGTAATGGTGATAATCTAGCTATTTTATATGATAATTTCCGTGAATTACAGAGTTGGTTCTGTGATGATCAGGTGAATTATTAAAATTAAAAATGTAAAGATAAGACAAACAGAGGCAAAATTGTAGCACGCCATCTCAGACAATACCAGGTTTACCTCTTGTAATCTATTTGCTATGACAAGGTCCCAAACTTTACTAATGGCGTGATGTTGTCATTTGCAACACCTGTTAGAGGGAAGTCAGAGATTTCCCAGTGCGGAAAAAGATGACAGTTGGCGAAACATAGCAATCAAGGTTCAAGTGTATTTTGACTTTAAAAATAAGTACCGACATACATATCTGCAAAGAGCTTTTGGAGAGGGAAAAAAAGGCTTCTCAGAAACTACATATCTGCAAAAGAGGACAGAGAAGAGAAGCAAGAATCTCCTGATGCCTTGATGGAAATCGGAAATTTGGAACAAATCCAATCAATGTGGAGTAAGCAATGCTGGAATAAATTAATAGTGTGATTGTGTTAGAATCTTGATTAGTGCTAGTATTGACTGCCAGTGTGGGCTGGAACTTTGTTCACTTATCTAAAAAAAAAAAAAAATGTGCAACACTAACATCCGATGCAGCTAAATAGTAGACATGATGATGATGCAATTGATAGTTATAATGACAATAGCATGCCACTGGATCTGAATTGGCGTAATCATAAAGGCATGCCCAAGTTTCTTGCCCACTTTCTGAAGCACGAGCTACCTAAGCAATCTTAATTGAAGAAGCAAAGTAAAGAAACTGAAACGTGGAAGAATTTAGATCTTTTCCGTGCTTTACAATTTGCTGGCCAGCAACTTTCTTCTTGCTGGCTGATCATTCAACTTGGCGCTGTAACCTCTATATGCTCCTTTTGAACAAGAATCATCAGAGCGGTCGAAAAGTACAGTGTAGTTCCTGCTGCTCACATCCCTGAAGTAGCATCCATCAGTTCCCACATACTTGTACACCTGATGGGTCTTCCCAAATCCACCGACCACCAAATTCTTCTTCTTCACCCTCATAGTGCCTTGTGCCGATTGTGCATTCCGTAGGGAGCTGTAAAAAGAAACCCAGCTTCCCACCAGAGGTCTTCTTCTCATTGATACCAAATTTGACAACTGAATCCAACGAGTACTCATCACCTGCTTGATCTGAGGTTCCAGTATAAAGATACAGCGGGAAAACCTCATGGAATTCCTCGGAAAGCAGCACAGAAGAAGCATCCTTTGCAAAAATGCCAGACTTTGCATCGATTGTTTGGTTCACGATTTGCACAGTGCCATTCTTTCTAAACACATTGTTGTTATCATAGCTGAATCTCTGGCGGAAGGTTGTGGTGACCCCCCGTAAGATGATTTCACCCATCCGGTGGCAGAGACGTGCCGACTTGCGCTTGTCACAAACTGCCCATCTAACCCAGTGAATTCGGAGCTCACACTAAGGTCCAATCCAGATGCTTCATAGCTGAGCAAGCTCCCAGTTGTCTTCTCACTCTTGTGATCCAACCACAGATGCAAATTGGCATCAATGTACCACACATCAAGAGCATTTGTCACGCCAAACCCGAAATCATGCTCATTACCATCCAGGAGCTTCCCCAAGAATGGCGTGATGTCAATGTCATATGTCGGGAGATTGAATGAGCCGATTCCGGTGATTGGCCGCCATAGAAGCGGGTTGACACCACCTGTGTAGATCACAGTGAATGGCCAAACAGCACCGACCACTTCACCATCAACCCTAGCTACGACTTCCCTGAATGCACCATTGCCCGGGACACCGGACAAGTTGTTCGCCTGAATGTAATCGTTGGGTGGATTGGTATACCAGAACTCGTCGTTGGAGTGGAAGGAAACGAAGACCTCAAGGACCGCCCTGTAGGTGTTCGATGGAATGGCGAGCTTCTTTGACTGCACATCAGTAGCGTTCTGGATGGCGAACCACTGCCCGTCGTTCAAGGGTAAGCTCCTTGAGATGGGCACAATCAGATCGGCCTGCTGCTGCTGCTGCTGCGGTGGCGATTCGGTGTGGAAGTAGAGGTGGAGCGTGAGGTTGGCGTGGTAGATGCCGGTGTATGTTTTGTCGACGAGGTTGCCAAGGTACACCGCGACCTCACCGGGCTCCGCGAGGAGGGCGGCATACCTGGTGACGTCACGGGACACGGACCAGAGGATGCCGTTGGGTCGCGGCTCGGCGGTGCAGCTGCGGAGGAGCTCGGCGCCAGAGAGCCAGACGCCGAAGATGCGGTCGAACTGGCGGCCGCGGCAGTCGGCGGCCCACTCGAGCACGGCGAGCGCGAGGGTGCCGCCGCTGGAGCCGAGGCAGGCCGGCGGCGCGTAGGCGGCGGTGACGGGGGCCGGCCGTAGGTGGCGCCGAAGGTGGACGAGAGGAGCAGCGTGGAGCAGGGCCCCACGCTGCCGCGCGGCGGACGGATCGGGCGGTCCACCTCGAAGAAGGTGGTTGGTGGCTCCGACGCGTTGAGGGAGGCCACCTGCAAGGACGCGCCGAAGCGGTGCCTGCTCCGCGGCGCTGTGGCTTCGGCTGCGGCGGAGGAGAGGAGGAGGGCGAGGAGCACGAGGAGGGTGCTCGAGGCGGCGGCGGATGGCGCCATGGTCGGAGCGGTGGGCACGAGGGGGATGGATGGTGGACTGGGAGGAAGCGTACAAGTTTAACTACCCGGGGGATTTAAACGATGTGATCTAGGTGATGATGTGTATACATGGGGAGGTGGTTATGATTTGTTTTTGTTGCGCAAGGTTCGCACGGCTGGTGATTGACAGGTGGGCCTGGCTATCCGTTTGGTGATAATATTTAGGATTCTAGAGAAGCATAGTGAATCACAAGATTCCATGCGCTTTTGGATTTCTTTTTTGGCCGATTACAGCTAGACTAGTCTGACTAGATGAGATCAGATCGCAAACACATTTTACTACCTTCAATTCAATTAGTAAGACAATGCACTTGTTCGGCCGCAGCTGTGTTGCTTTGGCTGTAAAAAACGTGACGAATGCTAGAAACAGCGGCAAATATATGAGTTTTGATAGTGACCAGGTCCTAAAAATCTTATAGTGTCTCTCTTTATATGACGATGGGAGCAGTCCATTAATAAAAAATGTTGTCGTGATAGGATGGCGGTGGCCGGATTCCCTTCTTCTCCTCCCTCTTCTCTCTCCCAAAGGTGTTCCCCGAGTGTGGGATTCGGGGCCTCTACACCCGGATCGGGCGTCCCCTCGGCCCGATCCGCCGTGCCTGTGTCTGATCCGTGGCGCGGTGGAGGGAGACGGTTCTGCGGTGGGTGGCCGGGCGGGATTACGGGCCTCTACACCCGGATCCGTCGTCCCCTCGACCGACCGCCTCGCTTGCGTGTTGTTCCGTGGCGTGGGCGCACGCGGTGGTGTGCCATCGTGTGGCCGGTGTATGAAGAAGACGGTGGGCGCGGCAACGGCTCAGCGTCGGCATTCTTGCGGTGTCGTTCCGGTTGGATCTATTTGGCGAGGAGGTGGAGGTGCGGGCGGAGGGAGCGGAGGTGGAGGAGACTCGGCGACCGACGGTGTGAAGTTGGATCCGAGGCTTCGGGGCGTGGGTGGGCTGCGCGGGCGGCGGTCGCCCCGGCGCCCTCCCCGACGATTGCCGTATGTGGGCTTTCGTGCGATGAATCTAGTCCCCCTAACGGTTCTAGGGCTCGGCGCCATCGCGTGGAGGCGTGGGTGGCCTCGTGTGAAGTGGATCTGGCGCCGCTTCCGACTGAGGCCGTATCTGCACATGATGGTGGTGCACCTCTCAAGAACTTCATTGTTACAAATGTGGTGATGGTCTTCCTCGCTGGTCATTGGCGTAACGACATGGATTTCGGTAGAACAGTTGCTATGTTTTGACGACGTTGACTTTTTGTGGGTGCCACTTCCTCGTTGGAGGCGTCGTCGCTCCTCTCTAGCACAAGGCGCCATAAATATATTCGGGGTGAAAATCCGATCGATATTTCTAGTCGGGCGACGATGGCATCTTCGTATATGCTCTTATTGGAGGTGTTGCTTTTGAAAGATTCCTCATTGGTGTTTATTGTTGGTGCTAGCATACTTATCTCTCTAGATTCTTAGTGTTGTTGTCGTGCATTTGGTGGTGTATTATCGTCTTGTTGCAAGTCGGAATGACGCAGATGACTTCTATGACTCCTAGAGGGTTTTTTTTTCGTTTTTCTAGCCTACAGCCTCATCTTTGTAATAATTGATCTGATTCTACCTATTGGTAGATGAAGCCGGGTATGAAATACTATTCAATATTACAAAAATAATTGTATTGCATTGTTTTTCTAATTTTGTACTAGTATACAATAGCTTTGCTCATACAAACTTTGATAGATGGTTTTGTGTTATTCATAGCGGAAAACCAGATAATCAACCGAACTATTGCGTTGACAGTTGACACCAAAGTACAGACGTACAGTACGCAATAGTCTTTTCCTTTAAAGAACACGAGACATCATAAATTGGTTGTCTACAGGAGGAGCATCTTCCAGTGATGAGGTATGGCAATCGCAGGAAGTTGCCATATTGGTACAGAGAGTACGCCATTTGCTTGGAAACAGCCATAGCAATGGATTATTAACCGATCAAACTCCAATCCCAGTTTTTGCTACGGCGAAGGCCCACTACGGACCTACACGAGGAGACGAAAGGCCACAGAGGAGCCAGACAAATGGGCCTCATCAGGTCAATTCTACTGGATCGGCAAACGGAGGTACCCTGTCGTCCGTGGCCCATGGGGAGTCGTGAAGCACCGGATCGCCTTGTGAGTTGTGAAGCAAACGCTACTAAACCGTTTCCATATTTTTTTCGAAACCGGGACTTCAACCGTTTCCATACGAAAATCAGTCGTCAAAAACATACTCACGTAAACTAAAGTATTTGCTGGTGGCACAAACTGCATGCACCGAGGGGATGTTTGGTTTCGCACCTGACTTTGCCGAGGCCACTGTGGCGTTGCCACACTTGTGTGGCGGTGGATTTCGTCGCCACACTTGCCACAACCCTACCTCCATTAATACACGATATTGACGAAGTGGATGAGCAAACGCCGACGTGTGGCGACCAATACTTAAATGCGAACCAAACGATAGTCTCGTGGGTGTGGTGGGCGCACTTGAGGTGTGGTAGCTTGTGGCTGCAATCCAAACACCAACTGTCAAACATGCCCGGAGTGTTCCAACTCCCACGTGTGAGAAATAACGGTGATGGCAAACTCAACTTGTAGTTGTTTCTTTTACTTCTCAAAAAGAGGAGGGAGATAATAGTGTTATTCGGCTATGGTTTCTACGCGAGTTGTTTTTATCGTGAAAGAAAAACACCGTATCTAATCGATAAGCCGGTCGATAAGTTCAAACCAACAAGAGGAACAATTGTGTGGGTTCTGATGGATCATGTGCAATTGACAATCTTGTTATTAGACTTTTTCTCTATAGTGCTATCACCATCCAACTCGACGAAAGAAGGCAATATCGACGCAAATCTTATTTGTCGAGGAGAAAAGTACCCGTTGGGATGCGAACAAAGAGACCGCCGATGTCGACTCCGGTGGCGGCCATTTGGACACCAGTGGGGGTCAGCTTTGGCGGGACCTTTTCAAAATCTTCTCAAAACTAATGACAATAAGACTTACTTCTGTAGTTCAGCGTATAGTTGCTCCAACACAATCAGCATTTATCAAGGGAAGGTTCATATTAGAGAGTGTAGTTGTTGCACATGAAGTGGTGCACAGTATACATAGCAAAAGGAGAGAAGGGGGTCATTATCAAACTAGACTATGAAAAAGCATACGATAGAGTTAGCTGGAAATTTCTTTTTGATATGTTGCTCTCTAGGAATTTTAGTCCAAGGATGATTAGTTGGATAAAACAGTTGGTAGTCGGAGGATCCTTAGGAATTATGCTTAATGGAGAAGATAGTTCTTATTTTAAAAACAGGGAAAGGCCTTAGACAAAGGAGACCCTTTGTCCCCGTTTTTGTTTAATTTAGTTGGAGATGGTTTGGCTAGAATGATTCAAAAGGCTACAAACAAAGGCATTATTCAAGGTTTATTAGAGGACTTTAGAGCTGGAGGGATAGTATCACTGCAATATGCAGATGATACTATTCTCTTCTCAAAAGGCGATGAGCTTAGTATCGAAATTTGAAAGGTGTGTTGATGTGGTATGAACAATTGTCGGGGATGAGAATAAACTTCCATAAAAGTGAAATAGTGCCAATAAATCTAGAGCTGGAGGAAGCCCACAATTTAGCACACATATTGACTTGTCCACTAGGTTCTTTTCCTATTAGATATCTTGGAGTTCCCCTTCATTTTGACAAACTCACTAGAGAGGATATCCAACCTTTGGTAGACAAAATTTTGAAAAGAATAGCAAGTTGGAGAGGGAGATATTTATCTCTAGCTGCTAGAGCAGAGTTAGTCAAAACTTGCTTGACAAGTATCGGTTTATCTTCTCTCCTTCATTAAATTTCCCAAGTGGGCTATTGAAGCTCTCAATACTCACATGAGTAATTTTCTTTGGAATGACTCTGCTGATAGTCACAAATACCATCTTGCAAACTGGAATCTAGTGTCTATGAAAAAAGAGTTTGGAGGTCTAGGAATCCCTAACCTCAGAGATCTAAATATTAGTCTGATGGCCTCCTGGCTCAAAAGATATAATGAAGATGAGGATAAGCTATGGAGAGAGCTGATAGATTACAAATATAACACTTCTAGACCAAATGTCTTTCAGACCAATACTTTGGGAGCTTCAGATTTTTTCAAAGGGTTCATGTGGGGAGCCCAGGCTGCCAAAATGGGTTATAGATGGAGAGTTGGAAATGGGCATAAGGTTAGATTTTGGGAGGATAAATGGTTAGGATCTTCTAGCTTGGCTATTCAATTTTACCCCCTGTACAGGATAGTTAATGAGAAAGGCAAATCTATAGCTGAGTTGTGGGATGGGGTAGACCTTAAATGCACTTTTAGGAGGACTGTGACTAGAGAACAATATCAAGACTGGCTAGAGATCATAGAGCTTATCTCAACTGTTAACCTCTCAGATGAGGGGGATGAAATGGTGTGGGAATACAAAACTACAGGGGGTTTACTCTTCCCAGTCTTTTTATAGAGTTATAAATTTCAGAGGTGTTGAGGTAGTCCATGTGCCTGCTGTCTGGAGCCTGAAAATTCCACCCAGAGTGCACTTTTTCCTTTGGTTGATCTTTAAGAACAAGTCTTTGACTAGAGATAATCTTGCTAAAAGAAGAGAACTAGATGATTTAACCTGTCTTTTACGTGCTGAAAACGAAACCATCCACCATTTGTTTTTGAGTGTGTGGTAGCAAAGAGATGTTGGGAGATTGCCTTTGATTCTTTAGGTTTTAATATTGGTTGTAACATGCTGGACATTAGTTCTAGATGGTTGAGTAATAAGAAGTTTTGTGTGGCTAATATGGTTTCTTCAGCAATTTTATGGTCAATTTGGAAATTAAGGAATGATCTTTGCTTTCAGAAAACCTAGTGGAAAAGTATGGAAATGCTTCTCCACAAAATCGCTGGTCTCTTAGTGAACTGGGAGATTCTCTGCCCGGCCGAAAAGAAGGAAACTTTGCTGAACTGTGCAAAGCACTTCAAGATGGAGGCTGGGAGGATTCTGTGGCTTCCTATGAATTCAAGTCCAATCACAAGCTGAAGCTTTCAAGAGGTGGTGTGGAAGCTGATCACCCACTGTCTGAGGCCTTCTCCGCTGGTGCTGTTCTACCTGGGATGGCGCCATGGTGGTCTTCGCTGGAAGTTGAGATGCTGTAATAAATCGGTCTTTCAGTTTACCTGTTTCTGAAACTTGATGTAAGGTGCTGTGGTCGCTAGGTTGTCTTTCAGTTCCGGTCGTCAAAAGATGTTTAGTTCTTTAGCGTTCACAGGTTGGCCGGGTTGGCACCTGGTGTTTTTGAGGCGTGGGATGATTACTGTGCTGTAAACGGATATGGTCTTTTGATTTCTAATTGAAAGGCCGGGGTCATCTGGCCCTTGAACTCTAAAAAAAGCTTTGGCCGGGACCAATCATCAGTTGAAGAATTCGGCGCCGGCACCTCCGCACCTCCCGGCAAAGTGCTTGGCTTGCCTTCCTCGGTTCCTTGCTTCCTGCCTGTGTACACGACTACACGTCCGCGTCCGGTCCTACGGCTACGCGTGACGAGACGACGCATCGCTCCTGTGCCGCTGTGTCGGTTCGTCCTGGCCACCAGCTGCTGCAGTTGAATTTGTGAGCGTACGGGTAGGTTTCCGTATGCAGTGCCAGGTCTCTTTTGCTTATTAGCGTGTCTAAATTATTAAGGCCAAAGTTCATCCATACTATTGGTCTGACCGACAGACTGTTTGACAATGATCCTTTCAAAACGTCATGTCCATGTACTCTTTCTTTTCCAAATCATATGACGCTTTAGCTTTTTTAATACATAGTTTTGTTATGCTACAAAAGCAAAACGTCTTACTATAATTTAAGAGAGAGGGAGTGTGTTAAATAGCAAGAGTTCTATAAACCATGAAAGTTATTTTCATAGCGAATCTAATAATATACCAAACATTTCTCAATGTCCAGTCGCGAATGGGGACAAGGCGACATTAACTTAACAGTGCATGTTCAAAATGTGGGAATTTTTTATTCTTTGTTTTTTCTATGAAATTAAATCAATTACTATGAAATTCCAGCATTACCCTGTGAAACAGTTGCCCTCCAAATATAACCCCCTAAAAGTTAAAACAACAAACCTTGGGGTTTTGTGACCGTAAAATGTGTGTGTGTGTGTGTTACCAAATTACTATAACCAAGTCACGTCTTTGTCTTTCCGTACCAGTCTAGTACGGAGTACTCATGGGACCGATAATTAAAGACTTGAGCTGATTTTTTTTTTTTTTTTTGAAACAAAGGCAGGTGCTCTGCCGCTCAATTAAGACGAAACCTTGAGCTGATTTTTCAGTCTAGTATTTCCGTAGATTTTCCAGGAATTCTACTTCTACAGGTAACACATAATATCTGAGGCACATAGCATATAGAAATAGAATTCGACAAAAGAATTCCTATTTTACTACAGATTTATATATAAAAAGTTAAAAACAAGTAGAGTACTAAAAAGTCATCCCAAAAGTCTTACGATTAATCTATCACATCGAATCTCTTATCGCATGCATGAGGTATTAAATATAAGTAAACAAAAAACAAATTGCATAGTTTGGCTGAAAAGTGACGAGGCGAATCTTTTGGCACCAGTTAGTCTATGATATGACAATAATTATTAAATACAAACAAAAAGTCTTCAAGATACCCCAACCCAAAATATTTCACCAACTAAACACCCCCCAATGTATGAAATTACATAGCCAACGGTCGGTTTTCTTTACATTTTGGGGCTACCTGTACTACAGGTCCCGTCTACTTCTTGCTGCATCACATCACATCTTTTCTTATTGAAAAGCTAATTAGCACATGAAAATGACCCAGCATTTAGGACAGTATAATTAATAATTGAAGGCCGGAAGTGGGCCAGCCAGCTAGGCGAAACCAAAGCCAGTACAGTTTGTCCACCGGTGCAGCGTTCCATTTACACCCTGTCGCTTCCCCGGCCGTTATCCACCGGCCCCTGCGGCGGAGGCGCGCTGTCGGCGACAGGCCGGCGTCAGCGGCCGGTCGTACTAGTACCGGCGCACGACGCGTCATGATGGTCGAAAAGCACGTCGTAACCGACGCTGCTCACGTTCCTCAGGTAGCAGCCGCCGTCGCTGGCGCCGTACGCGTACGTCTGGTGCATCCGCCACGACGCGCCCACCACGGCGTCGTCCCGGAGCGTCACCTCCGCCGCCGCCGCCTGCGAGTTCCGCAGCGTGCTCGTCGCCGCCCCTCCCCCTTGGACCGCGTCTCGTCGAACCCGATTTCCACGCGCCGCATCAGCCGCTGCGACGATGTGCCGCTGCCGTCGCCGCCCAGGAAGATGTAGAGCGGGAAGCTCTGGTGCACCTGCTGCTGCGCGGACGCCGCCCCGCCGGTGACGGACGTCAGCGCGTCCGTCGTCTGGTTGATCGCCTGAGCGCTGCCGTGGCTGCTCACCACGTTTGTGTTGGAGAAGCCCAGCCGCTGCGTGAACGTGGTGGTGACGTTGCCGCGCGACGAGCTCACCCACCCCGTGGCCGTGATGTTGCGGCTCGCCGTCGCCTCGTACTCGCCGTCGATGCCGTCCGCGGAGTGCGAGACGATGCTGCCGGCCAGCTTCGGCGCGTCGTACGCGATGAGGCCGCCGGTGGTCTTGGAGCTCTTAGCGTCCAGCCAGAGGTGGAGGTTGGCGTCCACGTACCACGACTTCTGCGCGTTGGTCACCGCGAACCCGAGCTCGTGCTCCTCGCCGTCCAGGAGCTTGCCCAGGAACGGCGTGAGCTCGACGTCGTAGGTGGGCATGTTGAAGGAGCCAATGCTGGTGATGGGCCGCCAGATGGGGGTTAATGCCGCCGGTGTAGATGACCGGGAACGGCCACACCGCGCCGACGACGTCGCCGTCGAGCAGGACGGTGACCTCGCGGAACGGCCCGTTCTGCTCGGGCGTGTTCATGTACCAGAACTCGTCGAAGTCGTGGGACGAGACGTAGACCTCGAGGACGGCGCGGTACGCGTTGCGCGGCACCGTGACGCGCGCGGACTGCACGTCGGTGGCGTTCTGGACGACGAACCACAGCCCGTCGTTGAGCGGCAGGCTCCTGGAGACGGGAACGACGGCGTCGGCTGCCGGGGAGGAGCGCGCGCCGGCGCCGCGGGGGCGGAAGTAGAGGTGGAGCGTGAGGTTGGCATGGTAGACGCCGTTGTAGGTGTCGTCGATGAGGTTGCCGAGGTACACGGCGAGCGTGGCGTTACCGGCGGCGAGGAGGGCCGCGTAGCGGGTGACGTCCGGAGACCGACCACGTCACCCCGCCGGGCCGGGGCTCCGCGGTGCTGCCGCGCAGGAGCTCGGCGCCACCTAGCCACACGCCGAAGGTGCGGTCGTACTGCGCGCCTTGGCACTCGGCGCGCCACTCGAGCACCGCGAGCGACACCGACGACGCGCCGGACAGGCACGCCGGCGGCGAGTACGCCGCGGTGACGGGCGGCTTGGTGAGCGTGAAGGCGAAGGAGTGCGAGAGCAGCAGCGTGGAGCAGGGGCCCGAGCTGCCCCTGGGCGGGCGGAGCGGGCGGTCCACCTCGAAGAAGGTGGTCTTGGAGGACGTCTGGCTGCGGCGCGGCAGCGCGGCCTCCACCGCGGCGATGTCCTCGACGGAGAAGCGGAGGTCGCGTGGCGACGGCAAGGCGGCGGCCGAGTTGGAGAGCAGAGCGACGCAGAGACAGAGGCAGAGGAGTGAGCGGTGGGCAGAGGAGGCCGTCGGCATGGCGTGCTGAGCTTAGCTGTGGAGGGAAAAGTGGAAATGGGAGGCGTGCTGCATGCTAGTGTCCGCGTGAAGGCTGAGGATTTAAACCCGGCGAATTGCAGCGACGAAATTATATATGAATAAATAAATTAATTTTGATATCCGTCATTATCTACATACAATCTAGGGAGGGTAGGCGTATCAATGTATGTTGTTGTGAGGGGCGTATAATGGCAAAAGCAAAGTGCTTGGTAGGTAGATGAATCATGCGGCTTTTGGGACACTTCGACTTGTCTACTAGTATAATAACCCATGACGATTATAAATACAAAAATAACATAAAAAGAGCAAGTACACAAGGTTTATGACTTTATCGTGTGCTTAAAGCACCGGGAAGGTGATGTTCCCAACGAAACACAGCCTTTAGGTTTCGTAATGCAGCAAAGTACCAACTTTTATTTCTATTCTGGGTAAAAGAAAAGACACTCTGTCGAGGCACAAAACCGTTGTAACTCTGAGTTTACAATACCGCAGTGCCGGTGTCTAGACATCGGACCGACACCCATGCCTGCACTCCATTTCTTGTGCCCCACGCAGGGGCGCCATTCGAACGCCACACCGTCGAGAATAAGGGGAGGAGGCGGCGGCGCCCCTGGCCTGCACCTCCGGTTCGGATGCCCAACCGACGCTTTTGCACTCCATTTTGCGAGGCGGTGAAGACGAAATGCCCAAGAGAGAGCTCGATTTCATCGGGCGCGAGCACGAGAGATAGGGAGGCGCCCTAGGGCCTCGCGCGCACGCCCACAACAACGAGGGCAGGGTGCAGAGCGTGGAATGGAAGGGGGTCGGGTTGGACATGGGCGCAACGGTGAGGGGTTGTGGAGGGAGGAGCCGCGTGGTGATGGAGTCGTGGCGGCGCTGTGGCGGTGAGATGTGCTTCGGTTATGTTGTGGCACGCGAGGAGTTTTTTTTTTTTTTTTTTTTGAGAGAGAGAGCAAGTCTGGACTGACGAACATCATCATCCTATCATTGTTGTATAGTAATAACATGTCAGTCGAAGAACCATAAGGATTTTGATGGTTAAACTAATGATACAGAGAAATTTCATAGAAATGATACATGGACCTTATAATACAAACCAATTCAGTTTTACAGATAAACATAGGAACATACTAGAAAAATTCTAGTGTGTTTGAAAGGGCGCCTCATGAGCTTTGGGGGCAAAAAAAAAACACGGTGCTGCACCTGCAGACAGCCGTTGATAAAATAAAACAAAACATTCGGTTGCGCTTAGATCCGGAATAAAAAGCCACCAAATCAAGCGGAGAATTTAATAAGAGTATCCGTGCGAGTGCGAGGGACCCAAAACAGCTGCATGTGCACTCCCAGGTTCCACTCATTTGCAACTTTGCATAGGATGAGTCAACACTGCGTCGGACATCATCATCAGCAGGATCGCAATCCTTGTAAGAGTATATATTGTCTAAATAAAACTCGTGGTAGATAAATAATCAGCGTTTTGTTGTACCTAAACGGAAGCTGTCTCGGTTCCTGTTTCTGTTTCTGTTCCTGACGAACGGCACGGCCGGCCCACAGGATAGCTACTACTGTCGGCCGCTCCTTGTCTGAAGACCAAAAACAACACGAGCTGTCCAGCTGGCCACAAATCAAGGAACAACTCTACATCAGTCTGAACAAGTAGGTAGTAAAGCTAATGTCAAAGATAAACTTAAATATAAATACTTACTGATCATTGGTCATCCGACTTGTCACAGAAAAAAAAACCCATCGACATAGCTTGAGGAAACGTTATACCTAGCTAGCTAACAGGCTAACACGGAAAACCTGAGAGATAGACCTGGCTCAATTTGGACAATTATGGTAAACATGGCCAAAAAATTAACCTGGTGTATTTTCTGGTTTGATACTCTGATCTGACCTCCTAGCGTTTCAGGACTACAAAATTAAAAATTAAAACTGTGGATGCAGAAGCAGTGCAGTGTGTCTATAAACGGAGAAATCGTTCATTCTGTTTCGAGAGCTAATTAAGGAGGGTGTTTTTGTTTTACTACTACTATACATGACAGGACGATGTGGACGGACGAAGTTAAAACTGTTGTTGTTGAGCAAAATCAGCTAGCACAGCTCCTAGCGTCTCAATCCTACATTGGTTAGTTGTGCTTATGCTGTAGGGCCGCCTCTGCAACACGGTTTTTCTTTCGTTCCTGAGTTTTTATTTTATTTTATTTTATTTGGAAAAAACAAACTCAATCCTTGAAGGACGAAAACGGCGACCAGGAGGGGGTGAATGGGAGCCTCGATTTTCCTTTTCAATTTTGGGTCATCGGCTCAACCCCCAACCTCAAAAAAGCAAACTCAAACGAGAGATGAGTAAACACGCGTGCTTGGCGGTAGCAAAGGTATCACGAGCAAAAGAAAGATCACGACCTAGGTAACTAGGTGGATGCACTAGGAGTATACCTAGATACACAGCGGATCAAGGGAGGGACACGAAAAACAACGACCACGAACAAGGCACTAATTTCAACACGAAAGCGGGCCAATTGCAACACTACTAGAGGCCCAATTGCAACAGCAGTCCGAGCGGTCGGGGGTCACGAAGTAACTTCGGAGAGTACAGAACCGCGTCGATGTCCGATCCCGAACGCACGCCAAATTGCAACACAAAACACAAGTGGATTGCAACTCAATTCGGAACACCCGATTGCAACCCGAGAAGCGCATCGATTGCAACTTTCGATTCCGGAACACCCGATTGCAACCCGAGAAGCGCATCGATTGCAACACACCCGGACACTGCGAACGTAGTAGAGAAACCCGCGATTTCTTGGCGATTTTCAAGAACCGAACACCAAATCACCAAGAACTCTCTCCAATCGAAACCTCAGATCACAAGATTCATCCTAGATGATCTAGGCACATAGGTGATCATTTCCCACCAAGAAATTTCGACTTTCACCAAGAGAAACGCGAGGAATTTCAGATCTCGAACAGACTTTTCTCAAAAACGACCCAAACACAAAATTGCTCAAATCCGATGACTCAAGAGGATTCAATGGATTTCCTTGGGTGAATCTCTTTGTTTCTTGGTCACGAACGGATTGCAGCAACAAGAATCACAAGAAACGGTCCACAAATGAAGAATCAAGCACTAGAAGAGGGAAGGAGAAAAGCTGCGAAAATAGAATACTGAGAGACTCAAAAAAACACGGCGCCTGACGGATGAACTCAAGCATCGATCCCAAAAGTCACCATGTGACAGGCTACTTAGGGCTAGCCCTTGCCCAACCAAAATCGATACAAGATCGGTGGACCTCTCACACCAATGTTTGGAAACCCTAGCTAGAAATTGTAAAATGAGAGGCCAGAGAGGATGAAGGGGTATGCCTCTGCTATATAGCCCCAATTCCCTCTGCCTAAACTACCCCTAAGATACATGAGTCGATTTTGTAACCCTAAGGCTATTTCGGTCGACTCTGGGTAATCTTCGATCCGACGGCCACCGCGCCTCCTCATCGGTAGCCTTGCCTCCACGCAACCTCCCGATGCCGCCACGTGCCGTCCTTCCGTCCGCCGGAACACTTCGGGTTTTGAGGCCCAAACCCGCGAAAACCAGCGCTGTGGTTTTGAGGCCCAAACCACTAAACCCGCGCCGATGGTTTTGAGGACAAACCACCAAACCTCCTCGACACGTGTCACCGCCGTCTTGACCGCCCAGTCGCCAAGTCATCCGAGCTCCCCGCCTGCACGAGACCTTCGCCGTCTTGACCCGATCGACACGGTCCTGCCACGTCCTCTTGCATCCGTCGATGTCCCAGATGTCAGCCACCATGGCTAGCCACCCGGCACTCCGGTCCCTCGGTCCAAGCCTCACGTCCGTCCTTCACCTCCGCGGTCCATCGGCCCGGCACGTCCTCCTTGGTACCTTCACCTCTCCGTCATTTCTACCATCTCTCGAGCTCAACACCGCACAACACGAACCAAGAGATCGTCTTCGACACACTCCACGTATGCCGGTGAAACATAGCCGAAGCATAAAGGATAAAAAGAAAATAGAGGAAGAATGTTGATTTGTTGACAATCACTCCATCACAAAACTAAACACATGTGACCTAAATCAACCATGTGTTCGCAATCCTATAAGATTTTCATGCAATTTTTTTTTGTGTGAAATTTCTGTATTTCAAAGGGCCCTAGAGAAATGGAACATCGGCCTCCGTGTGGATTAGCACTCGTACAGTACAGAACACACACTCAGACTTAGGTCTCGGCGTGCACATGCACGTACGCTCGGCCGGCTAGGCTAGTGCAACACCACGGCTAGACATAGATTAGCATTTACGCATGCACTCAGGATAAACTTGCATTATCTGTGAACAGCAGTTACGCACTACAGCATGGCTGAAGATCAGATCATTTCCCACTCGCTCGTACACTGCCGCGAGGGTGATCACAAAGGAAAGGAAACAAGGCGTTGTGGTGGCTCCAGGCTGGAACGGATCCAGGCTCTTGGTTTTTGTCATCTCCTGCTGCTCTCTGACTGAACGAATAAGGATAAACAATAATCCTCTCCGATCGGTCCCAAGTAATCTGTTAGCTGGCCGGGACAGCCACGCAAGCTGTCCAAGCTAGCCAAGCTCTTGGTCCGCCACGCTCCCCAGGTCGCGCCCGCGGCGTCATCGTCGTCGTCGTGGCGCGCAGACTGGGAGATCGGGGCCACGACGGCGGCTGCGCACCTACCGCAGCATGCAGCGACGCGCCGTGCCTCAGCCCCACCCCAACCCGTTACCGCAACCCGTTGGGCGATCAGATGCGTGAGAGGTCAGGTCAGGAGGCCGAGGACGGAGCCTGGCGGCGCCCCACTCGGACCCGATCGATCGCGCTCAAGCTTCCGGCGGCTTGGACTGGAGAGCTGAGCCTGAGCTGGGCGGATCAATGCATGCAAAAGATGAAAAGAGAGCACGGTCGATGGCGACGGCTCGCCTAACGGAAACACCGGATCGATCATGCAATACAAGGGTCCACACCCACCCGTGTCGTGTTTTTGGCTGGTGCTTGCTTCTGAGTTCTGAGCCGAGCCTTTTTTTGTTGCCTTAGGATGGATGGATATATTGTGCCGTGCATATACCAGGATGAGTGAGGGCCCTGAGGTGAAGTTTATTTTTTTTGGCTCTTCCATTGCTTCCTTCTCCTTTCGATATCACGAGTCAAAGACTCCAGTCCACTCATGCTGCTCTGCTGCCTGACGTGATGCAAGGCCCATCCCCCATCACTAATTGCTAATAACTGGACAACTTTGATCTTGATGTTGTTCTCAATGAGTTTGGTGTATGTATAAGATTATAATCTGAACCTAAGTGTCATTTCTTCGCTTGGACATTAATGCATAAGAAAATTTTGATGGCGAACAGCTTAGCAAAGAGGAATTGGCCCAATGACCCGCTATGCAAATTTTGCGGATCTCAACCGGAAACACCGACCCAAATTTGTAAAGATTGCCCATATGACAAGCAAGTTTGGGATCAACTCAAAAGTTGGCTAAACCTTTCGGTTATCAATACGATACACCATCAGGATCAGTCCACGCATATTGGCGCAAATGCAGATTGAAGATAAACAAAGAGCACAAGAAGAAGTTTGATGGGATTATGACATATTTATGGTGGCATTTACGGAAGGAACGAAATCGACGAACTTGTCAGCAAAAGAGTCTGCAACCGTTTCAAGTAGCACAACTCTGTAAAGATGACATACAACTGTACCAATTTGCATCGAACTGGGCAGTTCAGATTTCGTAGTATAGAGTTGAGGTTCTATTCTGTAAAGATGGCATACAACGGTACCAATTTGCATCGAACATTGCTAAGGCTCGTTGTATTCTGATCCATCTTGCTTCATTGATGCTACGTGGGCAAATAGCTTGATTGATGCTACGAGAAGCAGTACAACGATATGCTGTTGCAGTAATATCAACAAACAACAAAGATCGCCATGTCCCCAAACAAAACGACCGAAACAACATAACCTATGTGCATGTAAACCGATTACATCCAGCTAATCTGAACAAAGCGCCGGCTGTACGGCCTCCGGCCTTGTTGTCCTCTTTGTTTTGATCGTTTTCGTACTCTCTACAGCAACCAACCAATTTGCAGGTGGATCGGTGTTCTGCATCGGTGTCCTGCAGAAGATGCTCTACACGTATTCTAAGAGTTGACCTGTTGCAAAGACTGCTACGCTTCACGGCCAAATCCTCTTCCTTGCTTCTTTTTAACACGAACTCCAGAGCCGAGCTGCATTGCCTTCTCTCTAGGAACCATGGCCATGTCATACGTTCACCTTGCCTTGCCATCCTCCTCTTCCTGACCCCGGCCACCGTCGCCTCACCTCGGAGGCTACGTGTATCCCCAGTCGAAACGGCCGAGCTCGATGCTGGCACACCGTCGTCCCTGGCCGGCGCGTCGTGGCCGACCACCTTTTTCGAGGTGGACCGGCCGCTTCGGCCGCCACCGGGCAGCTCCGGCCCGTGCTCAACGCTCCTGCTCTCCAGCTCCTTCGGGTTCACCGTTTCCTTCACTAAGCCGCCCGCCACTGCCGCGTACTCACCGCCGCCCTGCATCGCCGCGGCAGGCGGGGCCTCGGCGATCTCGCTCGCCGTCCTTGAGTGGCATGCCACCTGCCAGGGAGTGCAGTTCGACAGGATCTTCGGCGTCTGGCTCGGCGACGCCGAGCTGCTACGCAGCTGCACCGCCGAGTCGCGGCCCAACGGCATCGTCTGGTCTGTCTCAAGGACATCACCAAGTACGCGTCCCTCCTCGCCGCCGGCAACTCCACCCTCGCCGTTTACCTCGGAACCTCGTCAACAGCCAGTACACCGGCGTGTACTACGCCAACGTGACGCTCCACCTCTACTTCCGGCGCGCGCCTACTACGAGGACCCCGGCCACGGCGCTCGCCGACCGACCGTCCCCATGTCGAGAGGCCTGCCTCTAAACGACGGGCTGTGGTACCAGATCGAAAACGACACGGACGTTCATTCCACGACCGTCACCTTGCCACCCAACACCTACCGCGCGGTCCTTGAACTTGAAGTCTACGCCTCGGCCCACGGGGACGACGAGTTCTGGTACACCAACACGCCGGGCGCCGCCGCCGCCAACGGCCCGTTCCGCGAGGTCACCGTTCGCGTCGACGGGGTTCTCGCTGGCGCCGCGTGAACGTGACAAGCAGCGGTTACAGCGTCGCGTCGGACCAGTCCAATGAGGTGTGCGCCAAGGGCGGCGGGGCCCTGCCGGAGTTGGACGAGGCTGGGCTGGTCCGGAACTGAACCTTGCCCGATCCTGGCCTAGCCCGATTTATTATTTGGGCTGCATCTTTAAAGGACGTGTGGTTCATGAATTTTTCCTCTATAATTAATACGTAACAAAATAATGATGATATATTTCAATAACACACAAATATATTATATATTCTTTTTTGAAACAGAGACTTTATTAAAACTTAAGTAATAATGTCTTTACAAGAAAGAGTGACAATCCACTATGGAAAAGAAGGCAAAAACACCTGACTCTCCCTAGACCTAATCCCAAACTACACTAAATAATGCGCCAAATCATTCTAGACTCTACTAATTTGGACAAAATTTATACGGCTCAACTGCCCCCCAACTTCTAGAGCCTCCTCAATGAGTTGCCATATGGCCGAACCATCAGTGGTTTTCTCTTTGAGTTTGCTGACAACCCAATATGATTCTAGAATCATCGAGGTCTCCGGCCATCTATGCGCCAAGTGGACACCTTCGAGACAAGCATGTGCTTCAGCATCCCAGGGGAGGTGGACTCCATCCCTTCTTAAGTTGACTCACCGTAGATCTTTAGCTCTTCTTATTCATACTCTATAACAAACTCTGCGTTTGCCCTTATTATCAGTTGGATCACCATCTATGGAATGGATTAGTATACTTGTCCTTTTTATATATTCTAATGTTACATACTCATGAGTATTAGTATGTTTGTCTTGTATCTAACCAAAAAATTCTTGTAATTTGGAAATGGAGTATTATATTATAGAAGGAAGCTAGAACGGCAAAGAACACCGACTCCTCATCTTTGCCATGGCTTATGATCTATAAACAGTATATATTTAGTTGAGAGTGACTTCAGTATATATTTAGCTAGTTTAGGCCAGCTTAGATAGCAGTATACACATTACAAATACGTATCTCTTATTCCAATGTATACATTTTATGATTGTCTTTTGTTTCCATCGGTTTCCAATACACACATACATATACGGTCCATAGCTCGCTCTTTCATTGATTCAACCACAAGGATAACCATCTCTAAATTGATCAGCTCAAAGCACTAGGAGGAGCTCGGTGCGGCGCTCCGGCGGCCACCGTCGCCCGCCATGATGCCACCGGGGCGGTGGGCGATCCCTTCACGCGAGCCTCGTCGGGGTGGTCGGGACACCACGTCGTGGCCATGGTCGGGTCACGTTCGGAAGTAGCACGCGCGTCGGAGGCCTCGTGACCACATGCGCCCTGTGCGCGCCCCACGACTCGGACGGCTTCCCGCACTCCAAGTCCACGACACCGGGCGCACTCCTGCGAGTTGCTCGGCCCGACCGGGACCAACCCCGACCGGGCCGGCGGCGGCGCGCCCTCGCGGAACCGAGCCGCACCTTCGTCCTGCGGTGTGTACGCTTCAAGTCGGGCGTTCCCACGTCCACGAACATGTGGCCGTGAAGCTCTGGCTGCGCCTCCCGCGCAGTCTAAAGACGCCGGCGTAGCGATCCGCGGCGTGGGCGGCGAGTGACGCGTCGGTGGTTCGTTCACCTCCGCTTCAAGTAGCCGCCGGCATGCGCATGGTGTTCTCGTAGCCCGACCTCTGCGTCCACGTCGCCGTGTGAACTTGCCGTGCGATCGCGTCCCGCACCCACCCGGAGGCGGAGACGTTCGGGAACGCCGTCGGGTAGTCGAGCCATCGGGGCAGTCGCGGTGGCCGTGTCCATCGAGGGGTGCGTCGTGGTTGACCATGCCCGCCGTCGTGGTCGTGACCCGGGGGTCTAGCCATAGGTGGAGGTTGGCGTCGACGAACCACGAGTCTATGGCGTTGGTCACCGAAACGACCTTGTGCTTCTTGCCGTGCGGCTGACTTCCCAAGAAAGGCCGTCGGCTCGATGTCGTAGGGCGGGAGGTTGAACGAGCCGATGCCGTGTCGGTCGCCGAGCATGGGGTCGATGCCGCCCGGTGTAGACCACGGGAGCGGCCCACGACGCCGACCAAGTCTCCGTCGATCCGAACGACCACCTCGCGGAACGGGCGTGATGGCGTTCCCATACCGTAACTTCGTCACCCGATCGGTAGGAGAGGTACACCTCGAACGGCACGCGATGCGTGTTCGTCGACATCGTGACGCCGCGGTTGCGTCGTAGAAGTCGTTTAGAATCTCGAACCACGGGCCGTCGTTCAACGTGAGGCTCGCGTGATATCGAACGACGGCGTCGGCGGGGCCCGGCCCGCCCGCTGCGGCGGCCGGTGGCGGAAGTAGAGGTGCGTGGCGTTGGCGTTTAAGACGCCGGTGTACTCTGACCAACGATGTTTCCAAGGTACACGGCGAGGGTGGTGGAGTCGTGGCCGGCGAGGAGCGACAGCGTACTGTTGGGGTTAGTCCCACATCGTGTCGATGGTGGGGAGCACAACATATAAGGCGGCGATCCTCACCTATAAGGCTAGTCTTTTTGGGTTGTGTAGGCCCAAGGCACCGTATATGTTGTGGCTCGGTGGGCTGTGGGGAGTGGCACCGACAAGTGGGCGGACCAGCTCCAAGGAACCTAGCGGCACCAGCAAATGGGCCGGGCCTGGTTCCAACAAGTGGTATCGGAGCCAGGTCCAATAAGGACCGAAAACAATCTCGGTAGGGTCACACACTGACGAAGCCCATTACAAATGGGAGGCCGTCAGGTGACGGCCCGCTATGAGCGGGGAGGCCGTCATTGACCGACATCTTGGACAAGAGTCGGGTCCGATGTGTGACTACAGGGGGGGAGATTGTTGGGGTTAGTCCCACATCGGTGTCGATGGTGGGGGAGCACAACATATAAGGTGGGGCGATCCACACCCTATCGGGCTAGTCTTTTGGGTTGTGTAGGCCCAAGGCCTCGTATATGTTGTGGCTCGGTGGGCCTGTGGGGAGTGGCACCGAGCAAAGTGGGCCGGGCCGGCTCAAGGAACCTAGCGGCACCGACAAATGGGCCGGGCCTGGTTCCAACAAGTGGTATCGAGCCAGGTCGGTAAGTACCCGGAACAAATCTCGGTAGGTCACACGGTGACAAAGCCCATTACAAATGGGGGCCGTCGGTGTGAAGCCCGCTATGAGCGGGAGGCCGTCATTAACCGACATCTTGGACAAGAGTCGGGTCCGATGTGTGACTACTGGGAGATTGTTGGGGTTAGTCCCACATCGTGTCGATGGTGGGGAGCACAACATATAAAGCGGGGCGATCCTCACCTATTAGGCTAGTCTTTTGGGTTGTGTAGGCCCAAAGGCCTGTATATGTTGGCTCGGTGGGCGTGGGGAGTGGCACCGACAAGTGGGCGGGCCAGCTCAAGGAACCTAGCGGCACCGGCAAATGGGCGGGCTGGTTCCAACAAGTGGTATCGGCTCAAGGAAGCCTTTGGAAGCCACGTTATAACAAATCAAGCGATGGCGACGCACAAGAACACAGTGCGAACTCACGGGGAACGCCAAAGCGGCGTGGCAAGTGCGGGGAAGTGTGGTGTCTATGGGCACCGGGCGTAGAGTGCAAGAAAGAGGGCGCAAAGGGAGAAGCAAGGCGTTGCTCATCATGTAAATACTTGATGGTGAAGCGGGGCTCTGCTGGTTGCGTTGGTCTCAATATAGTGCGTTACGTGGAAGCTAAACCCCGGCGTGTCTTCCTTAATCAAGATCGTGTGCACCCAATGATCTATGATCTTTGGAACTTGGGTGCTTGACACGGGAGCAACAAACCACATGACGGGGTGTCGGGAATCTCTAGCATCGTTGGATGAAACGATCAAGGGCGTGAAATTCGGAGGCGGCTCCAAGGTGGAGATCACGGGATCGGGCGGTAACTCTCGTAGGGAAGAATCAAGATCACCGAGTTCTTACCGAGGTATACTACATACCATCTCTCCGTTGCAACATTGTCGGCCTTGGGCCATTTCGAGGAGGTCGGATGCTGGTGTGGAGATCGACAAAGGAGTCATGACGGTTTATGAACGCTCACAAGGAGGACCGAACATGCCGATCAAGGCCGAGAGGAAGAATAGGCTGTATGTCATGAGCGTGAATCGGCAAAGACCGACCGCATTTCTTTGTCCAAGATGGATGATGAAGCCCGGCTCGCACGCAGCGGTTTGGACACTGAATTTTAGGTAAACCGTGACCTTGGACGTAAGAAGATGGTGGAGGGATGCCTTTGATCCGGTAGCGGTGAAGCGGGTTTGTGATGGGTGTGCATTGGGCAAGCATCACCGCAAGCCCTTTCCACAAGCATCGACTTCTGAGCAAAGAAAGGCCTTGAGCTCGTTCATGGTGATTTATATGATCTGTGAAGAAGCAATTACTAATCTCTCGGGATGTGATCTTCGATGAAAAGAAGAGTTGGAGTTGGGGGGTGACAGGAGCGAAGCAACGAGCACATCGGACAACGGCGGCATTGATTCAACATTCGATTATCCCGGCGACCTTATCAGAATTTGGTCCGACATTGGACCGAAAATTCAGATTTGTCGGCGATACGAGGGCGCCGGGGTCGGATTCGAGCCGGGCTCGTCTGTTCCATCAACTCCATCTCGGGGGGGGTGCTAGTGGATCATCACCACATACCCGTCATGATCAAGTGGTGGTTATTTGTAATCGCCAGATACAATGGGCCACTCCACCCATCGACGGCGACATCGTCTGAAGGGGTGCCAGCTGCGTTATCGGTTTGTCTCGGATTTCTTGGACTCGGCGATACCGTTTAATTTGGATTCTGATGGTGTATGTTTGGTAGCGGTAGGAACCAAGCTTCGGTGGAGCGGGTGTGCTTTGACGAAAATTTCTTTGGAGAGATGCGATGCGAGGCGAGAGATGCGAGCCATTGAGGCAAATCGAACTTGGGATGTCGGCGAACTTCCAAGGAATCGAAGGCGATTGGCCTCAAGTGGGTTTTTAAGGTAAAGAAGGATCCCGATGGCAACATTGTTAAGCACAAAGCCCGGTTAGTAGCAAAGGGATATCTTGGCGCTATGGTGTGGATTTTGAGGAAGTTTGCACTTTTGTTGCCGGATAGAAACAAGTGAGGGTTTTGCTGGCTCTTGCAAAGACACGGTGGTTGGGAGGTCCATCACATGGACGTTAAATCCGCATTCTTGAATGGTGATCTCATGGAGACAGTCTACGTCACGGCAACCACACGGATTTGTTGTTGGCAAAGGTGACAAAGTTCGAAGCTCGAGAAAAGCACTATATGGATTGCGTCGGGCACCTCGTGCATGGAACTTCAAACTCGATAGAGAGTTGGCGGACTTTGGGTTTTGTGAGAAGCAAGTTGGATAATGCCGTGTATAAAGAGGAAGCAAGGAGTCTCTTCTAATTGTTGGAGTATCGTCGATGATCCGATCATCTTGGGACCAAAGATTGAGGACATCAATCGGTTCAAGGAGGAGATGAAAAACAAATTCGGTATGAGCGACCTCGGACTTCTCGGCTACTATCTTGGTATAGAGGTTAAGCGAGGGGAAAAGGAGGGATAACGTTGAGCCAAGGATCCTATGCGTTGAAGATTACGGAGAGTCTTTGGGATGCAGATCGTAACTCGTCCGACACGCCGATGGAACCACGGTTCAAGCTTGGCAAAGGAAAAGACTCCGAAGCTTTGAATGTGACGGCATACGAGGAGTGTGATAGGAAGCCTCGGGTATTTGGTAAATACCGGACCGGATTTGGCATATGCGGTTGGAGTAGTGAGCGGGTACATGGAGGCTCACGGGAAGGCACACTGGGCCGTCAGCGTGTTCTCGAGATATGTGAAAGGCACCATCGGTTATGGTTGCGGCTATGAAAAAGGGAATTTGGCGAAGCCGGTCTTGCTTGGGTTCGTGATGATAGCGATTTTCTTTGGAGATTGAAGATAGAAAGAGCACAACAGGTGTGATCTATTTTCTTGGAAGTAGCTTGGTGACTTGGGCATCTCGAAACAAAAGATTGTCACCTTATCATCATGTGAGGTTGAGTATGTGGCGGCCATTTGCCGCGACTGTCAAGGTGTTTGGTTAAGCCGACTCATGGTCGACTTGTTGGGAACGAAGGAGGCACCGGTCAAATTGTTGATGGATAACATGCGCAATTGCGTTGAGTAGGAATCCAGTTCATCATGATCGCGGCAAACACATTGACACCGGTACCATTTCATACGTGAGTGCATCGAGGAGGCGAGTGGAGATTGAGCATGTCGGGCTTCTTTGGGATGACTTGCCGATATATTCACGAAGCCGCTCGGGCGTGTCAAGTTTGTTGAGCTGCGCCACCGCTCTTGGTGTCGTAGATGTGCAACAACTTAGGGGTGATTTGTTAGCTTAAGTGTTGCAAGAGTGCATTCAGGTCTTCGTTACTAGAGTCCGGTCCGTGTTACCTTTGTAAGTCTAGTGTGTTTAGGAGTAGGACTTGATCAATGTCGTGCTTGGTCATATGCGTACTTGAGTCGGTTTGTAACTCCACGTCGTGGCGTTCTAGGCGCATGAAAGCGTGTACCACTCGGAACGGTGTCCGTTCTGCGGCGGCACGGCGTGGGGAGGCTCACGCATATATATATGAAACAAAGGTGTCGTGAGGGGCTGCGGGTTGGGCAAACAACAATTATTGTTGGGTTTAGTCCCACATCGGTGTCGATGGTGGGGGAGCACAACATATAAGGTGGGGCGATCCTCACCCATCGGGCTAGTCTTTTGGGTTGTGTAGGCCCAAGGCTGTATATGTTGTGGCTCGGTGGGCTGTGGGGAGTGGCACCGACAAGTGGGCGGGCCAGCTCAAGGAACCTAGCGGCACAAAGCAAATGGGCC
Organism: Hyparrhenia diplandra; assembly: GCA_015847255.1. Lineage (NCBI taxonomy): Eukaryota > Viridiplantae > Streptophyta > Magnoliopsida > Poales > Poaceae > Hyparrhenia > Hyparrhenia diplandra. The sequence goes on from JADLZK010010783.1 coordinate 281,474, forward strand.
GGGCCTGGTTCCAACAAGTGGTATCGAGCGGGTCCGGTAAGTACCCGGAACAAATCTCGGTAGGTCACACGGTGACAAAGCCCATTACAAATGGGGGCCGTCGGTGTGACGGCCCGCTATGAGCGGGAGGCCGTCATTAACCGACATCTTGGACAAGAGTCGGGTCCGATGTGTGACTACGGGGAGATTGTTGGGGGTTAGTCCCACATCGGTGTCGATGGTGGGGGAGCACAACATATAAGGCGGGCGATCCTCACCTATTAGGCTAGTCTTTTGGGTTGTGTAGGCCTAAGGCCTGGATATGTTGTGGCTCGGTGGGCTGTGGGGAGTGGCACCGGCAGATGGGCCGGGCCAGCTCCAAGGAACCTAGAGGCACCGGCGGATGGGGTTTAGTCCCACATCGGTGTCGATGGTGGGGGAGCACAACATATAAGGTGGGGCGGTCCTCACCCATCGGGCTAGTCTTTTGGGTTGTGTAGGCCCAAGGCTTTGTATATGTTGTGGCTCGGTGGGCTGTGGGGGAGTGGCACCGACAAGTGGGCGGGCCGGCTCAAGGAACCTAGCGGCACCGGCAAATGGGCCGGGCTGGTTCCAACAAAGTGGTATCGGAGCCGAGGTCCGGTAAGTACGGAACAAATCTCGGTTAGGTCACACGGTGACAAAGCCCATTACAAATGGGGGCCGTCGGGTGGTGAAGCCCGCTATGGCGGGAGGCCGTCATTAACCGACATCTTGGACAAGAGTCGGGTCAGATGTGTGACTACGGGGGAGATTGTTGGGGTTAGTCCCATCGATGTCGATGGTGGGGGAGCACAACATATAAGGCGAGGCGGTCCTCACCTATTAGGCTAGTCTTTTGGGTTGTGTAGGCCTAAGGCCCGGATATGTGTGGCTCGGTGGGCTGTGGGGAGTGGCACTTAGGCGGATGGGGCGGGCCGGCTCCAAGGAACCTAGAGGCATCAGGCCGGATGGGCCGGCCCGGCCCGGCCCATTTGCCGGTGCCGCTAGGTTCCTTGAGGCGGCCCGGCCCACTTGAGTGCCACTCCCCACAGCCCACCGAGCCACAACATATACAAGCCTTGGGCCTACACAACCCAAAAGACTAGCCTTATAGGTGTGGACCCGCCCCACCTTATATGTTGTGCTCCCCACCATCGATTACCGATGTGGGACTAACCCCAACAATCCCCCGTAGTCACACATCGGACCCGACTCTTGTCCAAGATGCCTGGCCATCGACGGCCTCCCGCTCATATGGCTTCGGCCACACCGACGGCCTCCCATTTGTAATGGGCTTCGCCGTCGTGTGACCCTACCGAGATTGTTTTCGTGTCCTTATTGACCTGGCTCCGATACCACTTGTTGGAACCACAGGGCCGCCCATTTGCCGGTGCCGCTAGGTTCCTGGAGTCGGCCCGGCCCACTTGCCTGGCAAGTGCCACTCCCCCACAGCCCACCGAGCCACAACATATACAAAGCCTTGGGCCTACACAACCCAAAAAGACTAGCCTTATAGGTGAGGCGCCCGCCTTTATATGTTGTGCTCCCCACCATCGACATCGATGTGGGACTAACCCCAACAATCTCCCCGTAGTCACACATCGGACCCGACTCTTGTCCAAGATGTCGGTTAATGACGGCCTCCCGCTCATAGCGGGCTTCGTCACCGACGGCCCCCATTTGTAATGGGCTTTGTCACCGTGTGACCCACCGAGATTTGTTAGGGTACTTACCGGACCTGGCTCGATACCACTTGTTGGAACCGGGGCCCGGCCCATTTGTCGGGTGCCGCTAGGTTCCTTGAGCCGGCCCGGCCCACTTGCCGGTGCCACTCCCCCACAGCCCACCGAGCCACAACATATACAGGGCCTTGGGCCTACACAACCCAAAAGACTAGCCTTATAGGTGTGGGCCCCACCTTATATGTTGTGCTCCCCACCATCGATTCGATGTGGGACTAACCCCAACATACTTGGTCACGCCCTTGGAGACCGTCCACTCGACGCCACCGCCGCTTTTGATGGTTGGCCGAGCGGTGCGGCCGCGGAGGAGGAGCTTCGGCGCCGCCTAGCCACACGCCGAAGACGACGCCCGCACCGGGTCGCCGCGCAAGCACGTGGCGCGCCACTCGAGGACGGCGAGCGAGATCGCGACGCGGCCGGCCGCGCCGACAGCATGGAGGCGGCGCGTGTAGGCGGTCCGGGCGAGGGGTTTGGCGCATCGAAGGAGTGCGAGAGGAGCAACAGAGCACGAGCCGGAGCCGCCGGCGGTGGGCGGTGCGGCCGGTCCACCTCGAAGAAGACGATCGGCCGGGTCCGGCGCAGGGCGGGCGCGGCGCCACCGCTCGATTGTGGCGACGCCGTCGGAGTCGAGAGATCGAGCTTGTGAGGGAGGGAAGCGATGGACACCGAGACAGGGAAGCAATGACGAAGAGGAGGAGGACGATTAACACGTAGGAGCCTGGCCATGTCTCGGTGCGTTAGTGTGGAGGAGAGCGAGAGAGCCAGGTGCTTTGGCGCGCTTCTTGCAAATGAGTCGGGGGATTTAAAAAGGGCGGTAAAGAGTATATTGAGTACCAATGGTCTCTCCTCGTAAGGATGTCCTCGTTAATTGTTTTCCATATTGGCTGACAGAGTATTGGTAAATTGGATCCGAAGTCACACAGCGACACTTGGCTTTGCCTACTGAGATAATGGACTAATGGGACATAATGATGATGGAGTTAAATGTTTGATCAAGTTTGTACCACAAGTTTAACTTAGCTTGTCCTCAAGCATCGCTAATTGAGGTAATGGGGTGTAATGATGGAGATCAATGTTTGATCAAGTTTGCAGTGCAAGTTTAACTTAGCATGTGGGCCAGTAAAATTAACTAGTAATATAGAAAGTTGATGCAGGGGGTCAAGATTTGGTGAACTACTAGTATGATAGCCGAAAAGTACTTGTGTGGCTAAGATTACTACGATGTACTACCTCCCTCCTATTAAAATTGTCGTTTTTTGACTTTTGAGTACCGTGTTTGACTATTTATTTGGGTGAGAGGGAGTAAAGGTTTTAAAAATAGGCGCTAGAAAAGCAGTAGCATACACATTCTCATAAGCCAAAAAGAATATTTGTAGGTTGTACTTGTGGTAGGAGTCCTCTGGCCTATTTAAAGTGGCGGCCGACCGGCTAGTGATGTGTGTTTAGATGCCTAAAAATTGACATTATAGCGAAAATGAAAAGCATTGTAGTATTTTTCGTTTGTTTGTGATAAATATTATCCTGGTAACTAGGGTTAAAAAATCGTCTCGCAATGTACATCTAAACTGTGTAATTATTATTTTATTTAACTATATTCCATACTCGGACATGCATCTTTTAGTACATTTAATGCTTCGATGTGATGAAAATTTTAAAAATTTTGAAGAAAAGTTGGGGAAGTAAACACATCGTTGCTTTGCTTTGGGGGCTGGCTGCTCTAATGGCTGAGATTCTCCTCTCTTTGATTAGGACGGAGGGCCCATGCTACCACAGCTGCTAAAATCTGTGATTTTGCCATACAATTTTACGTCTTTAGAATCTTAATTAACTAAGGAGCCTGATTCTACAGCCCTATATAAAAAATCTACGACATAGGATAGGGATCTTACATCACCACTAGCACATACATCATCACTGCATCCATCCATGGCTTTGGACTAGCCGGTTCAAACCACAGCCATGGCGGTCAGTTGGCCATAGTTGGCCATGGGAGAGGCTGAGAAACGACCCAGCAGGTGATTGACCTCCAGCTCCTAACAAACCCTTGTGGCTCAAACCACATGTGTTATTAATTTTAGTATTAATTAGCAAATAAACTACTCCCTCTATTCTAAATTGTAAGTTAATGCAAGAATCTTGGAGAGTCAAAACATCTAAAGTTTAACCAAAATATAAATAAAATTACAAAGATTTGTGACATCAGTAGGGTATATTATCGGAATATACTTAACGAAGAACCAATGATACTTAGTTGACATCCTAAATGTTATTATCTCATTATGTAAATTTGGTCAAATTTGAGATGCTTTGACTCTCAAGATTTTTAAATGACTTATAATTTGGGACCCCACCTGAATGGTTTTTCATTGATTCCGTCAACGTTTTTTTTTTTTTGAGGCAATCGGCGGGGTTGTTGGCGACCCCACCGAATGGTTTGAGCGACCCCCCACGAATGGTTTTCCATTGATTCCGGCAAGCGGTGATGGACGGTGCCATGCACCGAAGGGTTTTGGTACAAGGCGGTGGCGGGGAGTTTAACAAATATTACAAGCGAGAGGAGAGCTGATGCATTGTAAACAAAGTACACCAACTGTTTGTTACATGGGCATATCGGGTGGGAAGCGGTGGCACCAAATCCTGCAGTCTTCTATGCAAGCAATGAAAAGGCGCCGAGGTGGGTGTGTCGCCCCGAACACCACGCCATTACGATGTTTCCACAGATGCCAACAACACGGCAAGATGAAGGTGTTAAAGAGGGGAGGAGGGGGGGCGCCAGTCTGGCGATCTCCCACAGGCGATCCATGCTCGGCAAGGTTGAGGCGTCAAAGCCAATGTTACGCGAAAAGAGGTTGCAAATGGGCAATCTTTGAGCAGGTGGTTCTCATCTTACGGAGCTAGCCGGCACACATGACAGATTTTGTTTCCACAATCTTTTTCTTGATGAGGTTTACTCGACATTGCATCCTATTGAGGAGAAGTATCCATCCGAAAAACTTCACCTTGGGAGGAGCACGGTTTCGCCAAACAAAATGGTACCCAGGTGTCTTTACCCCAGAGCTGGTGGAAGCTCAGAGATACGGACTCTCTTGTTAAGGAGGCCAGACTTCTTTTCGAAGAGGCTTGAGGGCAAGGCCAATGGGGGCACCTACTAGCGTACTGCCTCAACAGGCCATGTAGATGAAGCAGCACTAGGAAATTTCCCAACGCAAGATAATACAAACATATGCTTTATTCAAAGGTAGGCAATCGATGAGGTCATCGCGAGAAATGATAAAGCAAAGTATGCGGTCCCCAATCATGGAGGAGCTTCCTCACCGCTCCAACGCGACTTTCATTTGATGCCCGCAGCTTTTGTCAGGCCAAGCTATAGGATCCTCTGCAAGCTTCTCTGTTGGACTGCAGGGCAACTATTGCCAATGACATGGACACTCAGTGCACAGGTGGAAGATGAGGCAGTACGCCAGGGTGGAGCAATGGAGAAGCCCTGAGCGGGTGTCCTGGGCTAGTGCCACTGTCGAGCTAGTGCAACGTCACAAATATATTGCAATAGGCCTACAGATAGTTGCAATAGCACCATTGGCAACACAAAGTTTGGACAATGCTTTGTTGGGATGTGTTGCAATAATTTTTCCCCATTTGCAACACATGTAGCGTAGTTCATAGTTTTTATACAACTGTATGTGTGGCCAATAACAATTACGGAGTATTAGGTGTTGTTGGATGTAACGATGAATGTCGTCCTTTTTTTTAAAAAACCGTACCCATGAAAAATGTATGTAAAATGTAACCATAGAATCTGAAACATCTTCGGGTTGTGATACAAAATGTAGCAAAAAATTTAACCATGGAATCTGAGACAGGCTATTGTGTATGCCAATAGTCTGGAATTGGGAAATCCATACACACATGTACGATCTTGTGTGTGTATAGACCGTAGCTCGCTCTTTCAGTGATCCAGTCAAGCAGCAAAAGAGAAACATCTCTGAGAGAGAGGACAGTCAGCTCCAATCCCAAGAACTCAGCGGCGGCGCTCCTGCAGCCCGCTCCGCAATGCCACCGGCACCGGCGGGCGATCCCTTCACGCAGGACTCGTCGGGTGATCGGACACCACGTCGTAGCCACGGCTGGTGACGTTCCGGAAGTAGCACGCGTCGGAGGCCTCGTACCTGTACGTCTGGTGCGTGCCCGCAACTCCCGGACGGCTTCCCCGTCCTCGAAGTCCACGTCCTTGGCGCACTCCTGCGAGTTGCTCAGCGACCGGGACCAGAACCCCGACCGGCCGGCGGCGACGCGCTCCTCGCGGAACCCGAGCCACACCTTGGTCGACGCGGTGAATGAGTCCAAGTCGGTCTGGTTCACCACGCCCACGAACATGTACAACGCGAAGCTCTGCTGCGCCTCCTGCGCGTACAGCACGCCGGCGTGGTCCGCGACGTGGGCGGCCGAGTACGCGTCGGTGGTCTGGTTCACCTCCGGCTGAAAAAAGCTGTCTCGGAAGTTGATGGTGTTCTCGTAGCCCAGCCTCTGCGTCCACGTCGCCGTGAACTTGCCATACGACGGCGTCTGCACCCACCCGGAGGCGGAGACGTGCCGGAACGCCGTCGTGTAGTAGAGCTCGTTGTCCGGGCCCTCGGGCACAGTCGCGGTGGCCGTGTCCAGCGGCGGCGCGTCGTAGCTGACCATGCCCGCCGCCGTGGCCTTGCCCCTGGGGTCCAGCCAGAGGTGGAGGTTGGCGTCGACGAACCACGTGTCCATGGCGTTGGTCACCATGAACGCGACCTCGTGCTTCTCGCCGTCCAGCAGCTTGCCGAGAAAGGCCGTGAGCTCAATGTCGTAGGATGGGAGGTTGAACGAGCCGATGCCGGTGATCGGTCGCCAGAGCAAGGGGTTGATGCCGCCGGTGTAGACCACGGAAACGGCCACACGACGCCGACCAAGTCGCCATCGATCCGAACGGCGACCTCGCGGAACGGGCCAGGTCCGTCGGTGCTCTGGTACCAGAACTCGTCGTCCGAATGGTAGGAGAGGTACACCTCGAGAACGGCACGGTACGTGTTGGCCGGCACAGTGACGGTCGCGGTTGCGACGTCCAAGTCGTTCTCGATCTCGAACCACAGGCCGTCGTTCAACGGGAGGCTCCGCGATATCGGAACGACGGCGTCGGCGGGGCCCAGCCCGGGCTGCGGCGGCGGTGCAGGGTGGCGGAAGTAGAGGTGCAGCGTGACGTTGGCATGGAAGACGCCGGTGTACTGCTGGTTGACGATGTTGCCGAGGTACACGGCGAGCGTGGTGGAGTCTCGGGCGGCGAGGAGCGACGCGTACTTGGTCACGTCCTTGGAGACCGTCCACTCGACGCCGCCGGCGCTCTGGATGGGCGGCTCAGCGGTGCATCCGCGGAGGAGCTCGGCGCCGCCCAGCCACACGCCGAAGACGCGGTCGTACTGGACGCCGCGGCACGTCGCGCGCCACTCGAGGACGGCGAGCGAGATCGCGGACGCGCGGCCGCCCGCCGCCGCCAGGCATGGAGGCGGAGAGTACGCGGCCGTGGCGGGGGCTTGGCGTAGGTGTACGCGAAGGAGTGCGAGAGGAGCAGCGTAGAGCAGGGGCCGAAGCTGCCCGGCGGCGGCCGGTGCGGCCGGTCCACTTCGAAGAAGACGTTCGGCTGGTCCGGCGCGGGTGGCCGCGGCGCCACCGCTTCGAGCGCGGCAATGTCGGAGGAGAAGAGACGGAGCTTGTGAGGAAGCGAAGCGATGGAGAACGTGACAAGGGAAGCCATGAGGAAGACGACGAGGAAAGGCACGTAGGAGGTGGCCATGGCTGATGCCTCAGGATGGAGCAGAGCGAGAGGCCGTAGGTGCTTTGGCGCGCTTCTTGCCGTGGAGAGGATTTAAAAAGGGCGGTAAAGATTGAAGTGAAGTAGAGCGCACTCCATTTGCAGGGACCATGCAACTCTTATTCCCTGATGGAGTGACGGTAAATTGGACTGCAAGTCACACAGCGACACTTGGCCTCCCTAATTGAGGTAATGGGGCCTAATGATGCACTTAAATGTTTAATCAAGGTTGGATTGCAAGTTTAACTAGTAGGGGCCAGTAAAGTTAACTAGTAATACAGACAGCTGCTGCAGGGGGATTATGATTTGGTGAGCTACTATATGCATGTACTCATATGTAGCCGAACACTGGCTATGTTCTATACTTGTGTAGCATATGCATTCCCAGAAGCCAAAAGATCAATGCAGGAATTTCACAGGATTTTCATATGGATTTTAGAGGAATTTCACAGAGAAATAACATCAGAATATGAGGAAAATCTCACAGCATTTTCTTTTGAATTTTAGACGAATCAGTTGCTTGAATGCATGTCCCACGCAGGTGTTTGATGAAGCATATTTGTAGGCTGTAGAAGTCCTCTTGAGTCTGGGGGCTACCTGAAGTGGTGGCTGACTGGGAGGCAACTTTGCCTTGCTTTGCTTTGGGGGCGGGCTGCTCTGATGACTGAGATTCTCCTCTTTGATTGGGATGGTGTGCCAGTAAGCAATAGTTCAGGGCCCATGCTACCATAGTTGCTAAAATCTGCGATTTTGCCATACAAATCTTAAATCACCAGCAGCACATACATCATCCCAGCATGGCTGCATCCATCTATCCATGACTTGGGGCCAACTGGTCTAACCAGTCATGGCGGCCAGTTGGCAAGTGATTGACCTCCAGCTCCAAACAAACCCTTGTGGCTCACCCAGTACCAGCAGGCCAGCAGCACAGGCTGATGCCGGGGTGTTTAGTTTGTGAAATATTTTGGGTTCGAGCATTTGTAGTGCTTTTCGTTTGTATTTGATAATTATTATCCTATCATAAACTAACTCCAGCCAAAAGATTCGATGCCAAATTTTTCAAAAAAACTGTACAATTAGTTTTTTTATTTATCTACATTTAATGTCTCATGCATCTGATAAAAGATTTGATGTGACAAAGAACTGTAAAGACTTTTTGGGTTGGTGAAGAGAAACTAAACACCCCTAACTGGCAGCAACAAGACACTGCTGGTAGCCCCACACAAACCAACACAAAATCCCATTGCATTTCCAACTACAAAGGAGCGAAAAGTTGTCGAAACAATTGTTAGGAATGCCTGGTACAATGAAATGCCACTTCAAAACTAGCTCAAAATCGAAGGGCAGACAACATGAAGCAGAAAAGAGATGACACAGAAACTGAATCTACTTTCTGATTTCCGATAACCTGATGTATGATACAACTCACTCTATACAGAGGCATACACAGCCAGCCTATCCTGGTTGCTCCAAGGCATACTGGAAGGTGAAACGTGTCAAACAATCCTCTTCAGATTTTTTTTTTCTTCTAGAAATAAGAGGCATGTATGAATACGGCATCTCTACATCTGCAATGATGCAAAAAAATTGTGGCCAAGACTGAAGACAGTTGCTGGCCTAGCCGCCATTATGAATATGGGCAGGAGAACCATCTTCAGATCAGTGAATCGTTCCGCGCTATTCAAATGAACTGCGGCGTTCTCCATATGCAGGCGGTGTAATCCTCACTCACATGAGTAGATGAGCGTGGTGTGCTTGGCCACCATTCATCAACCATTAAAATGAGAGCTATGTATGTCAGAAAATGATCTTCTTCAAAATCAGAAGTACTATCATGATGAAGATCAGAATAACAAGGACAGTGGCACACATCACCATGCCCCCTTTCTTCTGGATCCTCTCAGCCTGCAGAACAGACGGACCAAAATATTAGACCACAAGTGAAGCAGTTACCTTTATTCCAAGCAACGCTATTGGGTTCTGCAAGTGAAGCACACATGATCACCATGGAACCTCTAACATAATGCACACATCTAACAGAAATGAATACATAGAAGGTGGGTGGGTGGGTGTTGGGGGGTGGGGCGGGGGGTGTGGGGGGGGGAGGGGATGATAAAGGCACAAGAAAGTGCCTGTGCAGTAAGCAGTGAACTGAAGCCTGGAGAGTTGGTTAAAAACTTAGTAATTTACAGCCCCAGTAGCAGAAAATGACATCTTTTACAGCCATGGCAATAAAGGGTGGTATTGTTTAATGACAATCAGGATATTTCAAGATAAATATACCAGCCAAAAAGGTGAAATATTGAATCGCACGGTTTCCACCAATGGAAAAAATATTATGGGTACCCTGAAGGCATATATAACAAAAGATCAAACCTACACACACCTATCATGCTATTCAAAAAAGTAACCAAGCACCATACAGCTTAAAATCCTACCGGCAGCATAAAGGTTTGGTTCATTATTACTAAAGGTCCATTAAGATGTATACAGCAGATAGTGACGGTAAATATGGTTTGGGGATGAAACCTTTTGCAGCTGTTTGTAACCCTCCTCAACTGAAGCTGCAACATTCTGTATGTTGTAGTCTATCCGATCGATGATGGTTCCCTGTTTGAAGTAAGAAATCAAGAGTCTGGTCCCAACTAGTCATCTAAAACCAATATTGACAATCAATCAGGGTTTCATATACCTGATCAATCACGAGAACTGAAAGATCCTTCATGATCTGTGCAAGTTCATTGACAGATTCAACAACCTTCAAGCCACAAACAAGAATAAGCAGACTTCAGAACATGTGCTGTCAAAAAAAAGAGAATAAAAATGTGGCATCAGAGAAATAAATAAAAACTCACCTGCTCAATTTTCTCTCCCTTTCTCTGGTGAAGGCTTCGCTTTTCTTAAGTTTTGACATTTGAACCTCAGTGAAACCCTGGTAACAAAATACAATTATGAATTACATCAATAACTTAAACTTTAAAGAACTAGCTGCACTTCTCATCATCTGTTGGTCTGGATCGAACAACTATATTCTTAACACAATAAATTCAAATTCTGCCAAATCTCTCATGCATGGATAATAAAAAAATCTAAAAAAGAAAGAAATAAAATACTGACAGTCTGACACAATAAAGGATAGATTGTGCCAAAGAATTTCCTAAAGCATATTTGCAGCAGTTTTGGTTGCTCGAACCAAACCATCTAACACTGTTAGTCCTTCATTGCAGGACTAAACTCTGGATGGTGACTGCATGGTTGTGCTGCTATGTTTAATTGGACAAATTTTGTTTACTATCCAAAGCATCAATCTTATTCTCCATTCATAATCTATTTTATGCTATCCAAAGCAATGTGTTTGCAGCCAAAAAAAAAAAATGCGTTTGTGGTAGAGTGGGAAGTGTTTTCCATACATAGATGTGGATATCAACAGTGCTAATATAAGGTTTCAGGGAGGCATAGTACAAAGTTATCCAATTCAACAAATTTAATATCAGCATGGGGGGTGGGGGGTACTGAGTTACCCATAACGAAAACCCGATTTAAAGACTGAATTATGAACTGTATAAGTAACTCAAATAAACATAAACACCAGTGCACATAAGGCAGAACTTCGTCGTTACTATTTTGTCTTTTACCCGTAATTTTTCGTTTTTTTTTCTGTTCATGCATATAGAGGGAAGCATGTCTGTCGAGCAAATGTTTATTTCACTAGTATGGAATTCTCTAAGAGTCCCGGAGAGTGAGCAATAAAGTTTTTTTTTTCCCCTTTGAACATGCAGGAGAACTTTGTGTCATTTCATTAAGAGAAAAAAAAAAATAGTACAAATGTACAAAGGAAGGGGAGAAAACACATAAAGCCTCTCCCAAACACACTCCTCTTGTTAATATCTATTATGCATGTAAATACCAAAAAAAACCTACCACATCGTCAAACTCATCGTCTTCATACATAGACTTCGCCCCATTTATATTCATTTCCAAATCCACACCATCTTGACCCTGCAAAGGTATTTGCCAACAAAGCATATCAGTCAGGGTAGGACAAGCATTCTATCAGCACCTAAGTATCTGATGATAACAACAGAAGGGAACCTCTTTTTGTTGGCGAAGCTGCTTTAAATATGATGACTGCTTTTTCCGGAACTCCATTGACAGGTTTTGCAGGTCTGTAGCAAGAGAACGCTGCACATAACAGCCAAGGGTATTTTGTCCGTCAAACAGAAAGTGAAAAAAAAAACTGTCACTAACTGCCAATGATAAATCAGGTTCTATAATCACCTGGACATTCTTTTGGGACATTTGAATCCTCTGACGAATCTTTCATTGACAGCTTCTGCAGCCTCTTCTCAGACCTCTTGAGTAAATCCGTTACCTCATGTGTGAGAACCTCAATTGCTCGTTGGTCGTCTCTACCATCGCCAAAGGATGGCATCAAAGCTTTGGCATGTGCCTTGGCCAGCTCTGCCATTTTCGTCCTTGCCCGCTGCATGTTTGCAGATATCTCTTCAGAAACATCCACCCAGGCTGGGGTAGCCCGACTGTCACAGCACCTCTACTGCAACACAGAAACCAAATGTCAGTGCTGCATAATTGATCTTATCACCAGTGAGGTGTCCAACCAGTGACACATCAACGCTAGTTAACCTTGGCAACCCACCATTACAGCTTACAGCCACTGATCACTAACCAACATGCATGCTATAACAATTCTTCCATTTGCTCGATCTAGTGGTGGAAATTCCCATCCCCAGTTACGCCTACACAGGTCGTTGCCTCGTAGTAATAATTAGCAAATACGCAAAGGCTTGACTAGATCAGACAAGCTAATGGGCGAGTCTAGTGATCTGCAAATCAACCAATTCATTTGAGTCACCGTGTCAATCACCCCACTCTACTCGTTAGCATGGTGAAATGCCTCTCGATCTAGCTGAGAAACTCCCATCTCGCAGCCCCGCACCGCAGCTAGCTACCTCTAGTGATCCCCAAACGGCCCAGAGCCCAGACGAGATGCGAGAGGGAAGTGTTGGGAGTCGGAGATGGTGGCACCTGGAGGCGGAGGGGTCGTCGGTGCTGAGGGGCGCGTAGGTGCGGTCGGAGCGCAGCAGCGAGGCCATCTCGATCACCGGGCCTCCCCTCCCCGCCCCCACCGGACGACGACGGCGCCCCGGCCGGCGCGCGGACGTGCCGCAGCGCGTCGCGGTACTTGCGGTAGAGCGGCGTCCGGTTCCGCGTCGCCATGGCGCGTGGCCGGGCGCGTGAGATCTCGACGGCGAAGGCGTTGAGGTTGGGCTCGGTGTGGAGGAATTGGAGTTGGTGCGCGACGCCGTGGGGCGAGGACACGGTGGCGTGGGAGTTGAGGAGGGACTTTCTCTCCTTCACTGCCAAGGAAAGGAAACAATGGCGCAATGGAACGCGCGTATTGGGCTGTGTGTCTATTTGGGCCTTCATAGATTCAGCTGGGTCGTGCGTGCACTTCCGCTAGTAAGCATTGGGCTGGGCTGTGATTGCACATTGCTGGCCTCCTGCAACAATTGCAAGCTTGGCTTTCACATTTGTGGGCTGGCCCGGCTTGGGTACCTCTCAATCCTGTCGACGAAATCGTTTTGGGTCACAGAATCGTCTCCCTCAATCGGTTCGTAGCTAGATCAATTTCAGCTGGTCGGGGGAATAGCTTTCCCCCTTCTCGATTCCTCTCGTGCGCTACAGTTGAGAGGGCCGACTAGTGGGCGGTTTGTGCTCCCGCCGGCGAGTTCGTCGCTCCCTTCCGTCTCCGGCGGCCCTTGGGGCCTCTGGGATCTGGGAGAACGGCGGATCTCATGCCGGCGGTGTAGATTAGGTCTCCGTAGGAGTAGGTTTCCCGGCGGCGTTCGATGGGTGGAGACGGCACCGTATTGGTGGAATAAGGTCCTTCTGGTTTCTCTCCTCTTCGCCGTTGTGTTCTCACGTGGTGGCGGCGATGGGCCGATGAGGTGGTCTTCGGTCTCCCGCATTTTGCGGCGGCGGAGGCGATGATGCGGTGGTGGAGTTCGTGCTTCGGGCCCTTCCTCCGTCTCGGCGGCGCGCCCAGCCCGGCGAGGGGCTAGTGAAGACAAGGTCGGGCGTTTCGGGAGCGGTTTCTTCAATCTTCGACGGCGTCGCGGTTGTCTTCTTCGGCGGCGGCGGCGACGAACCTGGTTTCTCTCTTTCGTTCCTCTCCGCCGAAGAGATGGCCGATGTTCTTTCAACGGGTAGATTCGATTTGGAGGGAGTTCGGATCGATGGATCTTGTGGCGTCTTCAAGGTTTGAGTTCTCTTGCGGATTGAAAGTGCTCCGGGGACGGCGTCGTGAAAGGTCCATTTGGTTTTTGGTAATTGAGTGACAACATTAGGTGAACTAATAATGTGTGATTGAGATAATACACGGGAGATTAGTTCACATGTGATGATGCAATGGAGGAGCTTTATTGCATATGAGACATGACATGGAGTCATGTGGCCAAGGTGGTGAAGATCAAGACAAGGCTTGGCTTGATGGGACCGGTTGCAAGTGTGAAGGGCAAGTCAAGGCGGTGAAGCGATGGACCGCGAGGCGGTGAAGCTTGGGCAAGACTTGGCGGCCGACGGACGGACGCTTAGCGGTGAAGAGCAAGTGAGGTCAAGATCGATGGACCAATGGTGTCACGTGATGATATGGAGTGGATCATATCATTTGATGATCGTGTTGGTGCGTGTGTTGCATCGGCGCTTGGAGATGGGCGGAATGGAAATGCACAAGGCAAAGGTATAACCTATAGGGCATTTCATTTCGCCGGTCATGAGGTGCTTAGAGAAGTTTATGATTGGATTTAGGATAGATGGCCGTATTATCAAGAGGGGCAAACTTGTTTGCATATCGGTCATCTAGTGCCACTTGAGCGATCTAACTTTTGCGATGTGTTAGGATCGAGTGGCGTGCTAAGAGCTAACCCAGATCCTTTGAAATGATTGTGAAAATGCTAACACACTTGCACATGGTGATGTACACTTGGTGGTGTTGGCACATTTGCAAAGGCGGCGGTGATTCTGAGGGTTGAGTTGGGGTTGGGAACCGCTCATCCTCCCGCCGAGCTTGCGAGGCGGATTTGGGCGCTTTCGAGAAAATGAGTTGCATATTTTCTATTGCGCCGGATGCATCGTGGTGGTGAAAACATGCTATTCCTCGTGCTCAAGTTGGTATACTTGTTGGATAGCATGTCGGGCAAAGGCGACGGAGTTTCGCAGAAAAGGGCGACCGGACGACCGGAGAAGCCGGCCGACGCGACGACCGGCCGGACGGTCCGGTCGAGTGGTTCCGATCAGAATTCCGAGAGAGCATGTTTTCGGGTCGTCGCGGGAATCGAACCGACGGACGCGACCGGAAGCTCGCCGGACGCTGGTTGCCGTTGGTCGTGGGGCCAAGGACTTTGTCCTATGTGACCGGAAGCACTATTGGGTGCGACCGACGCCGGACCCCGACTTGCTGGTGAGTCCCGGCTTCGGTGCGCCCCGGCCGACGCTACAGAAATGAATTTTTCCTCCCAACGGCTCTATTTGACTTGGGCCCTATATATACTTGTCTTGGTCGGCCATGGCAGGTTGCTTAGCACCTTGGGGACTTTGTGTCCATGCTTGAGAGTGCTTGAGAGCCCTCCCACTCACTTGTGATTGATAGAGTTCATCCAAATCAAAGTGAGGAGTGATTCTAGTGCATTCGCGTTGAGAGATCGCATTCGTGGCACTAGGTGATCGTGTTGCAAGCCGGTGTGCTTGTTTCTTCTTGGAGGTTGCCACCTCCTAGACGGCTTGGTGGCAAGAGACTTCGTGAAGCACGCAACGGAGATTGTGCGGTGTCCAAGGAGGATTTGTGAGAGGTTCGCGGGCTCACCTCGAGGGGATCGCGAAGTTGTTTACACTACTAGAGCGTGTCGGTGAGTACCTCCCTCGTGCGTGTGGTGTCTTTTGCGGTGCCTTGAGAGGCTCACTTGAGAGTGGTGTCTTTGCGGTGCCTCAGCGGGCGTGCCTTGAGGGGCAAGTGATCGGAGAATCACAATCAAGAATCATCTAGGTGAAACACCAAAGGAACCACCCAAGGTGTTGGTCGACACAACGAGGAGTAGGGGAAGTTGGCAAGCTTCCCGATACCTCGGTAAAAATCACCGGTGTCAACTTGTCTACTCTTCTCGGTGGTTTGCATTCTCCAAATCACAAGCTTTGTATTTACATTCATATATACCTTGTGCTTGTGCTTGAGAAGTAGCTCTTGCAATTACTAGCTTGTGTAGCTTGTTAGTTGCTTTGCTTAGTTTGTGTAGCTAAGTAATTTGAGCCTTTGGGTTAGGCGTGTGTCGACTTGTCCTTAGTGCATCTAGTGAGCTTAGGTTTGGCTTTGTGCTTTTGCTCATTAGAATTGTGTAGGAGCTCACCCTTGTTTGAAGTACTAGTGCATAGGTTTGTGTGACCTTGCAATAGAAACGGTTAGAAGCTTCGAGCTAGGCTTATCACCTCATTTGCTTTGTGTAGGATCTTTTGTGAGGTGATTTAGAGTCTTAGCTAGAGGGGTGAAGTCTTGGCTAAGCGAATAGTTTTAATTCCACATCATATTTGTTTAGCCGGCGCAATTAGTTTTAGTAAGGACTATTCACCCCCTCTAGTCCTCATCTCGACCCTACGGTCTGGGCGGCGGAGGCGGACACGGCGGGCGGCGTCGAAGAATGGAGAAGCAGTTAGAATCGCCTAGGGTCTTTGTTGTTTTTTCTAGTTTGTTCAGGGCGCTTTATGTAAAACTTCAGATGTACTGTGTACCTTTTTAATATAAAGTTTCCCTGTCACAAAAAAAAAAAAGAAAGAAAAAAGAATCGTCTCCTCAATCATCATCAAAACTGAATTTTTGAGAGACGTGCTGCATGTGGAACTACACGAACTGCTCCAACTGCCTAAACTTGTCGTTCAGGACAAGATTAGGTCAAATTTTATTAAAACTAATGGCATTAGCATCTCCAACAAGTGTTGCATATGGGTTTGGTATTTGTATTTTTGTCAAAAGTCTAGTAAAAACAATGCTCCAACAGAGTTTTGCAAATCCCTTTTTGCATTTTTAGTAAGTTTGGCAAAATCGGGTCCTCCTTTTGGCATTTTTTGCTAAACTTGGGAGCTTTTCCATTTCTTGCAAGCGTCTCTTGCATGCCCGACGCATGGCGACTTGCAACGAGGATCCGACGAGGAACCAACAACCGCTCTCCCTCCTGGCCCCACTTTTCCCATATGCTAAACCAAAATAAAGAAACCGGAGGAGCGCTTTTTTTTGGCTTGGCATTTGGAATGAGGAGTTAGCAAACAAGTCAAATGCCAAATTAAAAATATCAAAACTGTTGAAGATGCTTTGCACTGTTTTATATGTTGTATGTCTATATTTGCATTCCAAGTAGCATTCATTCACTACGAAAACAGTGCAAACCGAATACGCTTACATTATTTTTTGACAGCTCTTTTGTCTGATTCTATAAGAAAACTACTGTATGTTCATATGTTTTAGAACTGATTCTGGTGCTGCCCGGCCACTTGGATCTGTACTGTACGCCGACGAAGATATTTGTACGGGGCAGGCCAACGGCAATGTGCGTCGAGCTGGTGATCGATCTCGTTGGATGGCGCTGGCGCTGGAACGGATCGGGATTCGTTTCGGGGCACCCCATGTGTGGCGTCGTCCTTGGCCCTTCACCAACCATCTGCAGGCAGCCTCATCCTGTTGTCTCATTCAACGCCGCCCGCCCGCCGCAGCTGGCCCGAGTGGAGTGCAACTGTGCAGCAGGTGCAGGTGCAGGGCGTCCCTTCTCTCCTGGCCCGGCGTACTGGCACCGTCCGGCCGTCCCATGAGAAACCCCCATCTTTTCACTCGGCCAAGCGAAAGCTCACCCTTGACTGCGGACGACTGTGACTGTGTACGTAACCGTACAGCCCTACCAGCCTGTGCTAGCTTCACAGTGTGTCAGTGAGTGTCAGTGACTGTCTTTCCCACTGTCCCTTGTGTTGCCTGCTTCTAGGGCCGGGCAACAGTTTGACCCTTGCCTGTGACAGGATCGGACACGCACAGTAAGAAACGAGAGAGACCAGTGTGGAGTGTGGAGTGTGGAGTGGAGTTGAACCGAAGCATACTACATAGCAGCATAGTACATAGCTCCACCCTCCAGGTGCGCACTCGCTCTCATGAGTACGCACTGATGGCGCAGCTTTGCTGTAAGCCGTGTCGTATTAGCCAACTAATTCCACTAAACCACGCTCGCACTAAACCACGCTCGCAGCAGCCTCTCCATCGTCTCAACTCGACTTCCTTCCTTCCTTCTGATGGGGTGGGTGTTGAAGCTGGCAGTAATATATAAATATATAATTCCGCAGGCCAAGGAAAATCGCTACCCGTCCGAGTGCGACCCTGGCCATTGATTCCGAGTGCGGTCACGGTCAGAGCCCCTTGAGCTAGCTCACCAATGCTGCAATGTATCAGGAACAGGAGAAGAGGCAGCGATGCGCCTGTACACCGTACCAAAGTAACCAAACGAGCGAGACCGACTCGACCCAGGCAGGCAGGCGCCGTCGATCTCATCCATCTCTGCGTGGTTAGCTAGCTGGTCAACCCTGGCTGTCACGGGGACCAGCTCACCAGCCGGATTAACTAGCGTCACTCAACTAATGGTGGCGGTCGAGCAAGACAAACAGAGGGATGAGGAGCAGCAGGGACAGCGGAGGAGGTTGGCTGGCGTCGGAATCGGAAGGACGACGACGGACGGACCCGTACGTGGAGTGGAGTGGAGTGGACCAGGTCCAGAGGCGTGGGGAAAGCGCCCATAATTTCCAAAGGACGGCGGCACGCGGCAGCTTTTCGCGTGGTCAGGACCAGAGCCGCTGGCTGCTGCCGTGCCGCGCGCTGCGTGTGTGCGTGCGTGCGTGCGCGGCCTCGTCTCGTCTGCGTCCGCTGGCTGGCTGGCTGGGACTGGGCGGGCGCCGATGCCCGGTGGAGCTTTTGGTGGTGGTGGCTGGCAAGTGGCGGCGTGGTGGTTGATCGTTGATCAAGAAGAGTGAGGTTCGGAACTGGAGTAGCTCCAAGGGCAAGCTGCTAGTCCCAGCGTGTCTGTGTGAACTAAAACTGGGGAATGCTCTTTGTGCTCATAAACATGGCAAAAAGATGCCGTAAAAGTAGAGCTGGCAGTAGTCCATGCTCCAATGTTGATCTTTGTAGAGTGTTTTTTTTTTCTTTCTCCTTGGGTAGTTATAGCCTGCTTTTTTTTCTTTGAAGGATGGCAAAGTAGAGTAGCGGACAACCTCACTATGTAGAATGGACCTCTAGCTGTAACGACTGACAGACACACAACAGTAGGCCGTTTTATTGGCAATGGGCCATGTAAACTGTAGAGTAGCGTTGTGTGAGTAAACCTGAATCAATTCAAAGCCGTACGCTCTCCTGTACCGTGCACGAGCTGGACACATGTTATGCCTGGCTGCTCCCCATCATGTCGAGTTACTGAAAGGTACGACTGGTCTGACCCTGCACCGGTGTCATGGACCAGCCAGCACTTTTCTTAGCCCAGATTACACCAAACAAAAGGATTATACGAGAGAAGCCGTCAAAACCTCTTCGCTTTTGTGTATCAAAATTTATCAGTCAGCTATTTAGTAGTGGGGCACTGGCAAAGTCTAAAAACGCTACGTACCACTCCTAGCAAGTAACAACAAACCACGTCATGTCATTATTCTACTAGTAGTAGTAGAAAAGAGCAACAGGATCAAGTGTAGTAGTACCACTCATTTTGTTCGTGTTCCCGTGTGCCCCACCCCACACCACACGCAGGAAATGCGGCACACCTACCCCGGTCCATCCTAGTACTCGTACTCGTACCACACACACAACCCAGGGGCCATTCCGGCGACACCTCCCTCGCTCGCGCTCTCCTGTCCACCACTGGAATGACTGAATCCTGGTGACGTCACCGATTTATTCTGCTTTACTCCAAGCTGCCCCACCAGAAAATGATGCCGCGGGAAAAGTTACTCATGATGACCGCGCCCGCTCCCATTTGCATCCGGTCATGGACCGGTGGGTGTTTCACTGGTTCTGTATCACCCGATTCACGAGAGCTAATATAGTTACTCAGATGCTAAAATTAGCGTCAATGCATTAAACATCATAGCTAGTTCAAAATAAACAACTCCAATGATTTTATGACTTCAAATAAACTCTCTCCATTCCATATAAGTCATTTTTTTTTAGAGTTCAATGGCAAAAACGCCCCTGGCCCTTTCAAATAGCCCCGAAAGAAATCCATTCAGTTTACAACGCAAGGTCTAAAAGGTAGAGAGTACACCCAGTTCCAGCAAAAAAAAATTGGCAAAATCCGATGCATGAACAAAAACTAGTCTAGCCTTGCAGAGCTAAGAGCGAAAAAATAGAGGAAATGACGAGGAACTGACACCGACAGCTCCAGTCATGGACAGCTCAAAGGAAGGTTTCACACCACCAACATCACATTAACTCAAGCGAATTATTGAAAGATTTCCACTATGCGTGTGCCGAAATTGGCATTGTAGCAGCCGAATCATCATATGCAATCTTCATTCATCCACTCTGAGACCTCATTCGCATCGAGTCACCACGGTGCAACCTTAAGCCATACTCCCCAAAACATAAATTATTTTTGAGTTCCCTATAGACCACAAGAGAACTGACGTGATCATATTCAAAACAGCATATTAAACTTTTCTACATCCATTGTGTTTACTTTGTATCTAGACATACATAACAAAATCTTTGTATCTAGAATGTCAAATCGTCTTGTAATTTAGAATAGAAGAAGTATTTGGTTGATAAAAAACATGACTGTAATCTCATTTTACTAGGTGTCTAATAAAAGGACTCTTCATTTAGTATTTTGGACCATGCTTTTATTATGGCAACAAGCCATGGCGCCACAGGAACAGAAAATCCGTGCAGGGGCATTCAAGTCGAAGGGGCAAGGATCCAGGCTCCAGCTCGTCTGCTGCGTGCCCACGGGCCACGGCCGCGACTCCATCTCCATTTGGCTGCCGCTGCATATGCCAACAACACCAACTGAAACTAAATTCAGTGTCCTGTGTTCAGTTGGAACCACGTATCGGTCCCGTTCTTCGGCTTCTGTAATGTAAAACTCTTGCAAGCTCCACCATGTGTGTCCATGTTCGTTTCTGCCCTCAGCCTTCGCGTCCTCCGCTGGCGCGAGAACTAGTGGCTACCTACTATGGCAGAGGATCATTGTTTTGTATGGCCATGTCACATGTAAGGTGCTCTGCTAAACGTGTTTGGCAGGACTGAGATCTTGGTCTCAAAATTTTACACATCTCGTTTCTCAACAGAGTTAAAATTTTCAATTTAACTGAATATATTGAAAATAGTAACAATGTTTATATCTTCAAATATATTATTATGTATAAAATAATTTTAGTACCATTCTATATAGACCAAATCAATTTTTTTTCTTTAAAAATATCTTCTCGAAGAAAGCCCGGTGTGTTCTGTAATATCATGTGAAAAGTTCCTCACGATTTCATCATGTGAAAAGTTCCTCACGATTCCTATATACTAGACGACTGAATTTTTAGTCCTGTTTCATGCGATGCCGCTCTACTACTGAATTTATAGTTTTGTTTCAGGCGATGCCGCTCTACTGCTTACTTCTGCTTTCACCCAACTTAGGTCAACCGTTCAATCAAGTCCAACGATTGAAAAGGCGTCGCCTGAGGCATTGACTAATTTTCAGGCGCCTGCAATTTAGCATCTCCCAAAGTTCCTATGTGATTTCTATAAAATTCCTATATTCCAAACATGCTTATTACATGGGATCATTGAGAGGAGCTACATAGAGCTAGAACCAGTGCCACCTTCTCAACCGCCACCATCATTAGTTATGCCGGACCTCAAGTACAAAAGCGCTCACGTAAACACTTGACCCAATAATTAGATCTAGCCTCCTACTAAGATCCTCGACCCTCCCAAAGGACATCTCAAAAGAACCGTAGGTTGGTTCCCGACCTGCAATGATTTAATAACCTTAACACAAACATCGTACACTTTATTTTTCCTCACACATTTTTTTAAAAAAAAACAACAAGAACAATCTATAGTGAGTAACAGCGCAAGCATCAACTCAAGTGATTTTTGTCCCCAACATTTTCGCTCGAGAGTCGAGACAGCGCAGTTGACATGACCAGCCAGCCACCAAACACGGGCGCAAATCGCATGCCCCAGCCCCAAGATTTGATTCGATTTGATTCAGGTTCAGGTCCAAAAGTCCACGGTGACTGGCGCTCAACCCATCATCGCCACGGGAACACCACGGACCGGCCAGCAGAAACCCACGGCGGCCCGACCCGACCCGGCGGACGCGGACCCTGACTGGAAGAACCGCAACAGCAAAGCAAAGCCAGCCCACGAGGCCACGACCCACCCACCTGCGGCGCGGGACCCGAGTGGATGTGGACGGGGAGGAGGGAGGAGGAGGCCTCCGAGCCGCCAGCCGCCAGCCGCCCGCACGACAGGCGAGCACAGGCGCGCCCGCTCCTACCACCACACCGCACCGCCACTTACCCCTCGTGCCGCCGCGCTGCCTTTTCCTCCCCGCGTCCCTTTCGTCCCGCACCTTGTCGGAGACCGACGCGTCCCCCTCTCCTCCCTCGCCTCCGGCTCTCCAGTCCACCTCACGCTCACACTCCCACAGCCGCCATCCTGATCCTGCTGCCTTCCCTCCTCATCTTCCTTGCGGGGGCGGCAACCAGGCGGCAGACTGACGCGGCGAGCGCACCTGCTCCCACTCCCGCTCCCACCGCGCCACCAAGATAAAGTAGCCGTTGCGGCGTCGCGTCGGCGACCACAGCGCAGCGGCTCGTCTCTGCTCATGAGGGGGCGGCTGCCGAGGCCGTGAGTGACGAGGCGGAGGAGGACGATGCCGCTTGTCAGGTTCGAGGTGAGGAATGAGGTGGGGCTGGGGGACCCCGGTCTCTACGGCGGCGGAGCTGCTGCTGCTGCCGGAGCCGCCGCCACCGCCGTGGCGGGGAACAAGGGAGCCGCCGCCGCCTCCGCCGCCGCCGCCGCGGGGAGGAGGAACCCAAGGCGCTGCTCGAGGGCGTCGCTGTCGCGGGGCTCGTCGGGATCCTGCGCCAGCTCGGAGATCTCGCGGAGTAAGGCTCTGCTCACTCACTGCCTCGTGCTGCTTGATTTATGCGCGCTTCGTTCGAGCTGGCGGCCGTGTTCCTCTCTGTGGTCTGGTCCCCGGTTGGGATCTGCCGCGGTGCGTGTTTAGCGGCGGCTTCCAGCGGGGACTTCAGCGCTGGTTGGGGGGTTTGGTTTCGGCCTCAGGTTTGGAGTGGTATCAAGTAGTGGGATCTGCGCCATCTGCTGTTGAGGTGGTTCAATTCGTTTTGGGCGAATGAGCGCAGTGCTGTGCCATAGGATAGGAATGGGAATTGTTAGAGCAGTGTTTCTCTGTGCCGGCTATCGAAAACTGTGGCAGGAAGGAATTGAATGTCCTTTTGTAGCAGTGGCGGTGTTCGGGTTTTGTGCTTTGCTGTGATTTAGTGTTAGCACTGGATTGGATAGTGCAATTCAGGTTTTTTGGAGCGGCATATGGGATAACAGCTATATCTGCTCGGATCATTCAGGCGGTTTTTGGCCGCATTCGCTCGATAGAGAAGGCATGCTTAGCTAGCTAATTGATTGTGTGCGTTCTGCGTTGGGTATGACGCGGAGGTCTTAGAATCTTACCTTAGAATTTATGTTTGCAGAGAGTCTCTTTAATCTTATATGAATCAACTAGTGATTCTGAAAGGCTTAGTTTTAGGTTGCTTAGTGGCTGACTGGAAGCATTTTGGCTGGCTTGATGTTGTTAAATGTTTGTTCGAGGGTTCTTTGCTAATTTTGGCTGGAGAATCTCCATGGGTTCTGGTAATTGCCGTTTCTTGCTAGGGAAAAACCGTTGCCACTCGGAGGGGTTTGTTTGTCTGTTAATGGTTCTATCATTTTTCCCGTTGTATAAATGCTCTGCACAGATTTAGTTACGTACCGTGTTTCTTGTTATACTAATTTTTTTTTCATAAATAGTATTTCATGAAATTGATTTCCCGCTTTGGTCACACCAGATTTGCGGCTGATGTTTTCCATGACCTGCACGAGCAAGTTATAGCTACATCTGCAAGGGGTCGTAAGGTGCTGACTCGAAAGTACAGAACATTGAAGCAGCTCTCCCATCTCTTGAAAAAGCTGTGAAGAATCAGAAGAGTCACATACATTTTGCCTATGTTCGGTAATTATTTATTTACGTCATCGATGGATGTCTATAAGTGCCCTGATCATGAACCCATCCTAGTAATTGAATGTCTCTCTTGTTCATCTTGAATTCTTTGATATCAAGACTATCTTGCAATCTTACTGAATTTACTGATAAAACACAGGCTCTGATTGGCACACTCAGATTCAAAATGAGCAAAATCACCTGCTAGCAAGTGATCTGCCTCGTTTTTATGATGGATTCCTATGAAGAATGCCGAGATCCACCACGGCTTTACCTTCTTGATAAGTAAGCATTGGAACTTTACTTAATAAACATTTTTTGGTATCTGTTGTAAAAAAAACATTTTTTGGTATATAAAATTACTGCCTTCCAGATTTGATACTGCTGGTGCGGGGGCTTGTGTAAAGAGATATTCTGATCCATCCTATTTCAAGAAAGCATGGGATATGACGAGAGCAGACAAAACTGCTAATCTACAAAGAGAAAAGAGATCACAGAAAATTAAGGTTATATTCTTCATTCTCACTGTCTGACGTTGATATCAGTGCGTAATAATCTTTTTTCATGTTGGGAACTTGCCAAAAGTCTTCATAGAGCTTATGAACTTGTACAGAGAAAAGGATCACGACTAAGGGAGCCATATCATGGGCAAGCCACATCTAGGCATAGGGGCACTGAATTTCAGCGATCGCTTACTGCTGGCCAACTTGGTAACAGGTGTTGCACATTCCCATACTTTAAGATACAACAATTGTGTATCCAGTTCATTTTCTATGGTTATTCCCTTCTTATATTTGAGCGGCACATCCAGAACAGCATTGTTAATAGTGTATTTTTCCAGCAGGCAGTTTGCATCTCCCAGCAATGATGGTCACAGCATCTCAGAGCATAGATCTACACCTGACGCAAAGATCTAATCCTGACAATATGAGCAGATCTTCTTCTCTTAGTTCGAAGACACAGCTGAGTTCAGTAGAACAAGCTTTTGATGCAAAACCTTCTGCAGTTCCTCATGAGAATGGTCATGGCAAGTCATTGGATACTAAGTTGCACAAGCATGGTGGTCCGCGCGTACTACTTAACGGCACCAACATGGATGATCATAGTGACTATTTGAAGCAAGGTTCCCCGCCCGGTGATATGGTTGCTAGATCACCTTATGTTAAATGGGATGAAAAGGCTGCGATTACCATGTCCACAAGTTCTGTCTACTGTGACGATGTTGTTATGGATAAGGCTGAAGATGCAGAACCTATATGTACTAGCTCTGTGCAGAAAGAAACTGACCATAAGGTAATGGATGCCTCGGAGCAGCAAGATGCCTTACTTAAAAAGACAAAATCACTGTTAGTGCCATCAGTCTTGAACCACCATGATGACATTCCAGGAGAAGCCGACAACTATATGGATGCACTTAATACACTTGAATCTGAGACAGAAACTGAATCTGAATTTCAAACTAAGAATCAAGGGTTGCCAGCACCTTCCTTCAATGCTGAAGCACCTCAAGTGGGGCCAATTGATAATATTGTTCCACAATGTCCTGATTCCTCTGTCACTGATTTTACTGACACATGTCAAGAATCTGATATTCTTCGTACTTGTGAAAGAGCAACTGATTTTCCCAGTTTGTCAAATGCAGATTCTCTTGAGGTTTCAACAGTAGAATTTTCAGACTATACATCTGTAAGTCCCTATAAAGAGTCATCTGTCATCACTAATATCCATGAGAGTGGTGCAGAGGGTGCTTGCGGAGATCCTTGTGAGATTATAGAACCTCTGCAGGTCCATTCAGCCACACTTTCCAATGATGGATCCCCTGTTTGCAATGAAATACCCAAGAGTAAGCCAGATGATGATCTTGGGTACTTTCCTGAGATTCCTCAACCAGGTTTCTCCACCTGTATGGTTATTCCGTCCAATAAAGAGTCTGCTGTTGACAATGCAGAAAGTGTTGGTGATCTTATCGATGGTACTGCTGATAATGTTGTATCCGAACCTAACATTGCCAACATGGTAGTTGATGAGGTGGGTTTCAAGATGGCACCTGCTGATAAAAGTTCACCTGGTGATCCCTTTGATGACTCATGTGTTATTCCTGAAAGTAGGCCTCAGGATTATGATGGAAAGAGCCATGAGGAAATTGGTGATTGTGGTGAAATTGGAGCATCTGAGTTATGTAGTGAGCCTCTTAACAAACCATCAGATAATATATGTGCAACTCAAGATGTTCCAACAAATACCTCTACTATGTCTGCTGGTGCCAGTGAAGTGTCTAGTTCGTGGAGTGAACCTCTTAATGAACTAACGGAGAGCAGATGTGCAACTCAAGGTGTTCCTTCAAATGCCTCTACCACATCTACTGTTGTACCATCTGTTAAACTCTGGACAAATGCTGGGCTCTTTGGACTTGAACCATCTAAACCTCCAGTATTTGGGGCTCAAGATGGTTCTAGGGAGGATACTCCACCTGGTTTTAAAGAAGCTCAACCAGTCTATTCAACTGAATTTACAGAATTGCACTGTTCAAAGCCAATTGAATCAGCAGTTGTAGATGTTCCAAATGGAAACACATCAATTACCAGCAGCTTTGTGGAAAAGCTTGTTGGTATCCGTCCTGGTTCTGCAAACCTCAATAGCTCAGGGTCAAATCAATCAGCAGCCAGAACACTCGATCCAATCCATAGTCATACAGATGGGCACTCAGATTTTTCCTCATCCTTTGAGCACAATAACATGACTGGCAAGCATACTTCAATAAGTGAGCTTCTAGAATCTGAAGGAACTGTTGAAACTGGCACCGAAATATACTCAACCGACATGAGGAATAACATGCATATGGTGTCTGCATCAAGCTTTTCAAGCATTGCACAAAGATTTCTTGCTAATACACTTCAGAGAAGAACTTCTTCCAAATATACTGATCTTCCTATGTCATCTGAGAGGGCGAATGCTGATACAAGTGCAAAAGATGAATCTACTCTAAATCCTGTTGAACGAAGTTTAAACGGTATTTGCAGAGGAAACTAAGTTTGGGAACAAAACAGAAAATGGAATGGATGGATTGACCAAATCATCAATCTTTTCTAGCCGCCACTACTCAGAGAAATCGTCTCCACCACTTGAGTACATGAAAATATCTTTTCACCCTATGAGTGCATTTGAGACGTCAAAGCTGAACCTAGATTTCTGTGATGGCAATCTTCATGAAATTTCTGATGATATGATGTTACCGACATTTCAGTTACTTTCAGAGTCTTCCATTCCGCAGCCAGGCAGTGGTTCTGAGTCTGAAGATGACACTTTTGGTAGGTCATATAGTTATTCTTCATATGATGATCTAAGTCCACGACTATATTCAAACTCTGAGGTGTGGGATCAAGAAGATGGAGTTGGACTGGAGGAACATGAGTTGTATGATGATTCAAATCAGATAGAATCCTCAACAGCACCTTTATCTAGCTACATGGGATTCGAGCAGATGAACTTATCTGGCATGGAGTCAGATATTTCACTTGCAAATGCTGGGGATCAGAATGTAATAGGCACTTTAGAATCCTGTACTGTTGAAGAACTTCCAAACTTTGACACATTGATGTCCAGAAGTGATGATCAAAATGGTGAATCCCCATTCCACATAATCGGTGAATTTGCCACCAGATGAAGATCAGTTGCCACCACCACCTCCTCTCCCCCCAATGCAGTGGAGGATGACAAGACAAACAACTTCACTAGAAGAGGGAAAATGCATTACAGATAAAGATATGCTTATGAAAACTTCAAGCTTACCACATATACACACCTCTGCCCAGGTAGAACACCTTCCAACAACTGCACCACTGGATCTACAGGGGCATGCTAAGGAAGTGGTATGGACTGTTTATTTGGTTGACCCTGTTTGAATATTAGCAGTAATAATAAATAATTACTCCTGTTATATTTTGTTAATTAAATTATCTACTTGGTATATCTAGGATGTCCAGAAAACTGGTGGAGTAAGAGAAATTACTAATCCTCCTAGTATCGTTGATATAAAATCAAGTTTGCTTCAGCAGATCAGGGATAAGGTTTGTTCTGCTCTTTCAATTGTAAAACCTATAAGCCTTATGATTTTATAGTGCTATTTTACTTTTAATATAAAAAAGTACTCTCTCTGTTCCAAATTATAAGATGTTTTGGCTTTTCTAGATTCATTGATTTTACAATCTATGTAGACATAAGTATATATATCTATGCATAGCAAAATCTATGCACCTAGAAATGCTAAAATGTCATATAATTTGGAATGGAGGGGATGGCTTACAAGAAACAAATGTGGACCATCTTTGGATCTGAGAGATCTCACTTTTTTTATTTTTGATAAAAGGATAGTCATATAGCTGTTGAATTGACACAAAAGGATAACAAAATGCAATGTTTACCGTGAACTTGATGAACTGTGATTCAAAAAAGCTATCTGACCCACAACACTGTTTGTCGCATGCTAACCATATCCAGTACAGAATTCCTGTGGCCATTTATTTTGTCAACTAAAACAAATACAAGTCCCTGTAACGACCAGTTGATTCTTGAAGTTAGTTAGGAAGCTCATTACCAATTTATAGCTTCTGATTGTTTCATAATATTTATGATTATTTTATTCATTTTGCCTAATGAATTATCACAGTCAGAGCAGCTGAAGCTTAATAATGGACATGAAAGGTCAAAAAAGCAGTAGGCGGTGACATTAAAAGCTTGGATGAAAGAGAGGAGTTGCTTCAGCAAATCAGGAGCAAGGTAACTTGAATATGTTGATCGTTGTACTTTCTAACTGTCTGTTGAACTCTGTACCGCGAGATTTCTAGATTCTTGTTTGGCTGTTGGCACGATATGATGCTCACCATATTTAAGAGCAGAAACCCTCCACGCAAGGCCTAACCAGGTCAATATGTTTGTGTTATGCAGACCTTCAATTTAAGACCCACAAATTCATCTAAGACAGATGGCTCATCACAATCTACAGCTAATTCCAACGTTGTAGCAATTTTGGAGAAAGCAAATGCTATCCGGCAGGTTAGTCTTGTGCTGATTTCCCTTCACATTACCTTTTGTTGCTACTCTTTTGTTTCCTCATGATTTGTTCCATGTTATCAGGCTGTGGCCAGTGATTGTGGTGATGATGATACATGGAGTGATATATGACCACCTAACTGCAGACGTGCACGGTAGTCTTCTCCTGTATATTCAGCTATTACAAGATGAAGCGAGAAAATGTGAATAACATGTTTTTCTTCATTGTAATTAGATTTTGCAGGTCTTGTTCTGTACTTTTCTTAGTTAATATTAGTGTAGGTCTCTATGGTTGTGGAAATGCTCTGGCATTTCCACGTTATGTAAATGTGCCTTTATTATTATTTATTTATGATAGTGAGAACAGCTGATAAGAATAAACATACTAAGCCATCTTTTTTTATCATTGTATTAATTTTTTTTACAATGATAATAAGATGGAGCATGATGTTGCAGAAATGTTGTCCTTTTTAGATTAGATGCCATCAACAGGTTCAATAATTCAGAAGCGACAAGTCCCATTTGCATTACCCTGCCAACTCGTATTTTCTGCGGAGACTTCTTTATTCCACAATTTGATATAGGTTTATTTACTAGTACATTTGCTGCTTTAGGTTTACGAAGCAAACTCGAGTCAGATAGAATTGCAGTGATCATTTATGTTACTTTAGGTTTACGAGTGAGAGTTACATGTGGGAGTTCGCTGGATATTCTAAGTCGACTGCTGCAAGTTACGCTCTCCATCTACTCTTTTCCCCACTTGGAGCATGAGAAGAGTTGTGTGCAGTTTGGACATCATTGGCTTTTCAGGTGTCACCATGAGCTCCACTGATCCATACATAGACGTTGCACCATCAGCACCAGGCTCCACACCTGCGATGTGAATGCTTGATGATGCTTCATATGTCGAGTAACCCCTGTTCTCACGCGTCGCCCCTACTGCGCTTGCTCGCAGACGGTGTAGCCACGGGTCTCTCTCCCTAGTCCCTAAGATCGCCTCCTTCCTCTGCAAATGTCTGCATCGTCCCCTCCATTGTTGATAGTATCCGTTGCCAGTGGATCCAAGAGGTCCTTCGGAGGGAGGCAAGGCTTCATTGCTTAGGGAAATATCGAACATGTACCATAGGAGTATACCACAGTTGTCTAACGAACAGTGAAGCAGACCAGATTCTTGCCCCTCCTTTCAATATCTGCGGCAGAGTTTTGGAAGCCGATTTCTCCACCAGAGCCTTATCGGATCGTGTTCGGCTGATCTTGTCGCATGCTGTCTCCAACATCCCGGAAGACCAGGCGTATATCAGTGATTCAATATCAATGTCAAGCAGCCCTGCAAATTTCAGCAGAGTCCAGACTAGAGATGAGCAGTTCATGTCTTGCTACGCTGGTCTTCCGGGATCGCCGTGGCCTCTAGCGGCTTCGCAGCATGCCACAACTCACAACATCTTGCAGAGGATGAAAATGCTTCAATTGACAAAAGTTGCAGGCCACTCCTTTTGGAAGAAAAACTGAGACTGATTGTGAGAGAGCAAAGGCAGGTGAGCCAACAGGTGTTTGCGTAGAGAGAGAAATGGTGATATCAGCAACATAAAAAGTGACTAGTCTGTGATACGGAGAAGATTTTAGCTTCAACTATTCAGTGTGCTTGACTGCATTTTGCAGCAGCTGTTTGAGTTGTGACTGCTTGTTTGGTACAATATTTGTTGTGGAGGTGAGGCTGTAGTAGGCAACAGCAACAGAGCTGAAAAGCATAGCCGATCACAGCCAATTTTTATCTATGTGGATTGAGACCATTAGCATAGGGGCTGCCCCTAAGCAGAAAATCCTTCGGTAGGAGAAACTTTAAAAGCTTCCTCGGTTGTGTTTAGTACCCTCAAAATTTCACTGTAGTACTGAATTTGACACTATAGCACTTTTCGTTCGTTTGTGGTAAATATTGTCCTAACATTGTCTAAGTAGGCTCAAAAGATTCATCTCTCAAAGTACATCCAAATTGTTCAACTAAATATTTTGTTTACTATATTTTATACTCCATGCATATGTCCAAAGATTGAATGTGATAAAAAATTCAAACGATGTGATGGAAAATTGAGGGAACTAAACACAGCCGAAGAGGTTCCAAGTGTGAAGTGACTACTCAAGCCCCAATGCTACCAATCTAGAGTATACCATTGCTTATGATCGAAGTTTTCCACTTTTAACCCAAATCTGGACATTTTCAAGCCAAAAAGAGGAGGGAGTACTGAGGCACGAGGGACCTTTTTCTTAAAAAAAGAATAAAGCTACTCAGGGACCCATCTGCAATTATGCTTTCCTTCGCGCGAGCAAAAGAGGTGTGAGGGGCAGGCACACACGCAGTAGACCCGAATCACCGCAGCTCCAAACATCCAGAACCTTCTAGACCAAACCTTCGACCCATCGCCTCGTGCTCAGGCCATGTCGCTCTCGTCGGCGCGCCAGCGTCGGGCCACGGCGGCGTCTCCACCGACTGACGACGGGTACGCCAAGGAGGCCAAGGACAGGAAGCGGCGGCGCCCCCGGCGGCGACGGGGATGGCGACGGCGAGGACGAGGGTATCAAGTGGTTCCTCCCGTTCCTGGCGCTCGGGCTCCTCCGCCACATGAGCGCGTCCTCCAACCTGATCCATGATTGCGACGAGGTCTTCAACTACTGGGAGCCCCTCCACTTCCTACTCTACCGCTCCGGCTTCCAGACCTGGGAGTACAGGTAATCCTACTACCTGTGTCAGCCATCCTCGCCGCTTCAGCGTATTGTAAGGGAATGAATGTTTGGGGACCTGTGCTTTGATTTGCAGTAGGAGAGGGTTCTGCGCTTAGTTTGGGCAAGCAATAGTGATTGGTTGAGGGGGTGTGAAGATCTACACCGTTATTAGCAGTGTTTTGCTTTAGGTTGTAGATTACACGCAGGGTGGCTTGGCTTGGGAGTATGTTGTAGGTTTATTAGCGGAATGATTTGAATGTTTAGCGGCTTATTTGGAAACATTGCTTATCCCCTTCAGTCCATAAGTATTGGGATGTATTGAAGTGGAATCTTAGTTCATTACATATGGATCGGGAGGAATTCAGTATAGCCAAACACGTCTTAAGGTGAAAAACACTCGCACTCTGTTATGATTTTGAAGGATCGGTGAAACAGTGGGGGTGACTCTGTTGCTGGTTTATGACTGTTTTTTTCCCCTTGGGGAAGGGGGGTGGGTGATGATGGTGAGGTTTGGGGCTGGACAAGTTTACAATGCGAGTGTTCTATAAAATAAGGTAGGCTATTAACATTTGTATCTGTTTTGTTTACAATCTAGCAGTGGCAGGGTTACGTGTATAGGACAAAGTGCCCCCTTCCTGCAATTGAATTTTCTTAATGATGTCAATAGTTGATGCTTAGGAAGTAATAGAGATTTGCACACCAGAGACAACTTCAGTACTATATATTTATAATCAAGGTCATTAATTGTTTCGAAGTAGGCTGCCTGGCCTGCCTAGGCTCCTCCACTGTACTGCCTTCTGATTGCCACCTACCTATCTCTCTGCATGCCATTGTTTACAACAGTCAGAGCAATTGTACCATGATGACTTGAATTTGGATTGAGCTAATAGATTATTTATTTAATCATGTAATTGATGATAGTATATAATGTCATAATATTATATATAGTAATGATATTTCATTGTGGAAGTTTTTTTTTCCGTGTTTGAAATTCAGATACTCTGTATCCCGTTTGAGTTTCTGCTGGAAACCATGTATATGATATTCAGTAACATTTCTGTGAGTAAAAGGCTCGTTTTAGTTCTCGCCAATATGTGGATTGTTGTATTATTGTGGTTTGGATTGGAAGAATTATATAACTATATATAAAACAGCTGCATGTCTGTAACTGTTGCTGAAACTATTTTTCAAATTAATAAGTATGCTTTGTTTTTTTCCCCACATCTTAGGACTAGGCGGTTTATTCTATATGCTTAGCTACCTTATGTTGAATGTTGGCCTAGGGTTTTGTTCCAAATTTGATTCAGCTTGCAAGTATTGCTCATCTTGATTTGATGTTTCTTCATAAGCGTTTTTAGGAAACCAAACCCATTAAATAACATGATTTGTATGCAATGATTTTTTTTTTTTTTTTTTTTTATGTTCTGCATGGCACAAGAGGTTAGTAATTAGGACATCTATTTTAGCTTGGGACTAAAAAGGTTTTGTTGTTTGATTGACTTTCTGCAAAAATGTCTATTGCAGTTCGACTTTGCTCTTCGGTCATATTTGTACCTTTTCTTTCATGCTCTTGTAGCTGGGCCTGCTTCACTAATCTTTGGTGAGAATAAGGTTCGTTGTCTCTTACTCCTTTGGTTTCTTCACATCCTTATATGCTGGCTATCTCTTTACCCACTTGTGCTTACTAATGATATCTCATCTATTCTGCTGTGAAGGTTCGTGTGTTCTTCTCAGTGAGAATCTTTCTTGGTCTCATTTCAACTATCACTGAAACTGTTCTGGTGGTTGCTCTTTCAAGAAGATATGGGAAGCGACTTGCTTGTTATGTTCTTGCAATGCTATGCTTATCCAGTGGTTGCTTCTTTGCCAGTACCAGTATGTATCTTTGTAAATTCAGTTTTCTGCTGTTGTTTGGAAATTACATTGCAGACTTGTGGTTGCTTCAACTGGGTGCTACCTTAATTATATTTATACTCTTTTCCAGGTTTCTTGCCAAGTTCATTCTCCATGTATGCAGTAACACTTTCGTCTGCACTCTTCCTTCTTGAGAAATATGCTGGTGCAGTCTCAGTTGCAGCTGCTGGAGTGATCCTTGGTTGGCCTTTCTCAATTTTGGTTTTCCTCCCTGTTACTGTTTATTCTCTAATCAGAGGATCTTTTAGAAGGGTTTTTCTATCTGGATTTTTGACTTCACTGTGCTTTCTTGTAAGTAAATCCCTCACAGATTCACTGTTTTACAATATGTATGAGTTTGACTGATAATGGCAAGTTTATGCTAGGTTCTTTCGTTTGTTGCTGATTACTACTGCTATGGTCGATTGACATTCTCGGTCTTCAATCTTCTGAAATATAACGTTCTTGGTGGTGGTGAAAGTCACTTGTATGGAACTGAGGGGCTTTCATTTTACTTCAGGAATGGATTCAATAATTTCAATTTTGCCTTCATCCTGGCTCTTCTTTTCTTGGGGGTTGTACCATTTGCTCGAAAGAAATATGCTCCTGATCTACTGATAGTTGTTTCTCCTATCTATATCTGGTTGGCTTTCATGTCTTTGCAGGCACACAAAGAAGAAAGGTAAGAAGCAATTTCACAATATGCACATGTGATCAGTTGACTCTCGAACATGCAATATAATATAGGGAAAAGTCTTCTTTTGATATTTTCTGCAGAACATCTTCCTGTATGAAGATTATGTAGAGGATAGAAACATTATTTCTCTTTGCCTATGAACCTAGCATATGATTAAGTACTTGCATCTAGTTGAAGATTATTAGACTCCATTATTTCCCTCAACTAACCAGTTTGATCTTTTTTATATTAGACTTTAAACACAAAAATAAGGCGCCCTGTATTTTGTTTTGACCTATATTTTCTAAGTCGCTGTTTTGTTTAGCTTACTTGTACTGCTGCTAGCAAGTTTCATTTATAAATTGAATTCACAACATTTCTAATAGGATAGCCTTGAGATCCACTTAAATTAGACCAAATTACAACCAAATCAGCCACATATCCGTCGTACTATGTTGCAACCATTTTAACTACTTATTGCTACCGAATAATGCTGAGAGTAAGGGCCAGGTTTTCTGTAGTCCTCTCCATTGTCTGAAAATAGTAGTGTTGTCATAGGGTATGAAAAAAGAATAACAACTTGCTTTTGAAGAATCTTTCCTTGTATACAGATGGAACATACTGAAGCTAACTGGCCTTATCTGTCTGTGCAGGTTTCTCTATCCAATTTATACATTGATATGTGTTGCTGCTGTAGCTGTTATTGATAGCTTACCTGATTTTTTCCATGACAAATATTCATCCGATCAGTCTATTTTTGAAAAGGTTAGCTTGTTGACTTGAATAACATTTACACTTTCTTGTTTATTAACTGGCAATTGTTGTAAAGTTTCATAATGCTTGTGACAGATAGCGAAGGTTCTCGTCCTTTGATCCTTGGTTTTTATTTTGTGTGCTTCCCACAGCCGAACATTTTCCATGTTAAATGGATATGGTGCTCCCCTGCAGATCTATCAGCATCTAGAACATCATGATGACACTGGGCCTGGTAAAGCTCTACAATCTGTACCTGCCATGGCAATTGATTATGTTCTTGCTTAGTACGCGTATAGTATTACGCCTGTAATGCAAGACATGCTAGAGACCCAGAGTATTGTCTTATGTCATTGATTGTGTTTTTCTTGTTAAGTTGCTTATATAAATGAAGATGCAAAGTTGACTTAAACAGATACACCATCAGAAAGAATGATGTCTGAAGGAATTGTTGGTAGCTAAATTTGTGTACTCGTCTGTTTACAGGTTCTATTCTCTGTGTTGGAAGTGAGTGGCATCGTTATCCATCATCGTTCTTCATACCCTCCTATATCAGTGAAGTTCGGTGGATAGATGATGGCTTCCGTGGGTTACTTCCATTTCCCTTCAACGAGACCCTGGGTGGAACCACTGCAGCTCCGACATACTTCAATAACAAGAACAAGGCGGCTGAAGGGCAATATGTAGTTTTCTTTCTTACTGAACTTCAACAATGCAATCTTCTAATAATATACACTGAGTGCAACCTGATGTTATTTTTTGGTGCAGCTTGAAGACATCGGAGCATGTACCTTACTGGTGGAACTTGACCTAAGACGGCCTTATCCCTCACGCGGGAGTGACTTGTCAAAGTGGGAGGTAGACTAACACACATAATAATCCCAATATAAACGCACATGATTCTACTAGTTCTGTTTTCACAATCTGACAAGTCTTTGCAAACTGCAGGCATTGGCCGCACTACAGTTCCTGGACAGAGAGCTTTCCCCTGCATTATACCGGTCCTTCTTCATACCATACCGATGGCAACAAAACAACGTGTTCGGCCTGTACAAGCTACTGAGGAGGGTGCATCCTGACCATGCATGATCAAGACGCTTGTGGGGGTTTTGCTTCAGTGAGCTTAATCACGTGATTTCTTTTGACAAACAGCTCGCTAAACCGTTTTTCTCCCACTGATCACCCCACCATACAATACAGAACGAGATTACGAGCTGTATAACTGAATTAGCCCCTTGGCGAGAGAGGATGCGGTTCTGAACTGATGTAGTGATGTTAGAGGAGAATCTTGTTGCGGGCGCTGGTCAGTTGCTGGTTTTGCCAGTTGTAACTTGTTTGTTGAATAGGCCAATGACAGACTGATGGATTACTCCCTCTGTCCTATGGAGTTTGTCGTTTTTGACTTTTGAATTTTATGTTTGACCATCCGTATTATTCAAAATATTTATGCAAATCATAAAATAAATTAATCAATATTCAAGTATCTTTACTGATAAAATAAGTCATAACAAAATAAATTATATTTATGTAAAAAATTTGAATAAGGCGAAGATTGAAAAAAAAAGATGGCGCGGAATTGAGGGGTGACAAACTCGGTGGGACGGAGGGAGTAGCGATTAATTCATGAGAAGCCAACATTGAGATTTTTACTCTTATATATTTAGTTTTTGCTACGGTAACATGCCTTAAGCCCAGGTGAGGTACAGATCGTTCTGCACCTTCGTTGAGGATGGATCGTATCGTATTGATCGAGCTGGAGCATCATCGCATCTGGATTCCATCTTCCCGAGGCAGGAGTGCAGGGCGACTGAAAGCGCTGCCTTGCTGGCCTGGCCGCTGTCGTCGTTCTCGGCCCACAATAACTAGCGATGCTGGGCTGCAAGCTTAGTAGAAGGCTGTATTCAACGTTGGGCCGTGATGGGTTCCTTCAGAACTCGAGTCCGAAGCAGATCCTCTCTCAATAATGACAGTTCCGTATAGGGAGAGAAGGTGCGGCTGTATCGGACTCGGTGTTCCTGTACAGGCGTACGAGGTGGAACCGCGGTGCTCGTGAATCGTGATATATATATATATCCGGAGCCAGTCTTTCTCCTGATAATAACGCAAACAAACTGCTTTCAACGTGCCATCACCCTCACCAGGAGGACACGAGCACGATGTCGGACACCGCCGCAGCACCGTGCTGCCCTCCCGCCGGCACGAAGAAGGCAGCAAACAAGCTAGTGCTGGAGGAGCCCACCGTCGACGACGTCTCAATCTGCAACCTCCACCCGGCGATCATGGAGAAGTTGTCCATCTACCACAGCGACGTGGTCCTGCTCAGGGGAAGCGGCGGCGCGACACAGTCTGCGTCGCCATGAGCAACGAGGGGTGCGGGGAGCACGCGCTCGGGATCAACCGCTCCGTCCGGTCCAACCTCCGGGTTCGTCTCGGCGACGTGGTGTCCGTTCACCAGTGCCCGGACGTCGTGTACGGGGCCAAAGTGCACGTCCTGCCCCTCGACGACACCGTGGAGGGCCTCACGGGGGACCTCTTTGAGGCCTACCTGAAGCCGCACTTCCTTAACGCCTTCCGCCCTGTCCGCAAGGGCGACCTCTTCCTCGTGCGCGGCGGCATGCGCACTGTGGAATTCAAGGTGGTGGACATCCACCCGCCCGCCGAGTACTGCATCGTCGCAGACGACACGGAGGTCTTCTGCGACGGCGAGCCCGTGAAGCGGGAGGACGAGGAGAGGCTAGATGGCGTCGGCTACGATGACGTAGGTGGCATGCGGAAGCAGCTTGCTCAGATCCGGGAGCTGGTCGAGCTGCCACTCGGGCACCCGCAGCTGTTCAAGTCGATTGGAGTGAAGCCACCCAAGGGTATCCTATTGTACGGGCCTCCAGGATCCGGCAAAACTCTGATCGCGCGGGCGGTGGCAAACGAAACCGGCACCTTCTTCTTCTGCATAAATGGCCCTGAGATCATGTCAAAGCTGGCCGGGGAAAGTGAAAGCAATTTGAGAAAAGCATTTGAGGAGGCTGAGAAGAACGCGCCGTCCATCGTATTCATAGACGAGATTGACTCCATCGCGCCCAAGAGGGGAGAAGACGCACGGCGAGGTGGAGAGGCGCATCGTGTCGCAGCT
Source organism: Hyparrhenia diplandra (assembly GCA_015847255.1). Taxonomy (NCBI): domain Eukaryota; kingdom Viridiplantae; phylum Streptophyta; class Magnoliopsida; order Poales; family Poaceae; genus Hyparrhenia; species Hyparrhenia diplandra. Next base: position 319,569 of record JADLZK010010783.1, read on the forward strand.
GCTGACGCTCATGGACGGCCTCAAGACACGCTCGCACGTCATCGTGATGGGCGCCACCAACCGGCCCAACAGTATCGATCCCGCCCTGCGACGATTCGGCCGGTTCGATCGCGAGATTGACATCGGCGTGCCGGACGAGGTCGGCCGCCTCGAGGTGCTGCGCGTGCACACCAAAAATATGAAACTTGCCGAGGACGTCGACCTGGAGTCCGTGGCCAAGGAGATACACACGGCTACGTCGGCGCCGACCTGGCCGCGCTCTGCACAGAGGCCGCGCTGCAGTGTATCAGGGAGAAGATGGACGTGATCGACCTCGAGGACGAGACGATCGATTCTGAGATCCTCAACTCGATGTCCATCACCAACAATCACCTCAAGACCGCCCACGCCGGCACCAACCCGTCGGCGCTGCGCGAGACCGTGGTGGAGGTGCCCTACGTCAGCTGGGCGGACATCGGAGGCCTCGAGGGCGTCAAGCGGGAGCTACAGGAGACGGTGCAGTACCCCGTCGAGCACCCGGACAAGTTCGAGAAGTTCGGCATGTCTCCATCCAGGGGCGTGTTGTTCTACGGGCCACCGGGCTGCGGCAAGACGCTGCTCGCCAAGGCGATCGCCAACGAGTGCCAGGCCAACTTCATCAGCGTCAAGGGGCCCGAGCTGCTGACCATGTGGTTCGGCGAGAGCGAGGCCAGCATCTGGGACATCTTCGACAAGGCGCGCCAGTCAGCGCCGTGCGTCCTCTTCTTCGACGAGCTGGACTCGATCGCCACGCAGAGGGGCAGCCACGTGGGCGACGCCGGCGGCGCAGCGGACAGGGTCCTCAACCAGCTGTTCACCGAGATGGATGGCATGAGCGCCAAGAAGACGGTGTTCATCATCGGTGCCACCAACCGGCCGGACATCATCGACCCAGCGCTGCTCCGGCCCGACCGCCTCGACCAGCTCATCTACATTCCCCTGCCAGATGAGGCCTCGCGGCACCAGATCTTCAAGGCCTGCCTGAGGAAGTCCCCTGTGGCGAAGAACGTCGACCTTGGCGCGCTGGCCAGGTTCACGGCGGGGTTCGGTGGCGCGGACATCACGGAAATCTCCATTTACAGCAGGCGGCAGCCTGGGCCTGGCAGAAGCAGATGCGGTTGTCAATTAAGGACGATCCGCTTTACAGTTGAACCTTGTTTAGTAGTATTCGAGGTTCTGCATTTTTTTAGTTTTGCCGAAGCGGGTGAGCACGAGCCTGGCGTCCTCGGCGTTGGGAGTCACGCCGGTCGCTGGAGTACTGCGATGAGATCAGCGGCATTCTAGTTCAGGGCTGTAGTGGAGCGCACCTACCAAAGGTTGCCCCGCCGCCTTCTACCCTTTGACCCATGCTAATCGTATGAGAAGCATATATATAAAAAAAATCACAGTAATAATAATCTAGTTGGTTTGCCCATTGCTTGAAAAAAAAAAATCAGGTTATACAGTAGCCATGAGGTCATGGCAAGCATAATTTTCACAGCTCGAAGTACAGTATTGAGAGCACTGTATTCCGGAAAGCGCTGCAGACATCATTACCAGAGAACCAAGAACTGATGGTACCATTGCTCTCATGAACTCCATTTATCCATTTGTCCACAAGCCTGAAACCCTGGGACGTTGCATTTGAGAGGATGGAGTCCTCATCAACTCGTCGCTGGATGTAGCAAAGAATGAGAGCAGGGACTGAATCTGAATCCTTGTTAGCTTTGTCAGAAATCAGCTCCCTAGCAGTCATGAAGAGAGGGAGTATAGCATCAGGATTGTAGGTCACGTCGGTGCCTATTATGCAATCAAAACCTGCGCTGTCACTGTGAAGCTCCCTGACCACCTTCATATCATCTTTGTTGCCCCAAAATAACTTCCTTATCATGACTCTGCTCAGAAAATTAGCCTCCAAATTCGAGGAGATATTTTGCCTAAGGAGGTCCAGTGATTCTTCATCCCCATCTGTAGCGACAACAAACTGAGTGAAACTTGCAGCAACCATCGAGCAGATGCCAGCTGAGCCACAGCCCAACTCCAGGACCCTTTTGCCTGCGACGATGGAAGGATTCTCTGCTAAAAAGAGTGCACATGAATTGAGCAGATTCCCAAAGCATCAAGCCAGTTGATTTGCAGGTGTGCTGATATTCCTTCCTGAGCATCCTTATTTTGAAGTCGTGACCTTTTGCTTTGATCCCAATGATTTGTACCTACAAACCAAATGACTTTGTTAGCTTTACAAGCCAATGACAAAATTAAAAGGCTACCTGGAAACCATAAAGAGAGAACGGCTGAAAAGGATAATCATAATCGACTTTTCATGTTTAAAGGCTTTGTTGCTGTTGTTGTTGATGTTGTTTATGATCATGAACCACTCAAGTCATGTTGCAAGTAGAAAGACTGTAGATAGGCTGGAGACCTGCCATGCAGTTGCAGTAAAAACATTGCATGCCTTGGCAACCATAGGATTGAAAACCAATGCTACATCTTGATAAGCATAGAGGGTTGTCTTTTGTGTACAGACCGAACAGTCATACCCCAAACCCAATAAAGCGAATTATGTAGCATAATTGCCTTGTTTCAGATGAACATGGAGAAAGTTCGAACAGACCTTTCAATTTCTTTCATTTTTCTTTTAGGGTGAAGGTATTGACATGCAAAGTATTCCTTGTGAGTCCTTTTGTTTTAGATTTGAATATTCAGTTCAAATAAGATGAATTTATAAGTAAGTGGTAATCAATTAGCTGCTGTGACATCCAATTATTTCACTGCACCTCATCAAGGCTGTGTGATGTCGCAAACATGTTGCAAAAAATCTTCAGAAAGATCAATTTCTTCACTGCTGCTTTTCTTCTTAGATGCGTCAGTATTATCCTCCTCTCCTTTGCAAGGAAGGAGATCGTATTGACCATTTGGAGCTTGAGGACTACCTGAATTTAGGGTGAAGGTAGCTTGGACCCAATTCCTAAGGTAAGACAAATAATACTGAAAAATCAGGCACTTGTCCAAAAAACTAGTTACTAGTGATACTTAACAAAAAAAATATTACCTGTTCATCACCAACTCCAGTGAACGGTTTTCAACTTGCTTGTTGTGCACACATATTTCCTCAAGAGTAAATCCACATTTTGAAAATAAATCCACAAGATATTCATTTGAAAAGTAATATGCACGCTGCAAAAAACATGTGTTGCATGGTTTCACATAACCACTTGAAATTAGCATACTGCTAGATGAAAATGTTAATAATAATGTGCTGAATGTCCTTGCAGAATATATTCATAGGCGATCCACTCACCGCACCGTCACCTCTGACATAGAAGTTCTCACTTATTTGCTGGCCCTTTGACATAAGCCTTTCCTACAGTTTTTTTTTTCAAGAACATACACAAAACAACAAAATCATTTAGTCCCTGTAAGTTGGGGTAGTACCATCTAAATTGGGCATTAACGATAGAAACAAAAACTTTAAAGGCAACGGTATTAAAAAGATAGTAGATAAGAATGAATGTGTGATAACCTAAGTGAAAGCATAAGTTACAGGAAGGAAAACGAGGAAATAAAAGGAAAAAAAAGCAAGCTGCACATGAACACTTAGGTAGAAAATGGGAAAAAACAAATGAGAACTCAAACGTGGCAACAGTGATTTGAGTAGTAATAAATATAGCTTTTGTACTTTAAGAATGAAAAGAACATAGCAACAAGCAGGCTTATTCTTTTGGTATCTCCAAACAATCTCCTCCAGCACATGATTCCAAATGTTACAAAAACATGCACAACCAAGAGATGGATAAAGATTTTCCAAATCACGAAGTTTCAACAATTCTAATATGAATATCAAGATCTCAAGAAGCACATAAGAAATTAAACCTGTGCAAGGTCACCAAAGGCATAGTCCCGAAAGAGAACACGGCCACCATGCTGATACAGAAGACAGGATTTAGTTTACAACTAGGCCATTATGACAACTTCAAGGTGATCTATTGGTATGGAGTCCTTACTTTTAAGACACTTCTAACATTCTCCAGAACTATAGGCATTTTATCTGGTGCAACTGCAGAGAGCATAAAGATCTACTTAATATGTTAGTTGTTACACTTGCAAAGAAATATCAACTACAAGTCAAAGATGTCACACATCTTTTATTAATCAACACATAATCAGATATAGCATGTTACCATTGTTACAATGTCAGCAGATGAAGGTTCCATATTCTCGGTTAGTTTTTCTGATGCAATATCACAAACAAATGCATTTATCCGGTCAGCTTTGAAGTCCTTGTGTTTCTGCATATACCATTGAAATAACATCAAACCAAAAACAAGACTAAGCACATTAAACAATTGTTCAGCACTTCAGCGCTTACTGGGAATTAGATAAAACTACCTTCACCAAATCGACAGCTCGTGGAGAAAAATCACAGGCATGGACAAAAATATCTGGATATGTAGAGAGCAACGGATAGATTGTGTTCCCAGCTCCACAACCAACCTACATTGAACTTCACAAAAATCATACTTATGAAAGAAAGAAACCACTACAAGATTTGCGAGATGCAGGGATGTAATGACTATATGTAGTATAAAACTGATTAAAAAAAGGAAATGTCATAGGTTCTGTGCTGATTTGAGCGTGGATTGCCAAAAAGATACAGATACTCATATTCCAAATTTTATATCAAGGAGTGCTCAACTGCTCATATTAAAAATGTCATGTTTTGCTCATACATAAAGACACATGAAGCTCATATTACATACCTCTAGAACCACCTTCTTTTCTCCACCCCGTCCCTAAGTTCATCAGATATCAGACTAATATTAGCTTCATGTATGTACATCATGGCAATATTGGGTGGTTACCGTTTCTTTATGTTTACCTCAAAGTATTTCCCCCATTCTTTATCCAGGTAGTGTCGATCCTTGAAGAACTGCCAAAATACAAGGACACAGATCAAATTAATGTCAAAACAGATCTAAACAAGGGCAAGTTTATGACATGAGAAACTGCTTGAAGTAGAAAATGAGAGCATCGATAGCGTGTGAAACAAGGTCCAAACATTCACAGGATCGTTCTATATCATCATAATTCAGGGGGGGGGAAGCCGAGCAATTAAATTGGTAATTATCACAGTTTGGGCCTTCTGCCCAGGAACTCAACACACCAGAGAAAACAAAAACTACTAAGCCTTCAACTTAAACTTCTACATACCACCTGACATTAAACTTCAGGCTCTACATGCCCCCCTGACAGACCAATCTTTTCCAGATCCACCCATCTTCCAGAATTAGTAGCTTCTTCAGAACTAGTAGGTTCTTCCCAGGATGTCTCAACACTCAACAAGTGACACCAGTGGCACTCGGCAAACGAAAGGAAAGGGTATCTATGTATTATAAATAGGTCATAGGCCAATGGCCATGCATCCTTGCTTGAAACCTTTTTTTTAATAACATCCTTGCTTCAAACTTTGTTCAGGGCGCAGATCTTTACTCTAGCACCACATGCTACCTCATATCATTGCCCATAAACAAAAGGAGTGAGGTTGCCCTCCTCGACTAATGCTTCCTAACAACTTATCCTACCCAATAAGAATCTACAGAGTAGATTCGAAATTCAACTGCTCTCGTTCTCAAGCTAAAGCTTATCTACTTTAAGCGAGCGAGAAACAAGTAGAGCAGAGTAACCTTGTCCTCGTGGCGCTTGTAGAAGATGTCCCAGTACCTCCTCGCGTCTCTCTCATACTTCTCTGCATCAAAACAAGGCTTGTGAAGAGAGCAAAAGGAAGCTCCTACTGCCGTAACATTTGAGTTGCGTAATCAACCTTTCCAGAACGGAGTAACGAGCCTTCCAGAGCCGGCTGAGGACGAGGAGATCCGCGCGGTGCCGGATTGCTGCTGCTGCTGCTGTTCGCCGGCGGCCATGGTGCTCAAATCGGCGGGAGGTCCGTTTCGGCGTGGTGGCGGCGTCTGGACTCGGCGGATGTCAGATCGACCCCCACGCGAGGCCTCCGCGACGACGCACCAGTCTGCAGCTGGTGGGCCGGAAATTGGGGGAGGGTGGCCATCCAGCCGTCAGGCTAATCGTCGTTATAATTTTGGCCCAACTAGCTAGACCCCCGCCTCCACGGCTCCACGCCACATGTGGCTCCGTCCAGGTGGCCTCGTTCGCCGATCAATACAAGAGCTAGCTAGGATGGGACCGCAGGTGGCCGTGGGCGTGGAGAGTTTAGCCGTGCTCGGCCACAAACTCGAAACGGAGTTGAGGAGCGTCACAGTATTTTGCGATTCTCTTATCTTCCAGACTCAAACTAATTTTCTCACTTATTATCCCGCCAGTTAGTTTTTTTTTTTTCCTTTTCATTGCTGAGTTGATGGATTCATGCAACTGAGTCTACTAACCAGCTGACAGCGAAAGAAGATGCCATGCTAATTGTTAAAGTGAAAAGACAAACAATTACGTTATTCACTTGTTATAACAGTCCAAGACTCAAGAGGAACCATGTGGTTCGCCAAACACAGGATCACACGATGGTGATAAGTCCCTAGAGGGTCTAAGGCGAAAAGAAAAAAAAAATGGCTTTGGAATTTAGTTTCTCAAACCAGCACAATCAAAGCTCAATATTTACCATTCTCAATCCATTTCAAATCTTGAATCCATTGTGCAAATCTTGATATGCCCACAAATAAAAATAGGGAACTGACCAGCAGTCCATCATATTCTACACTTCAGAACATTCTTCCACACATGTCCTGCTAACTCCCATTCCCTGCAGCTGTTTTCTCTAAATAACAATGTTGATTTGCTGATCGGTGAACAGAGAAGCACATATAAGCCAGTTGTTACAGGCTTACTGCATGTAAGATGTGCTACAAGTTCAGATACAAAACACTATAGTAGCCAGTTCTGTTGCATCTATTTCTCTAAGGTTGGTTTGTAGCTAACGGCACAGAGCAATTGAGAATCAGCAAAGTGGTATGATTCTCCCAGTCTCACCTAACTTGCCCCCAAAGATCCATAGTGGAGATACAAGTGCTTGAAACCAAGAATGCTATGATACTCGGGCTCGCTTGTGGTTTGGACTCGCAGCATCTCTAATCCCTTTGCCTATCACTGCATACGGTGCTGAGGCTACTGGAAGTGAAGGAGACTTATCAAGGTGCGCGTATCGTTCGTTTCCATTCCAGTACAGAATCACCCGGTTCGTGCATGAGTGAGACCAGCTGTCACCTGCATAACAAGGTCATTAGCTTATCTTGGAATAATCGGTTCAAGTGTCTGTCCAGTGCCAATGAAATATGCAGAAGAAATATGTCACTGAACAGAAGAGATAAGCTACAGTCACCCATCTACTTGAAACCCCCGCCTTTTTTTTGGCAAACATCCAACCCCACTGGAGAAAACATTGTAGCTATTGTCATAACTTGGACAGTGTCAAATCAATTTATCAGAATTTAGCCTGTAACACCAGTTTCTTATAAAACAGAGGAATGAATACATGGGACTAGGGTTCCTGCAAAGGTGATCATAGTGTGGATCTTGTTCGTATATCCAGGGGTGTGTGCGTGTGTTGGGGATGGGGGGATTTTACCTTTGTACAAAAATATTGATGACATGAACATGGATATAAATATGAATGATTGAAAAGAGATCATCACACCTATATTGCCCTATGGGAGCTTATTTGGAGATCATGGGCACCAAAGAAATGTCAAATTTTCCTATGGCTAGCCGCTCATAATAGGTGTTGGACTGGCAGAGGGCTGCCTCGTCCAAATCAGTGCCCTAATCAAGAGCAGGAGACAATTCAACAAATTTTGACAAACTGTCTTCTCTAGACAAGTTTGGTATTTACTCTTGCACGTATCTGGTTCACCAGACCTCTCACCATGAGTCGGGGATGAGGCATCCAGCATCCTGAGATTGGTGGATTAATACTTTACCAGGATATTGGAAAAATGGATTGTTGATCTCCTTAGGAGCATGGATGATTAAGCAACATGGAAATGAGTGTGTTTTTAATGGTGCTGCACCAAGTGTCCAAGTTGTTCTTAGCAATAAAAAATTAAGATGGGGGCCTCTGGTGTATGGCTGGTGCAAAAGGTTTGGCACAGCTTGTGGCACCAATTGTAGTGGAGCCACAAGATTGCGGTATAGATTGAAAGTTATGCACATTACATATGCTACAATTATTATACAAAAAACACAACAATATTTTCAGCTTTTAGTGTACGATTTGCATAGATAATTTCATACACCGTACATTGTCACGGTACCAAAATTTTGGCTGCAAATAGTACAAGCTTGCCCATATGCATTTCAGCCGTTTTGACTTAGTCACTGAAGTGTGTGCCCAGCACTAGAACAGAAAGCCAACCTTGATAACATAAGCACATAATTAGCAAATTTTTATTGCTAATTTCCTGCTGCTCTGCGAACAATAAAGACCACAAGCATCCAGTACTGAATTGAAGATGAAGAAGGATTGGAGGATTATACTTGAATGACACAAAACTGACCTAGAGCAAGAGTCAATTGAAATGACCCTTCAGTAAATTTAGTAGTGACTTGGTTCAACAAGACAACCTGCTCAGCAGAACAAGATAAATATGTTAGCCACATCAAATAGGTAACAAACAAAACAGCATGATGCGTAACTTACTGCCACGTTATATGTCTTTGCAATCTTCATTAACTTCAATGATAAACCACTTAGCACTCTGGTCCTCAATGCTAGATCTTCAAAATCTTGTCGAAAGTGGAAAGTAACACTATCAATAATAACAATACGCACCTGCAAAGTAGATAGCCAAATATTTACTTTTGAACACTAGGTCAGTTGTTGTACATTGCAAACAAAGAAAAAGAACTGGGAGAGAAAAAACTAGTGTACATTATAATGTCCTGATTGCAAAAGAAAAGGTAGAGTATCAAGATACAAAAGATTGACAACACAACAGAAATAGCTGTATTAAAGTCAGACTTGAGAAGTCAACTGTCGAAGAAACTCACATCTTTATGCTCTCCGAGGAACTTTTCCAGGTAGTTTATGACTGCAATTTGTTCAGTGTAACTGCATATTCTGAAGTAATAGATGTCTGCCAGGAAATGCTCAGGCTCTAATGTTTTTTTGCCAGAAGAGGACTTCTCATGGCTGTGCGGAAAGTGCTCCAGTATGTCCCTGATACACCCTTCGGCAATCTGGTAGACACGTTCAACCATGAAACTGCCCTCTGTATCTGTTATGATGAAGACAACTGCTATTAGGCTTTCTCAGTAAAGCACTCGATGATATGTATTCCTGTGTGAAGCTATTTACCGATATAAACTGCTTTCCCACCAAGGCCACCATATTCCACTGGGATTTGCACATTGATTGCTAGTTGAATCCTGAAGAAAAATCACAGAGTATGTAGTTAGTAGGGAGATCTGCTGTACTTGTATTGATTAGTAAGCACAACATACCCCAGTTGAGTTTTACCAACCCCTGGGACACCACCTGAATAAAATTAGTGTTGTGCATTAGGTCAGTTGCTTCAGATACATCAACTGAGAGAATCAAAATTATGTAAACTACTAGATAGAGGGAAATTAAGGGCATTTTCTGATCTCTGAATGCGAGGAGAGAATCAGGATAGAACAAGAGACACACTAAGCTCTATGATTCTTCAGAGTTAGCACAAAAGTTTGAGAGATCATCACTAGTAGACATGAAGCATACAAAGAAGCAGGTTATGTATACCTAGTTAGTTGATTAAAATTTTTCCCAATAGCAGTGGTAGAAAATAAACTAACCGATCTCAGTAACTTCTTTACAGTGAATCCCGCCACCAAGTATGTTATTGAGGCCACCAGAACCAGTAGTGATGTGTTTCCGTGACTGCTCCTCAGCGAGCATATCCCAAGCATTCTGGGCCCCTGAAATGTAACAGCATCAGGATACGGTCTTGTGTTGTGGTCCATTTCTAGAACCTTCAGAACATCAAATAAAGCAGCAAAAGTCAGCAGCACAAGGGCGGGACACAGTTTAGGACACGGGTGCACATCACTATTTCTTTCGCCAAAATTAGATATTAGTGGGTATGGATTATGATAGAGATAATGTAGATATTGAGCCTCTTAGCTGTTGTCCTCCACAACAGCTAAGTGCAGTTATAGCCAGAGATAGCCGCAGCTAAGCCATTTAGCTATTTTTGCAAAAAATACACACAACCTTGGTATAACCTAACCTGATAACCATTACTAATTGATTCATAACCTTTACTACTTGAAGTCTAAAACTAAGCCACAATAGAACTAATTGACCAGTTCAACAAGCATAGATTTTAAACCTTTACCAAAGATGTCCACAACATACAAGCAAAAGATGAGGAACGCAATGTGAGCAGAGAAGAAACTTGCCAGATTGCTCTGCCATGGTCATAGGCGGACCCACCTATAGGGCGAGGCAGGGCGGCCGCCCTACCTCCCCTCCGGCGAGTACCCCACCTACCCCTCCCTCCCAAAGCGGCAACTGCCCAAGCGGCGAGGAGAGGTTGAAGTCACCCTGGGCGTTCGGTATTTACCGAACCGATCGGTACGGTACCTCGGTTCCAACACAAATTCGGTTCCTGCAAAATAGGTACCGATCGGTTCCTCCCAAAACTCAGTACCGAGCAATTTCGGTTTCGGTATACGTACCAGGAGATCGATGAAAGCTCGCTCTCAGATCCTCATCCTCTATCTGCGGTGCTTGGTGACGGTCGGTCGGGGAGGAGGAGAAGGCCCGCGGCCTGCTGCTGCTAGCGGCGGGCGGTGACCAGGGGCAGAGCCGCGAACAGGGAGCGGGAGGGGAGCGACGGGCACGGCGTGGGGCGACCTCGCGACAGCGAAGGCAAGGTGCAGCGCCGAGGTGGGCGCGAGGCGATGGGCGGCGGGTTCGCGAGGGACAGGGCCGGCGCGTCGGGCGGAGAGGGCAGCAGGCGGCCGCCGCCGGCAGCGCGCGCGTCGGGGACTCGGGCGGCGGGCGTTGGCTTCAGTTCAGCACGAGTCACGAGTCGCGAGGGGAGATTGGGGCGACGGCGGCTTCAGTTCAGCACGCAGTGAGGAAAGGGGGAAAACTAGGTGCCTTCGGTGGTGGGCTCACTGGGCGGTGGTGGGTTGTTGTTGGGCTTTCAGTGTATTTTCATCTGAAATCGGTTCC